>OY740810.1:7987684-8250184 GCA_963514005.1 Raja brachyura
TTCTCATTCTCCCTTGGAATATTTGTATCCCACTCTCTCTTAATCAATCTATTTTCTTCGCTAGCCTGCCCTGGTGATCTGGGTACATTGCAGGAGGCCTTCCTGATTTAAAGTGGCCTAATTTATTTTGTGCAGCAGACATGCATGCATGTCTCCTGGATGAACAGGCTGCTTGACATAGTGTTAAAGAAGGAACTGCAGATGCTTGGTGAAAGTGTGCCCTCTTCTCGGCTTCCTGAAGATAGACTCAAAGTGCTGAGTATCCAGCACTTTTTCTCCAGAGATGCAGGCAGCATCTCCGGAGAAAAAGGATGGGTAACGTTTCGTGTCGGGACCCTTCTTCAGAAGCATCACACATCCTTTTTCTCCAGAGATGCTGCTTGACCCACTGATTAACTTCCATGCCTATCTTCTGTATAAACCAGCGTCTGCAGTTCCTTTCTACCTACCGGCATCTCTACTGAATTTTGCAATTGATACGGGGCTTTGTGGCTTGTGGGCAGGTGCCATAGACCTGCACGGGAAGGTAGACGCTCCCGCCCCCACGAGTCTCGGGCAGACGGGGCTCGTCAGCCTCGGAAGGCAGTCCATCTAGGAGGGGGGGAAAACTCTGATTTAAAACCTCCACTGCCTTGTGGCCATATCCAGTCATGGAAAAGGCTCCAGGAGTAAACATCAAGAAAAAAGAGGGGGAGAGGGGGAGAGAGAGTCGGAGCCCCTAAGGCAGTTCGTCGTTGTCTACAACCTCGCTCTGGCATCCCCTGCTGTTCCTTTGGATCGATCGGTGACGTGGAGAGGGGGGACGTGCTGCATGGGGAACAGCCTGTCCTCCATATGACATCGCCCAGGCTTGCATCCGACCACACGTCACCTGCAAACTAGGATGCATCACCCATGGTCAGTCATGACTGGGGGGGGGGGGCGCGCTATTAGACAGGGCTTTGACAAGATGCAGTGGCAGTGGCATTAGTGTGGGATTTGATGCAGGGATATCGGGTGAGAATAAGGCAATTGGATTTGTTTAGGATCAATGTAGATCTTTGGCGGGGTGTGGGTCAGTAGGATCAGCCGTGATCTTATTGAATGGAGGAGGAAATGGGGAGAAACCGAACAGTGGGTGAATGTTTCAGGCTGAGGATCTGTTTATCTGAACCTGGGAAGGACATGTGATGCGTAGGAACACATTGCAGATGCTGGTTTAAACCAAAGTTAGACAAGCAGGAGTGACTCGGCAGGTCAGGCAGCATCTCTGGAGAAAAGGAATAAGTGACGGTTCGGGTCGAGATCCTTCTTCAGACTGAAGATCAGCATACATGTCGGCTTCAGACAGGTGATGCTTCCCACAGCCAAATAACTCAATGACTTAAGAGTCCACACAGAGAGTGGTGAGTCTGTGGGATTCTCTGCCTCAGAGGGCGGTGGAGGCCGGTTCTCCGGATACTTTCAAGGGAGAGCTAGATAGGGCTCTTAGAAATAGCGGAGTCGGGGGATATGGGGAGAAGGCAGGTATCGGATACTGATTGGGGATGATCAGCCATGATCACATTGAATGGCGGTGCTGGCTCGAAGGGCCGAAAGGCCTACTCCTGCACCTATTGTCTATTGTCTATTGTGTAACTTCAAACGTAGACAAGCAAAGAACAAAACTATACCCTGGTCAGCGCCTCCAAGAACGAAGACTTAGAAAGGAAAGAAAATAAGACCTTGCCTATGTGGCTGAACTTGCTTTCAGTTTGTTTTATTACAACAGGGGTGACACAGTGGCACAGCTGCAGCCTCGCGGCATCAGAGGCGGAGACCCGGGTTCAATCCTGACTTCAAGCATTATTTGTGCGGAGTTTGCACATTCTCCGTGTGACCGGGTGGGCTCACTCCCTTTATCCCAAAGACGGAAGGGTATGCAGCTTAATTGGCCACTGTCAAAATTGCCCTTAGTGTGGAGTGGATAAGAAAGTGGGATAACGTAGAAATACTGTGAACGAGCAGTTGACGTGAACTTGCTGGGCCGAGGGGGCCTGTATCCATGCTGTAAGTCTAAAAAAAATGTAAAACGCACAGTCAGGGGTTTCTTTAATTGCTCTTCTCTTCGGGTCAGGGCATTGAATCCAGCTGGGTTAAAGCCCAGACGTGCTCCATTGGCTTACTGTGCCGGCAGTATCAGCTTGTTGCTGAGCTTGGCTCTTGGCTACCATATACCAGGTCTGGATGGCAAAATGAGATTGGAAAATGTCAAGGCAGTTGGATATCCTATCTGCGAGTAACAGATTAGATCACAAAATCAGTGAATAATGATCATTGCATGTGTGGAGGTGGATCAAAAGTTTAGAACGAGTAGCCAATAGACAATAGGTGCAGGAGTAGGCCATTCGGCCCTTCGAGCCAGCACCAATGTGATCATCCCCAATCAGTACCCGTTCCTGCCTTCTCCCCATATCCCCTGACTCCGTTATTTTTAAGAGCCCTATCTAGCTCTCTCTTGGAAGCATCCAGAGAACCTGCCTCCACCGCCCTCTGAGGCAGAGAATTCCACAGGCTCACCACTCTCTGTGAGAAAAAGTGTTTCCTCGTCTCCATTCTAAATGGTTTGCTCCTTATTGTTAAACTGTGGCCCCTGGTTCTGGACTCCCCCAACATCGGGAACATGTTTCCTGCCTCTAGCGTGTCCAAGCCCTTAACAATCTTGTATGTTTCAATGAGATTCCCTCTCATCCTTCTAAACTCCAGAGTGTACAAGCCCAGCTGCTCCATTCTCTCAGCATATGACAGTCCCGCCATCCCGGGAATGAACCTTGTAAACCTACGCTGCACTCCCTCAATAGCCAGATGTACAAACTTAACTTTAGTTTAGAGATACAGCGTGGAAACGGGACCTTCAACCCACCGGAATCTACGCCAACCAGCAATCGCCCACGCACCAGTTCTATCCTACACACACTAGGGACAATTTACAGAAGCCAATTCACCTACAAACTTGCACGTCTTTGAAATGTGGGAGGAAAAACCGAAGTACCTGGAGAAAGCCCACGCGGTCCCAGGGAGAACCTGCAGACAGCACCTGTAGTTAGGATCAAACCCGTGTCAC
The DNA here is from genome assembly GCA_963514005.1 of Raja brachyura. The sequence continues at coordinate 7,990,767 of OY740810.1, forward strand.
TGGCGTCGCATCTCTGACGCTGCGTCACTGTGTCGCCCCTATGAAAACATTTGCATTTCTATGCTTATCACAAGATCAGCATGTTGCAAATCTCTCCACAGCCAACAAAGTGCTTTGAAGCATTTCTTGCTGTGACGGGGCAAGAAATGCGATAGCAAATGCACGCACAGCCAGCTCCCACAACTGCTAATAACGCCAAGTACTGTTGTTGCCTTTGATTGGAAATGTTAGTAATGACATCAAGAAATCGGCAACGTGTAGGAGGGAACTGCAGATTATACCGGCATTTTGTCTCTCTTCAAGAAACCAGCCAGATCCTCCTTGTTCGTCTCCCACTTGCGCCAGGAAAATGATCTTTTACCCGACGGGAGTGCAACAAAACTAGTTGAGAGGGCGGGAGAATGGAGAGTGTGAGGCTGCCAGACTCATTCCTGAGTTTAGAGGCTGAGGGGGAGGTTGTGTCAATATTGGAGTTTCGATTGTAGGGAGATGAAGGGCAGGGGTGGGTAGGCAATGAAGATTGTGGCAGCCGGCCAGCTGATGTGAAGGGAACTGCAACATGTGCTCTGGATGGGAGCAACCAGTGGACCTGTTGTACTGGCATTTTTGCAGAAAGAATTTGCTAACATGCCAAATGAACTGCTAACGCGTGAAATATGACTTTGAGGTGTACGAGGCTAACATATCACCGTGGGCAGAAGATAGACACAACATGCTGGAGTAACTTAGCGGGTCAGGCAGTATCTCTGGAGGAAAGGTCAGTGAGGACGGTTGGCTGGTTAATAAAAAACAGAGATGGGTCCGATGAAGGGTCGTGACCCGAAATGCTACCTGATCCGCTTAGAACCATAGACAATAGGTGCAGGAGGAGGCCATTTGGCCCTTTGAGTTACTACAACACTTTGTGTTTTGCTCAAGATTCCAGCATCTGCGGTTTCTTTCCCCCCCCACCTCCCCCCCCCCCCCCCCCCCCCCCCCCCCCCGCCCCCGAAATGGGCCTTTTCTGGTTGGTAAGATGCATTAAGCAGGCTGCCCCAGGATTCAATGTTGGCATCTCAAACGGACATATGGTTGCTAAAAGTGCCAAGTAAATTGTGAAGTATTAACAAGGGGATTACTCAGGGATGTGGGTCGGTGAAGCGAACAGGCAAATGATATGGAAAAAATCATATTGGAAATGGAAAATTGTCCAAGAATAATGATCTAAATTAGAGATTGCAGAACTCTGAAATGCAGAGCGATCAGAGTGTCATCCTCTCTGGAGAAAATAGCTGGTGTGCAGATACAACAGTGATTATGAAACATGCAATATTAATGTGTATTGTTAGGGGAACTGAATACAAAGGAAAGGAGGCTATGCTTCACTTGCATCAGCTTATATCAGGTGATCTAATATTACATCAGGCAAATTATACATATTGGCTGTGGTGACCACATCTGGAATACTGTACACCATTGTTAAGGAAGTTATGTTAGTGCATTCGATATGATTATGATATGTGCGTTCAGGGAAGGTTTCCTCATGCACAGCTGTAATGATCAGAGTTTCATATGAAGAAAGGTGGGAGAGGCTACGCATCCATCTGCTGGGGTCTAGAAGAGTGCAAGAGGTCAATGAAAATGCCACCATGGGCTAACTTTTGGTAAGCATGCAGGTACAGCAGGCAATGAAGAAAGCGAATGCCATGTTGGTCTTTATAATGAGAGGAATCGAATATAGGAGCAAAGAGGTCCTTCTGCAGTTGTACAGAGCCCTAGTTAGACCACACCTGGAGTATTGTGTGCAGTTTTGGTCCAATAAATTTGAGAAAGGACATTCTTGCTATTGAGGGAGTGCAGCGTAGGTTTACAAGGTTAATTCCCGGGATGACGGGACTGTCATTTGGTGAGAGAATGGAGCAGCTGGGCTTATGCACTCGTGGAGTTTAGAAGGATGAGAGGGAATCTCCTTGAAACATATAAGATTGTTAAGGGCTTCGACACGCTAGAGGCAGGAAACATGTTCCCGATGTTGGGGGAGTCCAGAACCAGGGGCCACAGTTTAAGAATAAGGAGTAAGCCATTTAGGACGGAGACGAGGAAACACTTTTTCTCACAGAGAGTGGTGAGTCTGTGGAATTCTCTGCCTCAGAGGGCGGTGGAGGCAGGTTCTCTGGATGCTTCCAAGAGAGAGCTAGATAGTGCTCTTAAAAATAGCGGAGTCGGGATATGGGGAGAAGGCAGGAACGGGGTACTGATTGGGGATGATCAGCCATGATCACATTGAATGGTGGTGCGGGCTCGAAGGGCCGAATGGCCTACTCCTGCACCTATTGTCTATTGTCTACTGGGCATGTACTGGGCATGATGAGGGTAAAGCAGTGGATGTTGTCTATATGGATTTCAGTAAGGCCTTTGACAAGGTTCCCCATGGAAGGTTAGTTAAGAAGGTTCAATCGTTGGGTGTTAATGGCGGAGTAGCAAGATGGATTCAACAGTGGCTGAATGGGAGATGCCAGAGAGTAATGGTGGATGGTTGTTTGTCAGGGTGGAAGCCGGTGACCAGTGGGGTGCCTCAGGGATCTGTGTTGGGTCCACTGTTGTTTGTCATGTACATCAATGATCTAGATGATGGGGTGGAAAATTGGATAAGTAAGTATGCAGATGATACTAAGATAGGTGGTGCTGTGGATAATGAATTAGATTTTCAAAGTCTACAGAGAGATTTGGGACATTTGGAAGAGTGGGCTGAAAGATGGCAGGTGGAGTTTAATGCTGATAAGTGTGAGGTGCTACATCTTGGCAGGACAAATCAAAATAAGACGTACATGGTAAATGGTAGGGAATTGAGGAATGCTGTGGAACAGAGGGATCTAGGAATAACTGTGCATAGTTCCCTGAAGGTGGAATCGCATGTAGATAGGGTGGTAAAGAAAGCTTTTGGTGTGCTGGCCTTTATAAATCAGAGCATTGAATATAGGAGTAAGGAAACAATGTTAAAATTGTACAAGGCATTGGTGAGACCAATTCTGGAGTATGGTGTACAATTTTGGTCGCCTAATTATAGGAAGGATGTCAACAAAATAGAGAGAGTACAGAGGAGATTTACTAGAATGTTGCCTGGGTTCCAGCAACTAAGTTACAGAGAAAGGTTGAACAAGCTAGGTCTTGAATCTTTGGAGCGCAGAAGGTTAAGGGGGGACTTGATTGAGGTCTTTAAAATGATGAAAGGGATAGACAGAGTTGACGTGGATAAGCTTTTCCCATTGAGGGTAGGGAAGATTCAAACAAGAGGGCATGACATGAGAATTAAGGGACAGACGTTTAGGAGTAACATGAGGGAGAACTTCTTTACTCAGAGAGTGGTGGCTGTGTGGAATGATCTTCCAGCAGAAGTGGTGGAGGCAGGATCGATTTTAACATTTAAAGTAAAGTGGATAGGCATATGGACGGGAAGGGAATGGAGGGGTATGGTCTGAGTGCAGGTAGATGGGACTAAGGGAAAATAAATGGTCGGCACGGACTGGAAGGGCCGAGAAGGCCTGTTTCCGTGCTGTAATTGTTATATGGTTATATGGTTACTGGGCATGTACTCGCTGGAGTTTAGAAGGATGACGGGGGACCTCATTGAAACTTACTGATTAGTGAAAGATCTGGATAGAGTGGATGTGAAGAGGACGTTTCCATTAGTGGGATAGTCTAGGACCAGAGGGCACAGTCTCAGATTAAAATGACGTACCTGTAGAAAGGAGATGGGGAGGAATTTATTTCGTCAGAGGTTGGTGAACTGTGGAATTCATTGCCACAGACAGCTGTAGAGGCCATCATTGGGTATTTTTAAAGTGGAGATTGAGAAATTCTTGATTGCATGATGAGTGTGGGGATCAAGGTTTGTGGGGAGAAGGCAGGAGAATGGGGTTGAGAGAGAAAGATGGATCAGCTAGGTTTGAATGATGGCGTAGACTCGATGGGCCGAATGACCTAATTCTCCTCCTATGACGTAAGATGATTTGATTGAAACATACTTGAACGTGAGGGGACTTGACAGGATGGATGTGTACAGATATTTTCCCCATGTATGAGAGTCTATAACTAGGGGTCACCCGTTTAAAAGGTATGGGTATTTTGTTTCTAACAAAGCAACTTGAGAACTTGTTTCTTTAAGAGTGTATACCAGAACAGCACAGAAACAGGCCCTTTGGCCCACAATGTCCGTGCCAAACATGATGCCAGGCTAAACACGCTAGAGGCAGCAAACATGTTCCCGATGTTGGGGGAAGTCCAGAACCAGGCGCCACAGTTTAAGAATAAGGAGTAAGCCATTTAGAACGGAGACAAAGAAATACTTTTTCTCACAGAGAGTTGTGAGTTTGTGGAATTCTCTGCCTCAGAGGGCGGTGGAGGCAGGTTCTCTGGATGCTTTCAAGAATTAGCTAGATAGGGCTCTTAAAGATAGCGGAGTCAGGGGATATGGGGAGAAGGCAGGAACGGCGTACTGATTGGGGATGATCAGCCATGATCACATTGAATGGCGGTGCTGGCTCGAAGGGCCGAATGGCCTACTCCTGCACCTATTGTTTATTGTCTAAACTAATCTACTCTGTACATGATCCATATCCCTCTATTCCCTGCGCATCCATGTGGATATCTATCCATGTGCCACTATCGTAACTGCCTTCACCACCACCCCTGGCTCTCACTATGCTCCGCACATCCCCTTTAAATTTGACTTGCTCTCACCAGAAAGCTTTGCCCTTTCATTTTTGATTTTTCCACATTGGGGAAAAGGTTGACTGGCCACCCGATCTGTGCCTCTCGCAATTCTATTTACTTCTATGTCAAATCTCCCCCTCAGCTTCCAATGCTTGAGAGAAAGCCATTCTAGTTTGCCCATTGAATGGAGGATGTAAGCAGCCATGATCTTAATGAATGGCAGAGCAGACTTGAATGCCCAAATGAATTATTCCTGCTCCTAATTAGGATTTATGTTCATGTTTATGAGTGTATGCATTTGCAGCCAGGGCCAACATTGCCCACTTGACCATGGACGTGCCTGTTCTCGTTTTGTGGCTCCTTATTTTAGTTTTGCTCAGTGGTACGGCATGGAAACGGGCCCTTCGGCCCACCGAGTCCGTGCCGACCAGTATCACCCGTACACTAGTTCTAATCCTGCACACCTGGGACAATTTACCGTACCTGCACGTCTTTAGAGTTGGGAAGGAGACCAGAGCACCCGTGGAAAACCCACACGGTCACAAGGAGAACACACAAACTCCATACAGACAGCACCCATAGTCCGGATCGAACCCGGGTCTCTAGCACTGTTAGGCAGCAACTCTACCATTGTGCCCCTGTTCCTAAGTCAGTATTCCCGAAGTCCCACCTACTGCTCCTGGTTTCCCACCTCATGCTCCAAGAGTTTTTGGTTATTCCCATTTCCCAGCCCATATTCCAGGTTTTCTCACCAGTGATCTAACTCCAATTCTCGCTCCTACCTCTGTGAGTGCTTCACTCTCTGAATGTTTTGACCTGATCTAAATGTCTGCTATTTTTTTTTGTCCTCAGTTGCCGCAGTAACAGGAAGAGCCTGGTTGTTAGCTCGGGGTCTCCCAGCCTCTCTCGGCCTCTCTCTCCACTCTCACTACCGGCAGGTAAAGAAACATTCAGAATCATTCGCGTCCTTTATTGGTTCCTTGCAGGAATCGGGGCTTAAAATTAAATCCTTAAATAAAGGTTGATTGAAAAGCACCACACAGAAACGGGCCCTTCAGCCCACCAAGTCCATGCTGGCCATCCATCACCCATTCGCATTAGTTCTGTTATCCCAGGATGGTATCTGCTCCTTACACACAAGGGGCAATTTACAGATGATGTTGGGGATTATCATAGAGGATAACTACCACAGAGGCCAGTTCATTGGCTATATTTAAGAGGGCGTTAGATGTGGCACTTGTGGCTGAAGGGATCAGGGGGTATGGAGAGAAGGCAGGTACGGGATACTGAGTTGGATGATCAGCCATGATCACATTGAATGGCGGTGCAGGCTCGAAGGGCCGAATGGCCTACTCCTGCACCTATTTTCTATGTTTCTATGTTTCTATGATTTGCCCCATGTCCTCACTGATTGGGGTCTGTTGGTCCAGAGGTTGACAATCCAGTGGCAGAGATGAGTTCCACGGGTTTGGCGATGAGCTTGGATGGGATAATGGTGTCAAAGCAGAGCTGTAGTCTGAATAGGAGTCTGACGTCGGTGTTTCTCCAGTGGGATTGGGAGCCTTGGCCTGTTACCACAGTGCATCTTCAGACCCCAAACGTCACCAGAGATGCTGCCTGACCGCTGAGTTACCCCAGCATCATGTGCCTTTTTCTTTGGGAAACCGGGTCCTGCAGTTCCTTATGTCTCTGCAGACATGGTCCGCCAGTGGTGGTGGGTCCAAGATTGACCCGAGTCACAAGGGCACTGTCTATACACGATGGGTGTATTCGTTATAGATATGTTGTTCCTTTAGTAATGCAGAAGGAAATAGGTGGGCTGAGAAATGATTTGATTTGATTTGATTTTATTTTATTGCTTGTCATTCGAACCTCAGAGAGGCTCGAACGAAACTCCGTTTCTACAACCAGAACAATTCATAAAAAAACACACAAACAATTCAATTGACACAAACATCCATCACAGTGGATCTCCTCCTCACTGTGATGGAAGGCAAAGTCTTCTCTCTCCCCCGCACCATTTCTCTCCTGAGGTCGAAGCTGCAGGCGGGCGGTGCCAAGTCCCAGGCCGGGCCGGGTGATGTACGGCCCCGCTCTAGGCCCAAAGTCAAAGTCACAGCGTTGGAGCCCCCGGCGGGCGCTGGAATGTCCCGCTGGAATGTCCCGCGGACACCGAAGCCGCGCCGGGCGATGTACGGCCCCGCTCCGGGTCGCTCCAACCCCGCGACACGGGCTGGAGAAGCTGTGTTGCGTGTCGCGGGTCCGGGTGAGAGACCGGTCTCCGGAGCTCCCGATATCACAGTCCTCCCGGAGTCGGGAGTCGGGCCGCAGCGGCGAGCCACCACCGCTCCCCACGCGGAGTTCCGGAGCCCGGAGTCGGGCTGCAGCGGCGAGCCACCACCGCTCCCCACGCGGAGTTCCGGAGCCCGGAGTCGGGCTGCACCGGCGAGCCACCACCGCTCCCCACGCTCCGAGGCCGGCCAGCCCCACGATGGTGAGTCCGCAGCTCATCCCGGTCGGAGGCCGCTCCGCTGTGCTGGGCCCAAGACGACAACGGAGACCCGACAGGGAAAAAAGTCGGGTCTCCCGTGCAGGGAAGAGATTGTAAAGTTTCCCCCCCCCACCACCACCCCCCACACATACATAGTTAGGAACACGATACAAAAAAAAACACGAACAACTACATTTAACTAGACAAAAAATAAAAAAAAGACAGACAGGCTGTAGGGGCCGCTGCAACGTGAGTCGCGCCCGCCCAGATGATCTGGATATGTGCCTGATGCTCACACTAGGGTTGGATACAAGGTCAACTTTGCAAATGATTTGGTGATTTTCACACAGTTATCAGGGATAGCATGAAATAGTAGAGTCCAGTGGTGTAAAGGAAGACATTAGCATTGATTTTCCCGGTATCAAACCTTGGCCGCTCCCAGGCTTGGAAGGACAGAGTAGAGGGAGCTAGCTACACTCTGTATCTGATCAATGGTGGGTAAACGTGCCTTAATTTTATGACATCTGTGGTTTTTTATTTTAGATTTCACTTTTTAATTACAATTTCCTTGACAATTGTGTTGTGATTTTTATTTAGCTGGAAGCCCACTGGACAGCCCGAGGATATTGTCCACCAGTCCCGCTCTCAACTTTCCATTCGCACGAAGGTAGCGTGGAATTCCATACGCGGGGGATTTGTCCACATATTGGGGCACTTGTTCAAGGAGGGAGGAGGGATGGAGGCAGTAAGGTGTCTGATTCTCCCCTTCCCTCGGTCTGATCCACGCTGTCTCGGTCTAGTCTACGTCTTCCCTCCCTCCACGGAAAGGTTAGGCAGCGCGCATTCCAACCTCGTCCACTCCCCATGACTTCAGTTCCACCTGATTTGTTTGGCACAAGATAGGAAGAGGTCACAGTGGCGCAGCGGTAGAGTTGCTGCTTGACAGCGAATGCTGCACCGGAGCCCCGGGTTCGATCCCGACTCCGGGTGCGTGTCTGTACGAAGTTCGAATGTTTTCCCCGTGACCTGCATGGGTTTTCTCCGAGATCCCACACTCCAAAGACGTACAGGCTTGTCGGTTAATTGGCTTGGTAAATGTTAAAAAAAAATTGTCCCTAGTGGGTGTGGGATAGTGTTAATGTGCGGGGATCGCTGGTCGGCACGGACCCGGTGGGACGAAGGGCCTGTTTCCGTGCTGTATCACAAAACTAAACTAAACCTATGCACGCTCAGTGTGAGATTGACTCAACATCAACAGAACCTAAGATTTCATGTCATAGGGGCAGAAGCAGGCCATTCGGCCCATCGAGTCTATTCTGTAATTCAAGCATGGTGATCTCTATCTTTCCCTCTCAACCCAATTCTCCTGCCGTTTCCCCCATAACCCTCGACACCCTTACTAATCAATCCCTGCCTTAAAAATACCCAATGACTTAACCTCCACAGCAGTCTGTGGCATTGAATTCCACAGATTCACCACCCTCTGACTAAAGAAAATTCTCCTCATCTCCTTTCTAATTGTCATCTAATTTATCTCATTTTACTCTCATTTTCCTGGAGTTCCCCCAATGCTTGAGGCTTAAAATCTCCACATCTACATTCTCCACATCTTCAGCTGCTGAACGTCACACGCGCTCATTTCCCACATTCCTACTCTCAATACTCCTCCGAGTATTCACCAGTGAACATCAATAGGGTTTCCACCATCCTCTTCTTTCACCCCACCAACCTCCACGTCACACGCGTCAACCTCGGCCATTTTTATCCCAGTTCCCACATGATCCCGCCACCAGCCACCTCTTGCCCCATGCCTTCTCCCCACGGGGTCCGTTTTCTTCACGATTCTCTGGTTCGTTCATTCGCCGCTCCACTCTCCCCTTCCTCCCCCTCGAACAGCCCCTTCCCCCCTTGCACTTTCCCCTGCCACTTTAGGAGATGTACCACCTTTTTCCTCGACACACCATCCAAAGGACCTAAACATCCCTTCCATGTGAGGCAGGAGTTTAGACAATAGGTGCAGTACAAGCCAGCACCGCCATTTGATGTGATCATGGCTGATCATCCCCAATCAGTACCCCGTTCCTGCCTTCTCCCCATATCCCCTGACTCCGCTATCTTTAAGAGCCCTATCTAGCTCTCTCTTGAAAGTATCCAGTGAACCTGCCTCCACCGCTCTCTGAGGCAGAAAATTCCACAGACTCATTACTCTCTGTGAGAAAAAGTGTTTCCTCGTCTCCGTTCTAAATGGCTTACATTTTTCCTGCCTCTTGTGTGTCCAATCCCTTAATAATCTTATATGTTTCAATAAGATATCCTGTCATCCTTCTAAATCCCAACCGCTCCATTCTATCAACATAGGACAGTCCCGCCATCCCGGGAATTAACCTTGTGAACCTACACTGCACTCCCTCAATAGCAAGAATGTACTTCCTCAAATATGGAGACCAAAACTGCGCACAATGCTCCAGGTGTGGTCTCACTAGGGCCCTGTACAACTGCAGAAGGACTTCTTTGCTCCTATACTCAACTCCTCCTGTTTTGAAGGCCAACATGCCATTAGCTTTCTTCACTGCCTGCCATACCTGCATACTTACTTTCAGTGAGCTTATCTGAGATGTATCCAAACTGTGTATAAACTTGAATTCTATTGTACCTGGGTACATTTGACAATAAAGTCCCATTGTAAACATTGGAGTTTGTTTTTTCTTGGTGGTAGTGGGATCACGCTGTGCTGATTTTTCCTTCACAGGATGGATGGTCGCCGCTGGTCCTTGGCCTCCCTGCCATCCTCAGGATATGGAACCAACACTCCAAGCTCCACCCTATCGGTGAGTTCTCCCCCAAGCAGAGATCCAGCATGGAAACAGGGCGACTAAGTCCGCGCCGACCATCGATCAGCCGTTCACACGAGCTCTATGTTATCCCACTTTCCCATCCACTCCCTAGACGCAAGGGAGCAATTTTACAGAGGCCAATTAAGCTATAAACCTGCATGTCTTTGGGACGTGGGAGGGAACCGGAGCACCTGGAGGAATCCCACGAGGTCACAGGGAGTCCGTGCAAACTCCGTACAGGCAGCACCCGAGGTCAGGATCGAACCCGGGTCTCTGGAGCTGTGAGGCAGCGGCTCCACCAGCCGTGCCCCTGGTGCCCAATCCCTCCCAACATGCGGTGGGGACAGGAAGAGGTCGGGGAGTGAGAGTAGGTGTGGCAGCGCAGGGGCGGGAACGTGTGCAGGTGAATGGGACAGATTGGGCTAAAGGGAGAGTGCTGTGGGGATTAAGGCCTTTGGGGGGGGTGAGGGGCATTGAGGGCTGTGGGGGGGGGGTGAGGGACGGGCGGGGGGAAAGTTGGCGAAGATGGGCGTGTGAGGGTCGGGAGAAGCTTCTCGGTTTACGGGATGCTCCACGCGCCTCAGCTCGGACTGAGATCTGACGAGAAGTCTTTTGTGTTTCCGCCAGTCCTCCTCCTCCTCTCAGGAGCGGCTGCACCAGCTGCCATTCCAGCCCACGGCGGAGGAGCTGCGCACGCTCTGCAAGCACTTCCGCAGCACGGACAGCGTCGCTGACGATGACGGGTCCCAGTCGCCCAGCACACGCCCTCGATCCAGGAGCCTCAGGTAAGAGGAGTGGAGGCTAGCGGGGAGGTCCAGAGCAAAGGTATCTCAGCTATCACTAATTATCCCGAACGTCCTCGACTGGTCAATCGGTGTTCCAACGAGTTTGATATCAGTGATACCACCAACACTAATCAGATTTATTAGTGTATATAATTACAATCATCAACGCCTCTACTTCCTTGGAAGACTTGAGAAGTTCGGCATGTCACCAACAACCCAGCACCAACGTCTGCAGATGGGCCGTAGAAAGCATTTTATCGGATTGCATCTCAGCATGGTTTGGGCACAACTCCATCCAAGACCGCAAGAAATTGCAGAGAATTATGGACGCAGCCCAGACCATCACACAAACCAACCTCCCTTCCAGTGACTCCATCCGTCCACACTTAACGCTGCCTCGGCAGGGCCACGAGCATAATCAAGTATCTGTCCCACCCCGGTCACCCCCTCTTCAGCCCTCTCCCACCAGGCAAGAGGCACAGAAGTTTGAGAACACACGCCTCTAGATTCGGGGACAGTTCTTTTTCCAGCTGTTATCAGGCAACCGGACCGTCCTCTCACCAGCTCCCACTGGAGACCTCAAACTATCTTTAATCAGAAAGATAGTCACAAGGTGCTGGGGTAACTCAGCAGGTCAGGCAGCATCTCTGGAGAAAAAAGATGGGTGCCATTTGAACAAGGGTCCTGACTCGGAACGTCATCTCCTGAGATGCAGGCTAACCCGCTGAGTTACTCCAGCACTTTGTGTATATACCAGCATCTGCATTTTCTTTTTCCTCTATATCTTTAATCGGACTTTACTGGATTTTATCTTGTACTAAACGTTATACCCTTGAACCGGTCAGTACACTGCGGTTGTAATCATGTATAGTCTTTTCGCTGACTGGATAGCATGCAACAAAAATGTGTTTCACTTCACCTTGGTACATGTGACAATAATTAACGAAAGTAAATTACAATAATTTAACTTGTATTAACATCAATTATCTTGGTAGTGTCAATAAAATTGATAACACCTTTTATTATTCCTGTTTTCAAGTAGCCCAGGCCGCTCGTCACTTTCCTTCGATAATGAGATTGTGATGATGAACCATGTCTACAAGGAGCGGTTTCCTAAGGTAAGTCCAATGATATCCTTGTGACCCAGCGTTCTTGCAGCGCTGATGCCTCACGTAAGTTTAGTTTAGTTTGGAGGTACAGCGCGGAAGCAGGCCCTACGGCCCACCTAGTCCGCACCAACCTGCGATCCCTGTACACCAACGCCATCCTGCACACACCAGGGACAATTTACAATTATATCATGCCAAATAACCTACAAACCTGCGCGCCTTTGTGGCGCGGGAGGAAACCGAAGATCCCGGGGGGGAAAAAAAGCACGCGGTCACGGGGAGAACGTACAAACTCCGCACAGACAAGCACCCGTAGTCAGGATTGAACTCGAATCTCTGGCGCTGCAAGGCAGCAATTCTACCCCTGCGGCAGTGCCGCATTTAGCCCATGAATGATGGGCTCAAATGCAAAGATGACCTGCTTGGCCCATAACTGAGCATGGGACATAATCCAAGATGGCGGCCAAGCCAGGCGAGTCTTTGTGTGCAGGTCACAGAGGTGGATGTGCAATCACACATTCCAGTCGCTGCACTCTTATATATCTCTACTCCAGCAGCAGCAGCAACATTTCTTACTTTAACTGTCCTCTCCTTAATGTATAGGAAAGAACTGCAGATGCTGGTTTAAATCGAAGGTAGACACAAAATGCTCTTCTTAATCTATCTGTGCGCTGTGGGCGACACCATTGTAATCGGGTATTGTCTTTTCGCTGACAGGTCAGCGTGCGACAAAAGCTCTGCACTGTATCTCGGTACACGCGACCATAAACTAACCTAATCTAAAATTCCACTGCAGATCTGTGTAGAAGGAGAAAGGTTTCATTCAGATGAAGGGCCCCAGCTACCCGCTCTATGAATGACACTGGGGAACGATCGTCACTGTCACCTTCCTAAAATTAGTTTTCAAACAATATCACTAAAACCAAATGGCTGTTCTCCACCACGGTTTTCAGCGCTTTGTTTAGAACTCTCCCCATAACATTGCATTTTCCTTATTTAAGAAAGAATATAAGGTCATGTGGTATAGGAGTAGAATTAGGCAATTCGGCCATCAAGTGTACTCCACCATTCAATCACGGCTTACCTATCTCTCCCCCCTAATCCCATTCTCTTGCCTTCTCCTCGTAACCTCTGGCACGTGTACTAATCAAGAATCTATATCTCCGCCTTAAATATATCCACTGACCCTTCTGTGGCAAAGAATTCCACAGATTTACCACCCTCTGACTAAAGATATTTCTCCTCATCTCCTTCCTAAAAGAGCCTCCTTTAATACTGGGGCTACGACCTCTAGTCCTAGACGCTCCCACTAGTGGAAACATCCGCTCCACATCCACTCTATCCAAGCCTTTCACTATTCTGTATGTTTCAATGAGGTTCCCCCCTTCATTCTTCTAAACTCCAGCGAGTACAGGCGAGTGCTGACAAACGCTCATCAAAGGTTAACCTACTGATTCCTGGGATTATTCTGGTAAATTTAGTTGCCAGTGAGGCAGTTCAGAGAAGGTTGACAAGATTGGTTCCTGGGATCAAGGGATTTTCCTGTGATGAATGATTGAATCATTGGGAATTAGATAAAGGGAAGCAATTGTATTGAAATGTGTAACATTCTGAAGTGCATTGACTTCCTCAAATCCCCTTTAAATCTCCTGTTCCTTACTTTAAGCCTATGATCTTTTGTTGTGGACTAAGAGGAAAAGTACCTGACTATTCACCCTACCAATGGCCTTCGCATTTTTATTGGATATACCTCAGTCAGGTCCTCCCTCCGCCTTCCCTGATCCTGGAAAAACAAACAAAACGAATCTCATTCCGTCCCCACCCCTTGCTGAACCACTCCACCCTAAACACCATGCTGCATTATTCTCTGTGCACCCTCTCCGCTGTAATTGCAATCGTCTAGATAGTGACTGCCAACACACACAGGGCAGCACAGCGTAGAGCTGTTGCCTTGCAGCGCCAGAGACCCGGGTTCAATCCTGACCACGGGTGCTGTCTGTGTGGAGTTTGCACGTTCTCCCTGTGACCGCATGGACTTCCCCCGGGCGCTCCGGTTTCCTCCCACATCCCAAAGACGTGCGGGTTTGTCGGTTAATTGGCCTCTGTAAATTGTTCCCAGTGTGTAGGATAGAAGTATTGTACGGGTGATTGCTGGCCGGCACGGACCCGGTGGGTTTCCATGTTAACATAAGTGCACATGTTAGTTCAGCAGTGGCTTAACTAACATTTAATATAAAATGAAAGAAAAAACATCTGCTGAAATCCAAATTAAAAACAGGAAGTTTTAGGAAAGTATCCAATATAGTTGTGTCATAACCTTCCAGTTCATGTACACCCCAACTAATGAAGGCAAGTATCTTATAGACACAAGGAACTGCAGATGCTGGAATCTTGCGAATAACACAAATGCTGGAGTAACTCAGTGGGTCCGATGTTTTGGGTTAGGACCTTCTAAAGAAGAGACCCAACCCAAAACATCCCCTATCCATGTCCTCCAGAGATGCTGTCGAACCTGCTGAGTTACTCAAGCACTTTGTGTTCAAGGCACGTATCTTGTATGCTTTCTTAACCAGTGTATATCAAGGCCAGTCTGAAGAAGGGTTTCGACCCGAAACGTCGCCTATCTCCTTCGCTGCTTAGATGCTGCTGCACCCGCTGAGTTTCTCCAGCTTTTTGTGTAACCCTCGATTCTCCAGCATCTGCAGTTCGTTCTTTAACATCAAGGTCACTCTGTTCCTCATTCCTTCCAAGGTCCTAAATATTAGTAACGACAAATGAATGACTTAAAAAATCGCATTTCATCGCATTTCATCGTCCATTATTATGCCAATCTTTCCAAATTCAAGCTGTGGCCAAGGAAGTGCTATCCTCTTCACTCTCAGCTACACCAGCATTCCATGTTTGCAAACTTACTGATCATACTTCAACAATCCCATCCACCTTGATAACATACATATCAAACAATAAAAGTCTGACGTCCGAAACGTCACCCATTCCTTCTCGCCTGTCCCGCTGAGTTACTCCAGCATTTTGTGTCGATCTTCGGTTTAAACCAGCATCTGCAGTTCATACACAATCAAAGTTCCAGCATGGATCCCTGCAGGACATCAGTGGCCACAGACACTCACTTGTCCCTAGTGTGTGGGATAGCGCTCACATTCTGGGGATCACTGGTCGGGGCGGACTCGATGGCCTGTTTCCACGTTATAAACACTATAATCCAAACCTCTGCTCCTATTTCTTCTCCTTGCACTGCAATGTTGGCTTCAGTAGTGTACTGGCTGTAATGGTCTCACCTTAGAAACATAGACATAGAAAATAGGTGCAGGAGTAGGCCATTCGGCCCTTCGAGCCTGCACCGCCATTCAATGTGATCATGGCTGATCATCCAACTCAGTATCCCGTACCTGCCTTCTCTCCATACCCCCTGATCCCTTTAGCCACAAGTGCCACATCTAACGCCCTCTTAAATATAGCCAATGAACTGGCCTCAACTACCTTCTGTGGCAGAGAATTCCAGAGACTCACCACTCTCTGTGTAAAGAATGTTTTCCTCATCTCGGTCCTAAAGGAATTCCCCCTTATCCTTCGAGTATCATCTTCACTAACCGGACTGCTTTATTTCCTGTGTTGGTTGCAGGCGACGGCTCAGATGGAGGAGCGGCTACAGGAGATGATCAGCAGCTTCTCGTCCAAGGCTGTGCTGCCCTTGGCGGATGGGGTGCTGGGGTTCATCCGCCACCAGATCATCGAGCTGGCCCGGGACTGCCTGGACAAGTCGCGGGAAGCCCTCGTCACTTCACGCTACTTCCTGGAGTTGCAGGACAACCTGGAGAAGTTGCTCCACGACGTGAGTCCCGACCCTGCTTTTCCCTTTCGACAGTTGTTTTACTGACACTATTTTCTAGAAAATGAGGTTTATTAGGAACACAATCATCGCATTGCGGCAGAGGTACCTGTAGTGTAGTTAGTGATCGCTCTGCATTGAGCTCTAGCTCTGGAGGTGATCTGAGCAAGTCAAGTTAAGCTGCCATCTCACAATAGTCTGAAGAAAGGTCTCGACCCGAAACGTCGCCTATCTCCTTCGCTCCTTAGATGCTGCTGCACCCGCTGAGTTTCGCCAGCTTTTTGTGTAACCCCCATCTCACAATAGCCTATCATTGCATGCATTTCTCATAGAAACAATTGCTTCTCAATTTCAATGGCCACCTGCAGTGAAAATGCCAGAATGTGTTCTTGAGCAACAATGTTGTCTGATTACTGCAGGGAGGTTACATAGACGTGTTCTTTTTTTCCCTAGATTGTTTTTTTTTGTAAGACAGCTTTTTTTTTATTGCTTGTCAATTTGCAAAGTACTTTTTAAGTGATTCTTTAGTTCCTGATCAAAATTGGGATATAACCAATTTGACTGGGGCCGTACAAATAGTTCCCAAACTCAGCAATCGTGTTATATCCACATCACGGTATGGAATAGAGCAAGATTGAATGAAATCAAAATTACATAGAATTTTTTCAAATATACCTGCCATATGTGATAAATGTCAGCACTTAGAAGCTAATTTAACGCACTCATTCACAAACTGTATAAAAATTACTAACTTTTGGACAGAAATTTTAAAGATAACTTCGAATGTTGTTAATACAAATTTGCTTCCTGACTCAAAACTAATAATATTAGGAATATTAGAAACGGATCAATTAATAACAATCAATCAAAGAATTTTTATCGATTACAGTTTAATAATTGGGGGAAAAAAAAATATATTGACATTTTGGGAAGGTCCTACATCCCCCACAATCAAAATGTGGATCACTGGAATGTCGGAGACACTTCGTCTGGAAAGATTAAGGCTTGTCCTTCTGGGCAAGTTGGATCAATTCAGAGGGATATGGTCTCCATTTGTTGAATATTTAAAGGGTCAAAATGGTTCGGTACGAGAACCTGACTGAAGCCTGAACGAAGAAATAGATGAAGATTTACATATAATAACACATGGATATACCTCCAATGATGTACAAACTGCTTAATACTTCATTCATCTTTCTGAATCTCTATTTTTATTTTTTTTTTCTCTTTTACTTCCTATCTATATTAAAAATGAAAAGTACATAGAAGTACAAATTAGAAATAATTGTTAATATTAATAATATTAAGAATGTATATGACATATATTCTTCTCTTGATATGTACTTACTTCTAATAAAAATATCTAACAAACAAAAAAAAATGATTGAGTGGAAGGCAGGCGGTGAATTCTCGCCCCTCCGTCCTCCCTCGCTGTACTTTGTGATCCCTCTCACTACATCCCCTCGCTGCCCTCGCTGTGCTGTGCTGTGCTGTGACTGCTGCTCTCTGGTTGTCTCTCCAGGCCTTTGATCGCTCCGACAGTGAGGAGGTGATGTTCATTACTCAGCTGGTGAGGAAGCTGCTGATGATCATCGCCCGGCCAGCCCGCCTGCTCGAGTGTTTGGTGAGTGTCGCGGGGCAATCCTAAGGGGGAACAACACGCCGGCCCGGTGGCGTGGCGGTAGATTTGCTGCCTTACAGCGCTTAAAGCGCCAGAGACCCCACGTCCGATCCTGACCTCGGGTGCTGTCTGTGCGGAGTTTGTATGTTCTTCCCGTGAACGCGTGGGGTTTTTCCCCCGAGATCTTCGGTACAACTTCCGCACTCCAAAGACGAACAGGTTTGTAGGCTAATTGGCTTGGTCTGCGGAATTCTCTGCCTCGGAGGGCGGTGGAGGCGGGTTCTCTGGATGCTTTCAAGAGAGGGCCCGATAGGGCTCTTAAAGATAGTGGAGTCAGGGGATATGGGGAGAAGGCAGGAACGGGCTACTGATTGTTACAAAATTTTGAGATTTTAAAAATCAAGTCTGCAATTTATCCCACCAGATAAAGCATAAAAAGAAGTTTAATTTGACATCTAATTCACTTTCATATCTTCAGTATTAAGAAAGTTATGGCCATTTTCATACTCGGAAATTAGCATCTTGTTCCCCATTGCCTTTCAATTGACTTGTCACAAACAAGTTCCCCCCCCAAAATAGTCTCCAACTTTAGTTTAGTTTCCAACATGCAACACGGTAACAATAGACAATAGGTGCAGGAGAAGGCCATTTTGGCCCCTTCGAGCCAGCACCGCCATTCAATGTGATCACGGCTGATCATCCCCAATCAGTACCCCGTTCCTGCCTTCTCCCCATATCCCCTGACTCCGCTATTTTTAAGAACCCTATGTAGCTCTCTCTCTTGAAAGCATCGAGAGAACCTCTCTACCTAATATATGCCTCTTGTGCAAAATTAGGTAGACAGTCAGAAACCTTTCCCCAGAACGGAAATATCAAACACTGGAGGACTTAAGGTGAGAAGGGCAAAGTTTTAAAGGACATTTGGCCAAGTGGGATTCGTTGGGGGCTATGCATGAGTGGATAGGGCTTGGGGGGGGGGGGGGGGGGGGGCTGCGGTGTCACACACACACACTAACCATCCCCCCCATCCCATACACACACACACACTATCCCCCTCCCCTGAATAGAAACATAGAAAAGAGTTGCAGGATTAGGCCATTCGGCCCTTCGAGCCTGCACCAATGAACTGGCCTCAACTACCTTCTGTGGCAGAGAATTCCACCGACTCGCCACTCTCTGTGTGAAAAAGGTTTTTCTCACCTCGGTCCTAAAAGATTTCCCCCTTATTCTTAAACTGTGGCCCCTGGTTCTGGACTCCCCCAACATCGTGGACATGTTCGCTGCCTCCAGCGTGTCCAAGCCCCTAACAATCTTAACGGGGTCTTCCGCCCACCAAGTCAACCTACGCTGACCATTGATCACCCGAACTCGCTAGTTTCACATTATCCCACTTTTGCGTAACTCCCTACGCACTTGGGGGAAATTTACAAACTCTGGTGTCTTTGTGGATCTGGAAGGAAACCGGAACGCCTGTCAGAAAACCACGAGGTCGCAGGGGGAACGAGCAAACTCCACACAGGCTGCACCCGAGGTCTGTATCGAATGCGGATCTCTGGCACCAAGGCGGTAGCTCTACCAACTGTGCCACTGTGCTGCCCCGGTGCGGTTGCAATGAATGACCCTCACTCTGAATAAACAGTGCCTCCTTAAGATCACACAGGCATTAACACTGGCCCAAAATCAACTATACTTCCACACAGTTATAAATACAGTAATCCTTACACTGAACAATTGTTTAAGGAGGAACTGCAGACGCTGGAACAATCGAAGGTGGACATAAAATGCTGGAGAAACTCGGCGGTCGAGGCAGCATCTATGGAGTGAAGGAATGGGTGACGTTCAGTCTGAAGGAGGGTCTCGACCTGAAACGTCACCCATTGCTTCGCACCCTAGATTCTGCCTCACCCACTGAGTTTCTCCAACATTTTTGTCTACCTTACACTGAATAAAGTGAGTTTGTACAGTTGCAATGAGTGGCCTTCACCTTGAGTAAAGAATGAATGGAGATTTAGAGAAGGCGTAACTTTTATCCTTGATATCTGGAGATTCTGAAATTCATAATACAGTCAATTTTTTCTTTAAAATGACTTCCTGGATGTCTTGAATCCGACCATGTTGGCATTTATTGTCATCGAGTCTTACAGCCCAACTTGCCCACACCAGCCAACGTGTCTCACGAGACTACACTAGTCCCACATGCCTGCATTTGGCCCATATCCCTCTAAACCTGTCTTATCAATGTACCTGTTTAAATGTTTCTTAAAACATTGCGATAGTAACTGACTCAACTAACTCCTTTGGCAGCTCGTCCCATGCACCCACCACCCTCTATGTGGAAAGGTTGCCCCTCAGGTTTCTATTATATAATTGCCCCCCCCCCCCCTCCACTCACCACAAACCTATGTCCTCTGGTTCTCGATTCCCTTACTCTAGGCAAGAGACTCTGTGCGTCTACCTGATGTTATACACCTCTACCCCTCATCTTGTACCTGCGCCTCTATAAGATCACCCCCCCATCCTCCTGCGCTCCAAGGAGTCCTAGCCTGCTCAACCTCACCGTATAGTCCATGCCCCCGAGTCTTGGCAACATCCTCGTAAATCTTCTCCACACTCATTCCAGATTGTCCATCCCACATTGTCCTTGAACTGAAGAGGTAGTAAAGATTCAACCTCGTTGCCTGATCCGGAGCCATGAATGGATCAGGCGGGATCGTTCAGGACTGTTGCTAACGTTAGTTAGTCAGTGTAGTTTGTTGTCAGGTGTACCAAGGTGCAATGAAAAGCTTTTGTTGCGTGCAGCTTTTGTTTTGTTGATGAGCAGAAAGACATTACATGATTACAATCGTGCCATTTATAATGTGTATAGATACACGATAAGAGAATAACGCTTAGTGCAAAGTAATGCCAGCAAAGTCCGATCGAGGATAGTCCGAGTCACCAATGAGGTAGATAGTAGTTCACGATTGCTCTCTGGTTGTGCTAGGAATGTTATACCGTCCATGACCCTCGCCTTGTCTTGACCAGCACCATTTTGGTCACTAACTAACAATTGTGGTGTGATTTTGGTGACAGGAATTTGACCCCGAGGAGTTTTACCATTTGCTGGAGGCAGCAGAGGGACATGCAAAAATTGGACAAGGTATCAAGACTGACATACCTCGGTACATCATCAGCCAGCTGGGGTTGACAAAGGATCCACTCCACGGTAATCCATTCGCCTTGTGTTCCTGACGCTTATTTATAATAATATCTCTCCACTCCGGTCACCGCGGCGCAGCGGTAGAGTTGCCGCCTTACAGCGAATGCAGCGTCAGAGACCCGGGTTCGATCCCGATTACGGGAGCTGTCTGTCCGGAGTTTGTACGTTCTCCCCGTGACCTGCGTGGGTTCCCTCCGAGATCTTCGGTTTCCTCCCACACTCCAAAGACGTACAGGGTTGTAGTTTAATTGGTTTCGGTAAAGATTGTAAATTGTCCCAAGTGTGTGTAGGATAATGTTCGCGTGCGCAGATCGGTGGTCGGTGAAGACTCGATGGGCCACCGTATCTCTAAAACTAAACTAGCTTAAACTAAAGGTAGAGACAAAATGCTGGAGTAACTCAGCGGGGGAGGCAGCAACCCTGGGGAGGAATGGGTGACGGGTGGCCCATCCCTTCTCTCAGGGATGCTGCCTGCCCCGCTGAGTTACTTCAGCATTTTGTGTCTACCTTCGATTTAAACCAGCATCTGCAGTTCTTTCCATAACCTAAACTAAACTCTGACTCCTGATCCTCGCATCCTGTCAGCTGGGATCCTGTGCCACTCAAAGCTTTGTATGCAGGTCTGTAGGTTAATTGGCTTGAAAATATAAAAATTGTCCCTGGTGGGTGTAGGACAGTGTTAATGTGCGGGGATCGCCGGTCGGCGCGGACCCAGTGGGCCAAAGGGCCTGTGTCCGCGCTGTATCACTAAATCTAAAACTAACACCATGAGCCCTGTATTGCAGAGCCCAAATTCAATCGCTCGTGACTCTGTGGATTTTGTGAGTGGGAACCGTGCTGAGTTTAATTCTGTTTCCAAAATTGATTGTTTCCCTCAGACATGGTTCAGCTGGACAGTGTTGCCGCAATCTCCACAAATACCGATGAGTCTCAGGATGTAAGTATGCAGAATTTATTTTTGTTCCGTTCATCTTTGCACGAGGAAATGGGTGCTAAAATAACTATACCATAACAGTATGTAAAAAAATACCTGGGCAGCAACATGGATAGGAAAGGTTTAGAGGGATGTGGGCCAAACACGGGCCCTTGGGGCCAGCCTAGGTGGGGCATCTTGGTCGGCATGGACGAGTGGGGCCGAAGAGCCTGTTTCCGTGCTGTATGACTCCAAGTGGCTCAGCAAAGTCTGTCTATTGCCAGTTCTTTCCAGAGTCACCCTGGCGACATGGAAGGCATTGTGGGTGTAGGCAGCATGATTCATCCGCCTTTATCATAATGAACCACGCAAGCCACAGATATTTTTGGAAATCATTATAGAGGACTATCAACTCTGTGATTGAGTGGATTGAGTTTCCACTCGTGGGAGAGTCTAGGACCAGAGGACGTAGCCTCAGAATAAAAGGAAAAACCTTTGGAAAGGAGATGAGGAGGAATTTCTTTAGTCAGAGGGTGGTGAATCTGTGGAATTCATGGCCACAATAGGCTATGGAGGCCAGGGCAATGGATATTTGTAAGGCAGAGATTGATATATTCTTGCTCTGTAGGGGTGTCAGGGGTTACGGGGAGAAGGCAGGAGAATGGGAAGGCAGGAGAGGGAAAGATAGATCAGCCATGATTGAATGGCGGAGTAGACGTGATGGCACTAATTCTGCTCCTATCACTTAAGAACTTATGACTAAAGAAGTTCCTCCTCGCCTCCTTTCTAAAAGAGCGGTCTTTAATTCTGAGGCCATGACCTCTGGTCCGAGACTCTCCCACCAGTCGGAAACATCCTTGCCTCATCCACTCTGTACCTTTCATTATTCTGTAAGTTTCAATGAGGTTCCCCCCTTGCCCCCCCCCCCCAACCTTCTAAACTCCAGCGGGTAGAGGCCCAGTGCTGTCAAACACGTGACCATGTTCTGGGACCTCGGGCCATCACAGGAAGGATGAGGAGGCTTTGGAGAGGGAGCGGAGGAGGATAACGAGAATGCGGCTTGGGTTAGAGGGTTTCAGCTACCAGGAGAGGTTGTATACAATTGAATTGCTTTTTTCTGGAGCGTCAGAGGTTAAGGGGAGACAGGGGAGACAGTCAGAATCATAGAAACATAGGAAATAAGTGCAGGAGTAGGCCATTCGGCCCTTCGAGCCTGCACCGCCATTCAATATGATCATGGCTGATCATCCAACTCAGTATCCTGTACCTGCCTTCTCTCCATACCCTCTGATCCCTTTAGTCACAAGGGCCATGTCTAACTCCCTCTTAAATATAGCCAATGAACTGGCCTCAACTACTATCTGTGGAAGAGAATTCCACAGACTCACCACTCTCTGAGTGAAAAAAAAAATCTCATCTCGGTCCTAAAAGACTTCCCCGTTATCCTTAAACTGTGACCCCTTGTTTTGGACATCCCCAACATCGGGAACAATCCTCCAGCATCTAGCCTGTCCAACCGTTTAAGCATTTTGTAAGTTTCTATAAGATCCCCCCTCAATCTTCTAAATTCTAGCGAGTACAAGCCGAGTCTACCCAGTTTTTCTTCATATGAAAGTCCTGCCATCCCAGGAATCAGTCTGGTGAACCTTCTCTGTACTCCCTCTATGGCAACATTGCCTTTCCACAGATCAGGAGACCAAAACTGTACGCAATACTCCAGGTGTGGCCTCACCAAGGGAATCTTTCTCCCAGGGTGGAAATGTCAAAGACAGGAGGGCATAGTTTTAAGGAGATGGGGTAAAATGGAAAGGAGATGTGTGAGGCAGGTTTACAGAGTGGTGGGAGCCTCGAACGGCCGAGAATGGTGGTGGAGACAGATACGATAGTGCAGCGGCACCTAGTGGTGCGGTGGGGAGGTCAGAACCCTCGTCATTGGTCATCTCGTGCATGTGACGGCGCGGGTTAGTTCGCGAGTTCGTCAGCGCTCCTCCCAGCAACAGGAGCTGCTTTTGTTGGTGAAGCCAGACGCACAAATTGGACGAATTCTCACTCCATTTTTATTGTAAATAAAAATTACTTGACTCAACCTGTCTGGTCTCGCTTCAATGGCAGCTTTGAAGAGGCTTTGAGATAGGCACGTGGAAGTGCAGGGAATGGAGGGAAAGGGATCATGTACAGGCAGACGCGATCAGTTTGAATTGACGTCATGTTCAGCACAAACATTGAGGGCCGAAGGGCCCGTTCCTGTGCTGTACTGTTCGACGTTCTATGTTTATTCTATGAAAAGAATGCTAACTTTAGATTCACGTAGTATTGTCTTCCCCGCAGCGAGCTGGATCGATCCCGCTGCGCAGAAAGCCCACGGAGAGTGATTTTGAGACGATTAAGCTGATCAGTAACGGGGCGTACGGGTAGGTGGGACGCACAACCCCTTCGTTCCTTTCTCTTCCATCGACGGCAAGTGGCAGTGAGCGTGTTTGTGACTCGAGTGTTTCTGTCCCAAGGGCCGTCTACCTGGTCCGACATACGGAAACAAGACAGCGGTTTGCCATGAAGAAGGTGAACAAGCACAACCTGATCCTGAGGAACCAGATCGAGCAGGTGTTTGTCGAGCGCGACATCCTGACGTTCGCCGAGAACCCGTTCGTGGTCAGCATGTACTGCTCCTTCGAAACCAGGCGCCATCTATGCATGGTGATGGAGTACGTAGAAGGTAAGAGCTCGTGCTTCTCGCCTCTCGTCAGGCTGAGAATGTGGACAGGGCATGGTTCTTCATTTAACTGTTTCATTTCTAGGTGCTGTAATGCGTAGGGGAACCGCCGTGAGGGGCGGGGGGGGGTGAACAAGGGAGGAGCTGGCACAGAATTCTTTGTAACTGTTCCTTGGGGATACGGAAGCTGGGTGTATCTGTGTAACTGACTGAAGACCAGGCAGCATATGCAGGCTGCCCTTTATGTGGCAACTATTTGCATACCTTGGGTGTGTAAGCAAGGTATTTCACTGTGACTTGTCACGTGTGACAATATAGTATTCAATTCAATTCAACTTGGCGGGCCGAAGGGCCTGTTCCTGCCCTGCATCGCTAAACTAAACTGAAAATTGTGACTGCAGGTTCTCAGTCTCTAGAATTGCGATTGCAGGTTCCTGATCTCTGGACTGGAACCTTGGCATCCACGGGTCCCAGGGTTGGCACTCAGGGCATTGAATCTGAGGCCTGTGCATCTGGGAGCCAGTGCATGGGGATACGGGGGAGCACAGTGTGAGGAAGCTGGGTGTGCAGTGTAACTGACTGTAGACCAGACAGCATATGCAGGCCAGTGAGGTGCGGGCAGTACATGGGACTGGGGGTCAGCTGATGCCAAGGGAATGGGGCCTAGCAATGGATTGTGAGTTGAGTATTACCTGATCGAGGGAGTGGGTTTAACTGAGACTAGGATAATTGGCAAGACAATGGATAAGGAAGGCTACAGCCCTTGGTTTAGTTTGGAGAGACAGCATGGAAGAAGCCCGTGACCACCGATCACCTGGGCACAAGTTCTAGTTCTATCTCTATACGCTAGTTTTGTCCCTGGCATGAGGGACAATTTACAGAAGCCAAATATGTCCTTGGTCTGTGGGAGGAAGCCAGAGCACCCGGAGTAAACCCACACGGTCACAGGGAGAACACACCAACTCCGTACGTGCAGCGGCCATCGTCAGGATCGAACCCGGGATCTCTGGAACTGTAAAGCAGTAACTACCACTGTGCCACTTGGTCTGACTATCTGTGCTTCATCCGTTTAGGTGGAGACTGTGCAAACCTCCTGAAGAATATCGGTCCCCTGCCCGTTGATATGAGCAGAATGTACTTTGCAGAAACGGTTCTGGCCTTGGAATATCTCCATAACTATGGCATTGTTCATCGGGACCTCAAACCAGACAAGTAAGCACAGTCGTGTTTGAGCGCCTGAACTTCATCAGACTGAAGACAGACAAAAATAAGCTGGAGAAACTCAGTGGGTGAGGCAGCATCTATGGAGAGAAGGAATTGGCGATGTTTCGGTGCAAGAGTTGAGACCCTTCTTCAGACTGATGTCGGGGGGGGAGGGGAAAGAAAGAAAGGAAGTAGGCGGAGACAGTAGGACTTGTGGGAGGGTACACAAAAAGCTGGAGAAACTCAGCGGGTGCAGCAGCAACTAAGGACCGAAGGAGATAGACGACGTTTCGGGTCGAGACCCTTCTTCAGAGATTTGTGGGAGAACTGGGAAGGTGGAGAAAGCAAGGGCTATCTAAAATTAGACCAGTCAATGTTCATACCGCTGGGGTGTAAACTACCCAAGCGAAATATGAGGTGCTGCTCCTCCAATTTGCGGTGGGCCTCACTCTGGCAATGGAGGAGGCCCAGGACAGAAAGGTCGGATTGGGAATGGGAGGGGGAGTTGAAGTGCCGAGCAACCAGACTGAGTTGAGTTCAGGTTATTGTCACGTGTACCGAGGTACAGTGAAAGGCTTTTGTTGCGCGCTAACCAAGGATTCAAGGTCAGTTTCTTGTTACGTGCCAATTAAGGTACGGTGAGATTCGAATTACCATACAGCCATACTAAAAAAAACAGCAACAAGACACACAGCTACATAAGAGTTGACAGCATTTGAATTTATGGAGCTCAGGACATTCTCATCAATTAACTACCATCCACGCTTTATTATCGAGGCCGCTCCTCCTCACGTTCTATTTTGCTTATCCTTTCCAGCAGTAGATGTACGAGAATGTTTAATTCTCAACTTTCATCATTTGTAACCCTTGGTTTATGGAGGCTTTTCCATGTATTCCTGTTTGGCCCCTGGGTGTTAGATGACTGGTCACCCCTCCCCGGCGACTGGAGACTTGTTCTCTCCGCCCTGGGCAGTCAGAACTTCACGCGCTCACCGCTGATCACTGTTCTGACTCAATGTTCCAACTCAATTCAATAATACTTTGTTGCCGCATGCACCCAGGTAGAGTGAAATTCTTTGTTTCTGCGTACAACCCAGTAAAACCATTGCAGCAGACTTCACCCAGGTAGCACAAAGAGTCGTGATGTTACTGGCACCGGTAAAGTTTCAAAAGTCCTTAGTACAGTCTTATCTTCTCGCAGCGGCGAACCAGGCCAGTCACCGCACGTGGCTGCAGGCGACCGCCCCCCCCCCCTCCCCCTCCCCCACCCGCCAGGTCCCTCTTTGTTCACAAGAGATAGGAGTGGAATTAGGCCATTCGGCCCTTCGAGCCCACTCCGCCATTCAATCTTGGCTGATCTCTGCCTCCTAATCCCATTTTCCTGCCTTCTCTCCATAACCCTTGACACCCGTTCTAATCAAGAACTTGTCTATCTCTGCCTTAAAAATATCCACTGACTTGGCCTCCACAGCCCTCCGTGACAATGAGTTTCACAGATTCACTGCCGCCTGGCTAAAGAAGTTCCATCTCGCCTCCTTTCTAAAAGAGTGCCCTGTATTTCTGCCGGGCCCCTCTTTGATCTAGACGGCTCCCCGCTGGGTCTATCTTTGTTCTAAAGCCCCCCCTCCCCCACTGGCCGGGTCCCCTCTATGATTTTGGCGGCCCCCCACTGGGTTGTTGCTCCTGGCCCACCGGGTTGTTGGGTACCGCCGCTCATCCCGGGAGACTGTACTATCCCAGTTGTCCTCGACTATTACACCACTAATGAACACACTACTGCTGCGCTTCCAGCCTGCTGATCACCGCGATGGGTCACATCAAGCTGACCGACTTCGGACTCTCGCGGATCGGACTCATGAACCTGACAACAAATCTCTACGAGGATCACTTTGAGAGAGATACCCGGGAGTTCATCGACAAACAGGTACGGGGATGGGAATGAGATCTGTCAATTTTATTTGTATAGCACATTTAAAAACCACTCGCGTTGACCAAAGTGCTTCACGTCAGTGCAGGTATTAATGTGCTACATACAACGCTACACGGACCTAACAATACAAACATAGACTGTTTACAGCGCCCCCTCAGAGGCACTCAAAAACGCTCGGGAGTAGAAATAGGATTTGAGCCTCAACTTAAAGGAGTCGGTGGAGGGGGCAGTTCTGATGAGGAGAGGGATGATGCTGTTCCACAGCCTAGATGCTGCAACTGCAAAAGCGCGGTCACCCCTGAGCTTAAACCTGGACCGCGGGATAGTCAGTAGCCCCAAGTCTGCCGACCCGAGGGACCTGGAGGTAGAATGGTGGGTTAGAAGATTTTTGATATTGGGGGGGGGGGGGGGCAAGCCCATTAAGGGCTTTGTGTACGAATAAGAGGAGCTTGAAGTTGATTCTGTGCCGTACTGAGAGGCCAGGATCGGGGTGATGTGGTGCCCGTCAGCAGTCTCGCTGCGGCGTTTTGAACCATTTGCAGGTGGGACAGGGATGATTGGCTGATCCAGCGTACAGGGAGTTGCAGTAGTCAAGGCGGGAGGAGACGAATGCGTGGATGATTATTCTCAAGGATACAACATTTAGTGGAAGATATAACATTGAAGTCCATTAAAGATAGTCGAAAGGCCTCCAATAAGGGAGATGGGAGATCAGGACTGCTCTCTAGTTGGTGATATGACGGTTCAGTTGGCTGATTTGACACAGACATTATGGGCCGAACG
Source organism: Raja brachyura (assembly GCA_963514005.1). Next base: position 8,018,884 of record OY740810.1, read on the forward strand.
GCCTGGTCCGGTGCTGTACTTTTATACATTCTGCGTTCAGGATAAACTTCACACCCTTATTTGGAATTTCTTCGAGCGTCCCGTCCATATTAGTGGCACGGTGGCGCAACGGTAGATTTGCTGCCCTACAGCACCAGAGACCTGGAGTCCTGACTACGAGGGTGCTGTATGTACAGCTGTACATTCTCCCTGGAACTGCGTGGGTTTTCTCCGGGAACTCCGGTTTCTTCCCGCATTGTAAAGTCGTGCAGGTTTTGTATTTAATTGGCTTCGGTAAATTGTAAAACTGTCCCTAGTGTGTGTGTAGGTTAGTGTACGGGGTGATCGCTGGTAAGCGCAGACTATGTGGGCCGAAGGGCCTGCTTCCGTGCTGTATGTCTAAAGTTCTATCTCTAAATAAATTAAATTGAAGGTGATAAATCCTGCATTAAAGAATCCTCACAGGTTGAAAATCTCCACTGGTTCATTGTAACAGATCGGGAACCTTCAGTGCCCTAATCCATGTGTAGACGCATAATGAATGCTGAGCAGTTTAGTTTATTGTCACATGTACTGGTACCGAGGAGTTTGTTGCGTGCTAACCAGTCAGCGGAAAGGCAGTACATGTTCACGATAGTGTCATCCACAGTTTACAGATATATGATACAGGGAATAACGTTTAGTGCAAGATAAAGTCTGGTAAAGTCTGATCAAAGATAGTCCGAGAGTCTCCAGTGAGGTAGATAATAGCTCAGGGTTACACAAAAAGCTGGAGAAACTCAGCGGGTGCAGCAGCATCTAAGGAGCGAAGGAGATAGGCGACGTTTCGGGTCGAGACCCTTCTTCAGTCCTCCGCCGGTTTCGCTATTCCATTTCCGACATTTCCCTACCATTCCTTGACCTCACCATCTCTATTGCAGGTGATACACTCCTGACTGACATCTACTACAAACCAACTGACTCCCACAGCTACCTGGACTACTCTTCCTCCCACCCTGCTTCCTGTAAGGACTCCATCCCCCATTCCCAATTCCTCCGTCTACGCCGCATCTGCTCCCAGGATGACGTGTTCCACACCAGGTCATCACAAATGTCCTCGTTCTTCAGAGAACGGGGTTTCCCCTCCCCCACTATAGATGAGGCTCGCACCAGGGTCTCCTCCATACCCCGCAACACTGCCCTCTCTCCCCATTCCCCCACTCACAACAAGGGCCGAGTCCCCCTGGTCCTCACCTTTCACCCCACCAGCCAGCGCATACAACAGATAGTCCTCCGCCAGTTTCGCTATCCCTCGATTCTCCAGCATCTGCAGTTCCATCTTTAATAGATAATAGCTCAGGATTGTTAAGGGCCTGTCCCACTTACGGATTCACCCCGCGACGCCCAAAGAGTCGTACCTTTTTCTGGTCACCGCTGGATTTTCAACATTTTGAAAAATTTTGGCGACTGCTGCGACTATGACTGGTGCCGGCAGTCGGCGAAAAGATCGCGTAAGTGGGACAGGTCCTTAACAATCCTGAGGTATTATCTATCTCACTGGAGACTCTTGAACTAAGACGGGTGCTGGCGGTCGGCGAAACAAAATCGCGTAGGTGGGACAGGCCCTTTAGTAGGACTGTTGGTAGGATGGCACAGTTGCCTGATACCAGTTGGGAAGAAACTGTCCCTGAATCCGGAGGTGTGCGTTTTCACACTTCTGTACCTTTTGCCAGATGGGAGAGGGAAGAAGAGGGAGTGGCTGGGGTGAGACCGATTATGCTGCTGGCCTTGCGGGGACAGCGGGAGGTGGAGTCGGTGGAAAGGAGGTTGGTTTGTGCGATGGTCTGGGCTGCATCCACAATTCTCTGCAGTTTCCTGCGATCTTGCATGGAGCCAGACAGGAACTGTCTCTCGCGATTTCTTCACATATTCCGAGCAAAAGCAAAGCGTAACAACGGCACACATTGAGAAAGAAGCACCGGCAGTTCCCTTTTGTGTGAAGAAATCCCATCAGTTCCTGCTGAGAAGCCCCTTGGTTCTGTTATTAGTAATCCTGGGCACTAAAACCACAGCAGTTCAACAATGTAACATCATGAGGGAAATAGATAGAGTGAATGCAGAGAGACACGTGGGCCATTTTACGGCTGCAGAACGTGACGTCGAAGAGATACGCGGGGTCTTTGTTCTGCATGGATCATTGGTAATTGTGAGCAAGTACAAAACGCAGCAGTAGCACCTCACTGCAGTAGCTCACAGTGGACGCTGCAGAATCATTTGGTGTGCATGGGAATAGGATCAGAGCTAACCACAGCAAGAGACATGTCGCTAGATACTGAAGTGATGTGTGACCATGAGTCCATTCCTGATGTTGTACCGTTACCGAGAGCCATATAGCACGAAGATCGGCCCTTCAGCCTAACTTCAGCCTATGCCAAACAAGCTGCCCCATGCCCACATAGTCCACCTGCCAGTGTTTGGCCCATGTTGACATAAAATTAACCGATTAATTTAATGGTATGAACATTGAACAGCCCCCCCCTTCTCTTCCCTGTGCCCCACACAATGCAGACCCATTTCCACACTATCCTGCCTCCTGTACTCTTCCACCTACATCCCTCCCTCTGTCTGCCCACGTGCACGTCTTCTCTATTGTCTTCTTTTCATCTCTGGATTTTGATAAATTCTCTGCCTTCGGTAACATTTTGCGGCACTCGTGAAAAGTCGGGAACTGAACGGCGAGTGTCAGAGTGGAACACACACATACGCACACACGCACACACACATGCACACACACGCATACACATACACGCACGCACACAAACGCACACGCACACACACATACACACGCACACACATACACACAAACATATTGCAAAGGCGGGGGCCAGGGAAAGCGGGGGAGCGCTGTCTGGAGTTCACAAGGTGAACAGACACACTGCGATGGAACATAGAAACGTAGAAAATAGGTGCAGGAGTAGGCCATTCGGCCCTTCGAGCCTGCACCGCCATTCAATATCATCATGGCTGATCATCGAACTCAGTATCCCGTACCTGCCTTCTCTCCCTGCCCCCTGATCCCTCTAGTCACAAGGGCCACATCTAACTCCCTCTTAAATATAGCCAATGAACTGGCCTCAACTACCTTCTGTGGCAGAGAGTTCCAGAACAGGAAGGTTAAGTGGTTAGCTCCGTGTATGGTAAGTCCTTTAAAGTAGGGGGGGGAATGGGGGAAGGGAGAAGGGGGGGGAGAAGGAGTAGAGACATGTTGAAGAAGCCAGACAACGTTTAATAAGCCACAGATACACGGCTGTGAAGGTCGGCGGACATTTACACATTACCGGTCGCTTTTCCTTGGTTCTGCAATCTCGTGCTTAAGTTTTTTTCCCCCAACGAACCATTGAAAATGCCGGGTCGGCAAAGGCGATTAACTAAAACGACCTCGACTACCCATAACTACATGGCGACCCCACTACAACTGCACCTACGACTACAAAAGTATCGATTTCCTCCACGGCGCCGAATATTTTGGTCGCAGAAAAATGTTGAAACATTTGTGGCGACCACACTGAGGCCGCGACTAGTTCCCAGAATGCGGAAACTCCTCGCGAGCATGAAGGAGACTCACCTGAGACCACCAGTGAACATGTCTGCTGCACTCGCCTAAAAAGTCGTCAAAGTGGGACAGGCCCTTTAGCGTGCGGGGATCGCTGGTGGGCTCGGACTCGGTGGGGCTGTTTCCGCGCTGTACGCCTCAACTAAACTAATGATCTAGGAACAAGCAGCACATTTTGAAAGTGGTGAAATCATTGTCAGCATGGATTTACGAAAGGTAAATCATGTCTGACGAATCTTGTGGAATTTTTCGAAGATGTAATTAGTAACTAGATTAGGAAAAGGGGAGATGCAGCGCGACCTGGGTGTCATGGTACACCAGTCATTGAAAGTAGGCATGCAGGTACAGCAGGCAGTGAAGAAAGCGAATGGTATGTTAGCTTTCATAGCAAAAGGATTTGAGTATAGGAGCAGGGAGGTTCTACTTCAGTTGTATGGGTCTTGGTGAGACCACACCTGGAGTATTGCGTACAGTTCTGGTCTCCAAATCTGAGGAAGGACATTATTGCCATAGAGGGAGTGCAGAGAAGGTTCACCAGACTGATTCCTGGGATGTCAGGACTGTCTTATGAACAGAGACTGCATAGACTTGGTTTATACTCTCTAGAATTTAGGAGATTGAGAGGGGATCTTATAGAAACTTACAGAATTCTTAAGGGGTTGGACAGGCTAGATGCAGGAAGATTGTTCCCGATGTCGGGGAGGTCCAGGACAAGGGGTCACAGCTTAAGGATAAGGGGGAAATCCTTTAGGACCGAGATGAGAATGACTTTTTTCACACAGAGAGTGGTGAGTCTCTGGAACTCTCTGCCACAGAGGGTAGTTGAGGCCAGTTCATTGGCTATATTTCAGAGGGAGTTAGATGTGGCCCTTGTGGCTAAGGGGATCAGAGGGTATGGAGAGAAGGCAGATACAGGATACCGAGTTGGATGATCAGCCATGATCATATTGAATGGCGGTGCAGGCTCGAAGGGCCGAATGGCCTACTCCTGCACCTAATTTCTATGTTTCTATGTAACAAATACAAACATCAGAGACGTGTACAGGGCTACAGATGCCAAACTGACTGAGACTATAATGACTGGTTACAGAGGAGAAGGTTCAGACGATCGTTTTCAAAGAGGAAGAGCGGTGTGGAGTATGTAAACAACCCGTGGTTAGAAAATATAATGACATAATCGCCAGTTGAAACCACACCCTTTGTTTTGAAGCTACTGATGTCCATATATCTGTATATATTATTATGAACCTTCAGCGTTCCCAGCATAGACCAAAGCATATCCACTGCACATTTCAGTGATAGTTCACTTGGGCAGCTTACAAGCCAGTGGTACCAATTTTGATTTCTCTAACTTCAAGTAACCCTTGTGTCCCCCTACTCTTTCCATCCCTCCCTCATTTGAGTTGTACCAGCTTCAAAGTGGTCTTGGGTTACACAAAAAGCTGGAGAAACTCAGCGGGTGCAGCAGCATCTAAGGAGCGAAGGAGATGGGCGACGTTTCGGGTCGAGACCCTTCTTCAGACTGGTTAGGGATCAGGGAAACGAGAGATATAGACAGTGATGTGGAGAGATAAAGAACAATGAATGAAAGATATGCAAAAAAGTATCGATGATAAAGGAAACATTGTGAGCTGTTTGTAGTGTGAAAATGAGAAGCTAGTGCGACTTGGGTGGGGGAGAGATAGAGAGAGAAGGAATGCCAGGGCCGGAGTGCTGAGGGAGAAGTGGGAAGGGGCGGAGGCAGCCTGGGTTAACAGAATTGAGAAAATTCAATGTTTAAGCCCAGAGGATGCAGACTCCCCAAGCGGAATATGAGGTGCTGCTCCTCCAACTTGCGGTGTTGCTCACTCTGGCCGTGGAGGAGGCCCAGGACCGAGAGGTTGGATACGGAATGGGAGGGGGAGTTGAAGTGCTGAGCCACCGGGAGGTCGGGTTGGTTATTGCGGACCGAGCGGAGGTGTTCGGCGAAACGATCGCCAAGCCTCCGCTTGGTCTCACCGATATAGATCAGCTGGCATCTGGAGCAACGGATGCAGTAGATGAGGTTGGAGGAGGTGCAGGTGAACCTCTGTCGGACCTGGAAGGACTGCTTGGGTCCCTGAAAGGAGTGGATGGGGGAGGTGAAGGGACAAGTGTAGTCAAAGTGGTCTTGTTGAGTCTCGTCGTTTTGTGCTCGTTTTCACCTAGCACACAGCTAACATTGGCCAGTTTCCTTTCTCATCATTACTTTCTTGCACATCTTTCATTCATTTATTCTATATCTCTCGTTTCCCTCTCCCCTGACTCTTAGTCTGAAGAAGGGTCTCAACCCGAAACGTCACCCATTCCTTTTCTCCAGAGATGCTGTCTGGCCCGCTGAGTTACTCCACTTTCAGCTGTTGCTGTGCTGGAAGCTTTGGACTGCCGCACTAATTCAATGACCGGATTCATTGTCGGCGAGAACCATTGTGCAGTGACACAAGAAGCTGCAGATGCTGGAATCGGGAGCGAAACACAAACTCAGCAGGTCAGGCAGCATCTGTGGAGGGTATGGTTAGACGACGGTTCAGGTCAGGACCCTCGGTCATAAGTTCTAGGAGCGGAATTAGGCTATTCGGCCCATCGAGTCTACTCTGCCATCCGATCCGGGCCGATCTACCTTTCCGTCTCAACCCCATTCTCCTGCCTTCTCCCCATAACCCCTGACACCCATACTAATCAAGAATCTGTCAATGTCCCCCTTAAAAATATCCATTGACAGCCTTCATAGAGTTGTATGACATGGAAACAGGCCCTTCGGCCCACTTGAACATGCTGACCAAGGTGTCCCATCTTTGGTGGTCCCACCTTCCTGTGTTTGGCCCATGTCCCTATCAACCTTTTTTTCTCTATGTACCTGTCCAAATGTCATTTAAATGTTGTGATAGTACCTGCCTCAACTACGTTTGCTGGCAGCTCGTTCCATATACCCACCACCCTCTGTGTGGAACAAAATGGCCCCACGGGATCCTATTAAATCTTTTCTCTCCCACCTTCAACCGATGACCTCTGGTTCTTGATTCCTCTACTCTGGGTAAAAGATTCCATGCATTCACTTTACCTAGTCCCCTCATATTCTTGTACATGATCTGTAAGAAGACCTCACAGCCTCCTGCAGTCCAAGGAATAAAGTCCCTTCTTTAAACTCCACCCAAAATGTCTATTCCCTCCACAGATGCTCCCTGACCCACCGAGCTCCTCCAGCGATAGATAGACACAAAGTGCTGGAGTCACTCAGCGGGTCAGGCAGCATCTCTGGAGAAAAAGGCTGGGTGACAAAAGACAATAGACAATAGGTGCAGGAGTAGGCCATTTGGCCCTTCGAGCCAGCACCGCCATTCAATGTGATCATGGCTGATCATCCCCCATCAATACCCTGTTCCTGCCTTCTCCCCATATCCCCTGACTCTGCTATTTTTAAGAGCCCTATCCAGCTCTCTCCTGAAAGCATCCAGAGAACCTGCCTCCACCTGAGGCAGAGAATTCCACAATCACCACTCTCTGTGAGAAAAAGTGTTTCCTCGACTCCGTTCTAAATGGCTTACTCCTTATTCTTAAACTGTGGCCCCTGGTTCTGGACTCCCCCAACATCGGGAACATGTTTCCTGCCTCTAGCGTGTCCAAGCCTTTAACAATCTTATATGTTTCAATGAGATCCCCTCTCATCCTTCTAAACTCCAGTGTTTAGGTTGTCCAGAGTCAGGGTGATATTTCAGGTCGGAGCTGCAGAGCCTCCTTCAGCCACTGAGCTACTCCAGCACTTTGTGTCTACCTTTGGTGTAAACCAGCACCTGCAGTTCTTTATTTCTGCGAGCTTCTCCAGCATTTTGGGGGAGTGTCTGATCAACACCTGTTCCTGTTTCTGACAGGTTTGCGGGACCCCCGAATATATTGCCCCTGAAGTCATTCTCCGGCAGGGATATGGCAAACCGGTGGACTGGTGGGCCATGGGGGTCATTCTCTACGAGTTCCTGGTTGGATGCGCTCCGTTCTTTGGGGAGACTCCAGAAGAACTCTTCGGGCAGGTGGTGAGCGGTGAGTTGCAACGGGGAACGGGTCGATACCTCCGGGAATCTGGTGATCGGGAAGAGTCCAAGGGAGGGAGCGCGCGCGGCTTTGGCCAGAGCTTTGTGCCGGGGCTGGAAGCACCTCCTGCAGTAGACCAGGGTGGACCAGGGGGTAGACAAGACAGCGAGGTGGCACAACGTACCCTGGGGTCGTGAGTGTGAGCGCAGGGTCACTCTGTACACTGAGTGTGAGCACAGATCATAAACCAAAAACCCAGAATCACCATGGCAGTGAGTGTGAACACAGAATCACTCTGGGGCAGTGAGTGTGAGCACAGAATCGCTGGGGCAGTGAGTGTGAACACATAATCACTGGTGCAGTGAGTGTGAACACAGAATCATTAGGCCAGTGAGTGTGAACACATAATCACTGGTGCAGTGAGTGTGAACACAGAATCACTGGGGCAGTGAGTGTGAACACAGAATCACTGGGGCAGTGAGTGTGAACACTTAATCACTGGGGAGGTGAGTGTGGACACAGAATCACTCTGGGCCAGTGAGTGTGAGCACAGAATCACTGGGGCAGTGAATGTGAACACATAATCACTGGTGCAGTGAGTGTGAACACAGAATCACTGGGGCAGTGAGTGTGAACACAGAATCACTGGGGCAGTGAGTGTGAACACAGAATCACTGGGGCAGTGAGTGTGAACACAAAATCACTGGGGCAGTGAGTGTGAACACAGAATCACTGGGCAAGTGTGAGCACAAATAATAAAACTGAGATCTAGAATGATTCTGGGATAGTGAGTGTGAGCACAGAATCACTCTGAACAGTGAGTGTGATCACACATTCATGCTGGGAGAGTGAGTGCGAGTACAGGATCACACTGGATAGTGAAAGAACATGGGACAGTGAGTGTGAGCACAGAATGACTCTGGGTAGCGAGTGTGAGCACAGTTCACTCAGGGGTAGTGAGTGTGATCACGGGGTACGAGCACTAGGACCTGATCTCACCGTTCCCCTTGCACACGCCGGTTGCTGATTCGGGCTGGAGCCGGGGACAAACGAGGTGTGTTGTGTTCCAGATGAAATAATGTGGCCCTGTGAGGACGAGGCGCTCCCTCCAGAAGCCCAGGACCTCATCAGTCGTCTCCTGAGGCAGAATCCACGCGACCGCCTGGGCACTGGTAAGATCACAACCTTCGATGCCCGCGGAGGCTCCGAGCAGTTGTCCCCTCTCTCGGAGGGCAGTGGGTGCATGAGAGAATGAAGTGAGGACTGAAAAGGGTCTCGACCCAAAATACTTGTAACGCTTGACAATAAACTAAACTAAACTAATCTAAAGTTTAAGGTAGACACAAAAAGCTGGTAACTCAGTGGGCGAGGCAGCATCTCTGGAAAGAAGGAATGGGCGACGTTTCTGAAGAAGGGTCTCGACCCCAAACGTCGCCCGTTCCTTCTCTCCAGAGTTGCTGCCTCACCCGCTGAGTTACTCCAGCTTTTTGTGTCTACCTTCGATTTTCTCCAGCATCCACAGTCCTTTCTTCCATATAACCCAAAGTTTAGTTTAATGTCACGTGAACAGAGGTACAGTAAAAAGCTTTTGCTGCGCGCGAACCAGTCAGCGGGAAGACTCTGCACGATTATAATCGAAGATAGACACAAACAGCTGGAGTAACTCAGCGGGACAGGCAGCATCTCTGGAGAGAAGGGATGGGTGGTGTCGCTATCCCCAGCTGCTCCAGCTTTTTGTGCCTATCTTCGAAGTAAGGACTGGCGCTGATCACTTCTTGCCTTCCGTGTGATCTGCCTCTCACTGCCTCCTCCGCTCCACACACAATGCCTTCCTGCAGTCCCTAAAAATGACATCGCAGAACACTGTCCACCCGTCAATCAATGTCAGTGTTTAGTTTAATTTAGTTTAGTTCAGAGATGCAGCTCAGAAACAGATCCTCCCGCCCAACAGCTCCGCGCCGACCAGCGATCGCCCCGTACTCTAACACTACGGACAATTTACAATTCTGCAAAGCCAATTAGCCTACAAACCTGTGTGTCTTTGGAGTGTGGGAGGGAACCGGAGCTCTCTGAGAAAACCCACGCAGTTCACGGGGAGGGAGAACGTGCAAACTCCAAGCAGACAGCACCCGTAATTAGGATGGAACCTGGATCTCTGGCGGTGTAAGCCAGCAACGCTAGCGCTCCGACACTGTGCCGCCCAGCTCGGTGCGGGTAAGTTGGATTTGATCCAGCCGTTAAAAAAACACGCTGGTTTTTCTCCAACTAACTGACTCTGCAGACTTTATTATGTTACTGAATAATGATTCCAGTAAGTCTCCCAGATTCTAGTTACAACCTCAGAGCCAGTTAGACCGAATTTTTCCACGTCTCTCTCTCTCTTTCCCCGCCTCTCTCTCTCTCTCTCTCCCCGCCTCTCTCTCTCTCTCTCTCTCTCTCACCGCATTCTCTCCCTCTCTCCCCGCCTCTCTCTCTCTCTCTCTCCCCGCCTCTCTCTCTCTCTCTCTCTCTCCCCGCCTCTCTCTCTCTCTCTCTCCCCGCCTCTCTCTCTCTCTCTCCCCGCCTCTCTCTCTCTCTCTCTCTCTCCCCGCCTCGCTCTCTCTCTCCCCGCCTCGCTCTCTCTCTCCCCGCCTCGCACTCTCTCTCCCCGCCTCTCTCTCTCTCTCCCCGCCCCTCTCTCTCTCTCTCCCCGCCCCTCTTTCTCTCTCCCCGCCCCTCTTTCTCTCTCCCTGCCCCTCTCTCTCTCTCTCCCCGCCCCTCTCTCTCTCCCCGCCTCTCTCTCTCTCTCTCTCCCCGCCTCTCTCTCTCTCTCTCTCCCCGCCTCTCTCTCTCTCCCCGCCTCTCTCTCTCTCTCTCCCCGCCTCTCTCTCTCTCTCCCCGCCTCACTCTCTCTCTCCCCGCCTCTCTCTCTCTCTCCCCGCCTCTCTCTCTCTCTCCCCGCCTCTCTCTCTCTCTCCCCCTTCTCTCTTTCTCTCTCTTCCCGCCTCTCTCTCTCTCTCTCTCCCCCCGCCTCTCTCGCTCTCTCCCCACCTCTCTCTCTCTCTCTCCCTTCTCTCTCTCTCTCTCCCCGCCCCTCTCTCTCCCCCTTCTCTCTCTCTCTCTCTCCCCCCGCCTCTCTCTCTCTCTCCCCTCTCTCTCTCTCTCCCCGCCTCTCTCTCTCTCTCTCTCTCTCCCCGCCTCTCTCTCTCCATGTCTCTCTCTCTCCCCGCCGAGAGGAAGCTAGATCAGCCATGATTGAAAGGCGGAGCGGACTGGATGTGCCAAATGGCCTAATTCTTCTCCTAAATACATATGAGCACCCTTACCATCAAGAATCTGTTAATCTCCACCTTAAAAATACCCACTGACTTGGGCTCTCCAGTTGTCTGTGGCAATGAATTCCACAGATTTACCACCCTCTGACTATAGAGGTAGAATTAAGGTAGCGCAGGTTGATGATAATAATAATAATATATGTTATTGTCATTGCACGGAGGTACATCGATATTTGGAATGCAGCTTCCATCTGATGTAATAACTTAATTAGCTAAAAATTTAGACACCCAGAGAAACATGATTTTTTTTAAAACCCCGTTAAAACAGTCAAAAGTGCAAATAGGTGTGTGCCGGGTCGATGTGCAACGTGACCATCCGAGGGAGACAGCTCATGGTGGGGGGGGGGGCACTCAGCAGGGCCGGTTCAGAGCCGCTATAGCTCTGGGGATGAAGCTGTTCCCTCAGTCTGGAGCTGCGGGCATAGAAGTCATGTACCGTCTGCCGGATGGTAGAGGTTCGAACAGACTATTGCAAGGGTGCGAGGAGTCTTTGTGAATGCTGACGGCATTACACCAGAATGGCCTAAAAACCGTAGCAGTAGGAAAGTATCTGTTCCTAAGCCCGGTGGTGTGTGGCTTCATGCTCCTGCACCTCCTGCCTGACGGGAGGAGCGAGGGGGAGGCATGCCTCTGGTGGTGGAGGGCCTTGATGATAGATAGATGCCACACTGGGTGTGGTGTTGGACAATGCAAGGCTGCGGGACCCTGCGTGCGACTGCAAGCCTCTCGGTGCCGCTCTGGGTGTGAATCCTGCGTTGATTTACTGGCCTGCAGGTGGAGCTCTCGAGGTGAAACAGCACGGATTCTTCACCCGGCTGGACTGGAACGGGTTACTGCGCCAGAAGGCAGAGTTCATCCCGCAGCTCGAGTCCGACGAAGACACCAGCTACTTCGACAGTGAGTTCAGAATCAGCCACAAACTGGGCGAGGAACCCTCACCGCTCCCTGATCCAACCTTTGATTCATTGGAGGATACAGCATGGAAACAGGCCCTTCAGCCCATTGAGTCCAGGCCCACCATCGATCACTCGTACACACTAGTTCGGTGTTATCCCAATCGGAATCAGAATTGTTGAACATACTTTCAAACGAAGTTACGTTTTCTGCGGTCATAACAACCAAAAAACAAAAAACACACACATGATTCTGCAATTGTTCACAAACATCCATCACAGTGAATCCCCAAACACCTCCTCACTGTGATGGAAGCAAAAATCTTATCTCATCCCCGTTCTCCGTGCCCATTCCTCTCCCGCAGTCAAGCAGCCGAACGAGGCTCCTGATGTTAAATGTTAGAGCCCCCCCCCCCACAGCGGGCGATGGTAATTCCCGCAGCCGTTTATGCCGCGCCGGGCGATGTCAGGCTCCGCTCGATTCAGGCGGGCAAAGTTTGCCTTTGCGAGAGCTCCAAAAAGCGGTCTCCCACTAGGGACCCGCGAGCTCCCGGTGTTACCGTCCGCAGGGCCTGCAGCCGACGCCTCTGCTCTCCAAAGTCGGCCAGCTCCACGATGGTGAGTCTACTGTCTCCGCGCCTGGAGCGCCCAGGTCGATTCCGGCTCCACGACGTTAGGCCCAACGACAACGGGGACTCGACAAGGAAAAAGTTGGGTCCCCATGAAGGGAAGAGTTGAAAACGTTTCCCACCCCCCCCCCCCCCCCCCGCCCCCGCCGCCCACATATACACAGCTAAAAAATAATATAAAAACTAAAACCAACACATACACTTAACAGAACAAAAAGACAAAAAAGACAGACCGACCGCAGAGGCCGCTGCCGACAGGTGCCGCCATCTTACCCGTGAAGAATTTTCACCTCCCACTCCCTGCACACTAGGGGCAATTTACAAAGGCCAATTAGTCTACAAACCTGTGTGTCTTTGGCATGTGGGAGGAAACAGAAGGAAACCCACGCTGTCGCGGGGAAAATACGCTAACTCCAGACAGACAGCACCCGATGTCGGGATCAAATCCGGTCTCTGACTCTGTGGGGCAGTGACTCTGCCAACTGTGTCACTGTGCTGCCACTGGTCACCCTTATATCTTCTGCTGGTGATGCATCAACATCAGGCAGTTGTTGGCATTGATACGATACGAGGGGACTCTATTCATTCCCGGAGGGAAACTCCTTGAGTTCATGGTTCATTGTCATCCTGATCCAACGAATAGTCCCAGAGTCCGTATAGAAATGAATCCCAGTGCCGCTCCCAGAGATACGGAACAGAAACCAGTCCCTCATCCCATCAACCACCTATTTACCTTAACCCAACATTCATCCCATTTTTTAAATTCTCCCCAGTTCTTAACTCCCGCTCCCTGATTCTAAAGGGCCTGTTTCACTTACACAATTTTTTTCGGAGTCATGCCGGCACCCGTCATTAGACCCAGCAGGTCTCCGAACATTTTCGACGTTAAAAATCCAGCGGCGACCAGAAAAAGGTACCACTCCTTGGACGACTACTCACGGCCGCGGGGTGACGCCTGTGTGGTCGTGAGTAGTCGCCCAACGAGTCGTACCTTTTTCTGGTCGCCGCTGAAATTTTCGGAGTTCCACTGCGACTATGACGGGTGCCAGCAAGTCGCCAAAAAACAATTGCATAAGCGGGACGGGCCCTTAGCACTCACCTGTACGTTAGGGACAATTTACACCAGGGCCAACTAACCCAGGAACGTGGGCGAGAAACAGAATCCCAAGATTGAATCTCGGAGTCACGGGCGAATATGCAAACTTCAAGATCTAATTTGAAACCCGGTTTCCAAAGGGTGGTCCACTTTGTGGCCACATTAATCCCAGCACCTCTGCTGTAATGAATCCCTGAGCCTTTGTTGTGATTCATTGGAAAGACTCTGTAGCGGGTAGTCTAATGCCCCTGTCCCACTTAGGAAACCTGAACGGAAACCTCTGGAGACTTTGCGCCCCTCCCAAGGTTTCCGTGCGGTTTCCGGAGGTTTTTGTCAGTCTCCCTAATGGTCGAAATTTTAAAAATCGTTTTTTTTTTTTTAGTCGGAAGCCGGTTGCGATGCTAGTTGAAGGTGGTTGCCGGAGGACAAAAACCTCCGGGAACCTCACGGAAACCTTGGGTGGCGCGCAAAGTCTCCAGAGGTTTCCCGTTCAGGTTTCCTAAGTGGGACAGGGTCATTGGTGTTCTACATCCAGAGATTAGGCCCAGTGATCATGCTTCCTCCGTGCGTGGGGTTGGAATCCAAGCAAGCTCTGCGGGCCTCTGAGAAACCTTGTTCCCTGTACACCCGCAGCTCGCTCGGAGAGGTACCAGCACCTGGAATCCGAGGAGGAAGACGACACCAATGATGAAGAATCCTCTCAGGAGATCCGACAGTTCTCGTCCTGTTCGCACCGATTCAGCATGGTAGGTTGGACAGGCTAGATGCAGGAAGATTGTTCCCGATGTTGGGGAAGTCCAGGTCAAGGGGTCACAGTTTAAGGATAAGGGGGGGGGGAATCTTTTAGGACCAAGATGAGAAAAGCATTTTTCACACAGAGAGTGGTGAATCTCTGGAATTCTCTGCCACAGAAGGTAGTTGAGGCCAGTTCATTGGCTATATTTAAGAGGGAGTTAGATGTGGCCCTTGTGGCTAAAGGGATCGGGGGGTATGGAGCAAAGGCAGGTACGGGATACTGAGTTGGATGATCAGCCATGATCATATTGAATGGCGGTGCAGGCTCGAAGGCCTACTCCTGCACCTATTTTCTATGTTTCTATGACGGAGCGACAGTGCTGAGGGAACACTACAGTTTGCGAGGGGCAATACTTAGGGAGCATTGCCAGAGGGAGGGACAGAGGGCATGACAGAGGGACAGAGGGCATGACAGAGGGACAGAGGGCATGACAGAGGGACAGAGGGCATGACAGAGGGACAGAGGGCATTACAGAGGGACAGGGAGCACACGATAGGTCAATACAGTTGCTCCTCAACTTGCGATGGGGTTTACCTTCCAATGAACCCATCGTTAATCGAAAAGATCGCAAGTCGAAAAAAGCATTTAATACACCTAACCTCCCAAACATGGCTGGTGGCAGGCGATATGCGGGTACGACACTCTCTCGTGACGCTGGGCGACGGCAGCGACATCGGGCGTCTGGCTGGGAGCTGCGGTTCGCCGCCGCTGCCCGGCGTCGCGCGAGATCTATCGTACCGCACATCCGGCCAGCCCGGGAAAAGATCAAAGTACGGCTTCCACTGAATGGGCATCGCTTTTTTGCACCATCGTAAAGTCGGAATATATCGTAAGTCGAAGCAACGTAAGGCGGGTAGCACCTGTGGTGAGGGAGGACCGCGCTGGCAGAGGGCATTGAAGAGCGACGGCTCTCGAGGGAGCTCTGCGCTGATGGGAGATCAAGGCATTTACTTCGGAACTGCAGGCGCTGATTTACAACAAGAAAAGACCAGAACAACAGAAGGTAGACAAAAGTGCTGGAGAAACTCAGCGGGTGCAGCAGCATCTAAGGAGCGAAGGAAATAGGCAACGTTTCGGGCCGAAACGTTACCTATTTCCCACACTCAGAATAAACGTTTTTTACGAAGGAGCTGCAGAAACGTTGCCTATTTCCCAAGGGTTTCGGCCCGAAACTTTTCCTATCACCTTCGCTCCTTAGACGCTGCTGCACCCCGCTGAGTTTCTCCAGCACTTTTGTCTACCTTCCATTTTCCAGCATCTCCAGTTCCTTCTGAAAAGACACAACAACATTCTGGAGTAGCTCAGCAGTTCAGGCAGCATCCCCTGAGAACACGGATAGGTGACATACACTGAAAGCTAGAGTTATGCCCCTGTCCCACTTAGGAAACCTGAACGGAAACCTCTGGAGACCCAAAGTTTCCGTGCGGTTCCCGGAGGTTTTCGTCAGTCTCCCCAATGGTCGAAAGTGGTTTCCATTTTAAAAATCGGTAATTTTTTAGGCAAAGCCGGTTGCGATGCTAGTTGAAGGGGGGTTGCCGGAGGACAAAAACCCCCGGGAACCGCATGGAAAACCTTGGGCGAGGCGCAAAGTCTCCAGAGGTTTCCGTTCAGGTTTCCTAAGTGGGACAGGGGCATAACTCAACGGGTCAGGCAGCACCTCTGGAGAAAAGGAATGGGTGAATTTTCAGGTCGAGACCTTTCCTCGCACTGGGGAAGAGCCTGAGGAAGGGCCTCGACTTGGAATGTCGCATCCTACTTGCGTCCTTCGATGCCGCCTGAGCCGCTGAGTTACTCCAACTTCCTGCGTCTGTGTCTGTCTGTCGGTTTAAACCAACATCTGCAGCTCCTCTCTCCACATGTTTTGGCCCGGACTGGCATTTGCTCACCTTGATGGCCACCCCCATTCTTCACCTAAATGTGGATTAATTGGTCATTAATTGGCGATTGTGTTTCTTGCGCAGTGACGGGCTCTGATTCATTGGCGCTAATTGGTTTTAACCTCGTAGTTCTGCATGTTTAAATCTTCCAATATGTTGCAGGTTTATGGCAGCTCTGAGCATTTGGCAGCTTCTCTGTCGGCGAGCCATGACCAGGTGGATGCCAAAGAGGAGGCTCAGGAGCGAGTGTATCAGGGCAGCCCAAAGCACTCGGCCTACACAAGCTCCAGGTAAGAGTACAGCTGCAGCCCGTCTGTCTTCAGGAGCTAGTGAATGGCTATGTTCTCCCCAGTCTACTGCTGGAGGAGATCTCTCTTCATTCAGTAACCAAATGCTCTACAGCCAAACGTTATGAGTGTATTATTGTCATATGTCCCAAAACAGAACAATTACATTGTTACTCATGGCCCTGTCCCGTATGAGTAGGAGTTCATTCCAAGAGCTCTGCCGAGTTTCCCCTGATTCGGACTCGGAGATTTACGGTGATGGCCGCTCGTCGGTACTCGGGGCTCTCGTGGACATTTTTCAACATGTTGAAAAAAAATCTTCAAGTGTCTTCCCGAGCTTACCTGCCATTAGCGAGTCTTCCCGAGTACCTGCCGTTAGCGTTACGAGCCGTTAAGAGACGTCCCCGAGCCCCGACGTACCCGCTGCGTTCATTCTCCGTGCTTACCACGAGTTTGATTTTTTTTTTTTAAACTCAGGAGAGCCCTTGGAATGAACCTGCGAACAGGGCCATAACAGCAGCACCACATATATGTAAACATAATAACCTGTAAAAACCCATAATAATCAACAACAAAAATTCTGTACGTTCCTATCCCCGGGTGCTCAAGTTTCCTCCCACACTCTGAAGATGTACAGGTTTGTGGGTTAATTGGTTTTGGTAAAAAAAATGGCCCTTGTATGTAAGGTAGTGCTAGTGTACGGGGATTGCTGTTGGGCTCAGACTCGGTGGGCCAAAGGGCCTGTTTCCGTGCTGTATCTCTAGTCTAGTAAAAACGGAACGAATGCGCATGTTTTAATTCTTGTTGCACGGCAATGGCATTGCTGTATTAAAAACTGTTAGAGAAGGAACTGCAGATGCTGGAAAAGCGAGGGTACACAAAATGCTGGAGAAGCTCAGCGGGTGCACCCGCTGAGTTTCTCCAGCATTTTGTGTACGCCGTGTGAAATCTGGCTCGGCTTACGGAAACTTTCCACTGGCACCAGCTCTGTGGGGGAATGTATACACCGTCGGCAATAGCTACTGCGGGAATGTGTACGGTTCAGCTCTTGTGTGAGAATGATTTGCAGCGGTGTGTAAGAGATGGCACCGTGCTTTGGGTCAAATCATCTTTCTCTCACTAATAGATTAATAAGTTATAGGAGCAGAATGAGGCTATTTGGACCTTCACGTCTACTCCGCTATTCAATCAGGGCTGATCTCTCTTTCCCTCTCAACCCCCTTCTCCCGCCTTCCCCCCCCATTTCCCATGACACCCATAATGTGGGAGATAGCGTGTGATTTGTGCACAATTGCTTAAGGTGTAACTAATCTTCCCCTGGGGTCAAGGAAAGAGCGTTCATGACACAGCCCTGTTTTCACCAATCTTTCCACCACAAGAAGCGCAAGACAGACACTATTGTGCAGACGCCGAGAAGTGTGTTCAGCTGTGGCTGATCAACTTCTAATCTTGTGTATGGACTCGATAAGAAGAAGAAGATCTTTCCCTCTCAATCCCATTGTCCTGCCGTCTCCCCATAACCCCGAACACCCGTAATGCCAGAGATGGCGTGTGATTGTGTGCACAGTTGTACGGGCAGTAACCAGTGGCTTTCCTGTTGCACAGCCCGAGGTCTGGAGCATCTTCGGCCACCTCCCACTCGGACCGAGCTGAGAGCCCCATCCACGGCCCCTGCGGCTCCGACACTGTGCCCTGGTTTGCATTCTCCACAGAGGACGAGAGTGAGCTCTGTGCTCTCAGCCAGCGGGCCCCGGGCCCAGACAGGCAACAGGCAGCGGAGGCACCGTCGTACGTGGAGCTAAACAGACCGAGAGCACGGACATACTCAGGTGAGTGACAGGTGCAGGATACTGCGTTAGTGCAGTGAGACCACACCTGGAGTATTGTGTGCAGTTTTTGCCTCCAAATTTGAGGAAGGACATTCTTGCTATTGAGGGAGTGCAGCGTAGGTTCACGAGGTTAATTCCCGGGATGGCGGGACTGTCTTATGTTGATAGAATGGAGCGGCTGGGCTTGTACACTCTGGAATTTAGAAGGATGAGAGGGGATCTTATTGAAACATTTAAGATTATTAAGGGTTTGGACACGCGAGAGGCAGGAATCATGGTCCTAATGTTGGGGGAGTCCAGAACCGGGGGCCACAGTTTAAGAATGAGGGATAGGCCATTTAGAACTGAGATGAGGAAAAACCTTTTCACACAGTGTTGTGAATTTGTGGAATTCTCTGCCTCAAAAGGCAGTGGAGGCCGTTTCACTGGATGCATTCAAAAGAGAGTTAGATAGAGCTCTTAGTGCTAGCAGAATCACAGGATATGGGGAGAAGGCAGGAACGGGGTACTGAGTGTGGATGATCAGCCATGATCACAGTGAATGGCGGTGCTGGCTCGAAGGGCCTACTCTTGCACCTATTGTCTATTGCATGATTGGTCACGCTGCAATGATTGCGTTATAAAGTGGCTTACCAACAATGCAGCATTGCTGCCCTTCCGACAGAACAGCACTCGTTAGTATTTCCCCCAGTGCTCCCTTCTACACATCCAGCAGTGCAGGAAATCCCTCACTATTACCGGAATGGGAAAAGCTATGACCTTTGTTTAACATCACCACTTTAAAGCACCGGGGCGCTGTAGTGCAGCTTATAGAGCTGCTGCCTCACAGCGCCACAGACCGACGTCCGATCCTGACCTCCTTGCGCTGTCTGTGTGGAGTTTGCACCTTCTCACTGTGACTGTGCAGGGTCTCTCCAGGTGCTCTGGTTACCTCCCACATCCCAAAGACGTGCGGGTTTACAGGTTAATTTGCCTCCGTAAAATCCCCGAAGTGTATAGACAATAGGTGCAGGAGTAGGCCATTTGGCCCTTCGAGCCAGCACCGCCATTCAGTGTGACCATGGTTGACCATCCCCAATCAGTACCCCGTTCCTGCCTTCTCCCCCATATCCCCTGACCCCGCTGTTTTTAAGAGCCCTATCTAGCTCTCTCCTGTAGGGAATGGATGCAAAAGAAGGGATAACATAGAACTAGTGAGACCGAGTGATCGATGGTCGGCGTGGACTCGGTGGGCCGAAGGGCCCGTTTCCATGCTGTTCCACTAAACTAAAAACTAAACTGGTGTTAGAGTTATATAGAGATATTTATTATTCATCTGGACTGCAAATAATCTTTCTGGGCTGTTTAGACCCAATACGTTTATAAATTAGTATAATCTCTGAAAAAGGTCCTCGAAACTCAGACTCACGGAGAAACTGAATTAGGAGATAATCGTCAAAAATATTCCCTGCATATACGTGACGTCCTTAACAGTAATTATTTTAAATCCTATAGATGCAATAATAAATAACGGAGCAATCAATGCCCCTCACACTATAGAGTCGTAGAGTGATACAGTGTGGAAACAGGCCCTTCGGCCGAACATGTCCCAGCTACCCTAGTCCCACCTACCCGCATTTGGTCCATATCCCTCCAAACCTGTCCTATCCATGGACCCGTCTAACTGTATCTTAAATGTTGGGATAATCCCAGCCTCGACTACCTCCTCTGGCAGCTTGTTCCATACACCCACCACATTTTCTGTGGAAAAAGTTACCCCTCCTAGAGATTCCTATTAAATCTTTTCCCCCCTCACCTTAAACCTATGTCCTCATGTCCTCAATTCTCCACAGGACTCTGTGGATTTACCCAGTCTTTTACTATGATGATGTTGTGCCTCTCTGTAAGATCATCCCTCATCCTCCTGCTCTCCTATGGACCCCGCTCCGTCTCTCCCTACGGCTCATGCCCTCGAGTCCTGGCGACATCCTCCTAATCGTTCTCTGCACCCTTTCCAGCTTGACAACATCTTTCTTATAACATGGCGACCAGAACTAAATACTCCGTATAAATGTGCAGTATCTTCTACACACTGTTGTGGGTTTTGCCGGGATTATTCCACTCCAGTCTTCATCACTACCTTGGTCTAAACAATGACCAAAGAGATGAGAAGACCGTGACTGCCCACGACAGCAAGGCATCAACGAGCCCTGGTAAACGTGACGTGAATAGGCGTCTAGGGGATTTGGAGCTATTCTATGTACAAGGTTTATTTTTTTTAGTTAAGAGATGCAGCGCGGAAACAGGCCCTTCGGCCCACCGAGCCCGCGCCGACCAGCGATCCCCACACATCAACACATGGATTTAAGAGAGAGTTAGATAGAGCTCTAGGGGCTAGTGGAGTCAAGGGATATGGGGAGAAGGCAGGCATGGGTCATTGACAGGGGACGATCAGCCATGATCACAATGAATGGCGGTGCTGGCTCGAAGGGCCGAATGGCCGCCTCCTGCACCTATTTTCTATGTTTCTATGTAACACTACTCTACACACACTAGGGAAATTTAACATTCACACCAAGCCAATTAACCTCCAAACCTGTATGTCTTTGGAGTGTGGGAGGAAAGCGAAGATCTCGGAGAAAATCAATGCAGCTCACGGGGAGAACATGCAAACTCCTTCCAGTCAGCACCCGTAGTGGGAATCGAACCCGGTTCTCTGGCGCTGTCAGGCAGCAGCTCTACCGCTGCGCCACCGTGCTGCCCGCAGGTATCGCAGATAAATCATCCGAGCCCTATGACGTTTCTGTACGAGCTCCTCAATGCCTGCAATCCAGGCGCATTCTGGAAAACCTCCTCCCCACCCTCTCCAAAAGCATCACATCTTCCCTGCAAAGGGGTGACACAATACTGTACAGTTCAGTTTTATTTGTCATATGTAGTTTAACACAGGGTTAACTGTACAATGAAATGTGTTTGACAAGACCACGGGTCACCTCAGCAATGATATTACTCCAAAGGTCTGTACGTTCTTGCAACAAAACAGAAATCCCAACGCAGAATCGATAGGAGCCGCAGTGGGCGAGTGGCCATTGTATATGTCAGATATTTGCCGACTGCTGATCATTTATTGGGGACAGAGTTGACGAGCTGCCGTGGGCGGATTGTTTTTGCAGACGTGCTTGCCAGCAACATTAACCTCATGCGTGTACGCAGCAACAGCGTGGATCACAGAAGCTCCACGCCAAAGGGCCGCCTCCCTGCTCATAAACTCGACGATCCCTCTGGCACTTCGGAGAACAGGCTGTCTCCGGGCCGGACCTTTCCCAAGTCGGCTTCCAGCGGAGCCCTCTCCATCCTCATCTCACCTGGTACGTTGGGCTTTGCTTCCGTCCGGGGTGGAAGTTCGGATCGGTTCGGTTCAGTTTAGTTTATTGTCACGTGTGCCGAGGTGCGGTGAGAAGGTTTTTTGTTGCATGCTATGCAGTCAGCGGAAAGAGTGTACATGATTGCAATCGAGCCGTCCACAGTGTACAGATGCACGATAAAGGGAAGGACGTGATTAACGATTAGTGCCAGATAAAGCCCGAACAAATATAGTCCGAGGGTCTCCAATGAGGTAGATAGTAGTTGATGGTAGGATGGTCCAGTTGCCTGAACCAACTTAGTACTTCCTGTTCAAGAAAGAACTGCAGATGCTGGAAAATCGAAGGTAGACAAAAATGCTGGAGAAACTCAGCGGGTGCAGCAGCATCTATGGAGCGAAGGAAATAGGCAACGTTTTGGGGTAGTTGCCTATTTCCTTCGCTCCATAGATGCTGCCGCACCCGCTGAGTTTCTCCAGCATTTTTTTTCCTTCTGTCCACTTCCACCTATACCCTGAAGAAGGGTCTTGACCCGAAACGTCGCCTATCTCCTTCGCTCCTTAGATGCTGCTGCACCCGCTGAGTTTCTCCAGCCTTTTGTGTACCTTCCACCTATACCCAGTCCTCTGGCTTCACCTTTCACTCCTCTTCTCTCCTTACCTGACACTTTATTGTCCTCTTTTAATCTCTAGCCTTTGTCCACCTGTCTGCCAAACAAACCCCAAACCCCCTTCACCTGGAAGACACAAAGTGCCGGGGTATCTCATCGGGTCGGACAGCATCCATGGATAGATGATGTTTCGGGACGGGCCCTTTCCTCAGACTCTCTCATCCGTATCTGCCTCTCGCTTTCCAGCGTTTGTCCTGCCCCAACCTCTCTCCCCAATGGTCCCAATCCAAAACGTTCCGTATCCATTCCCTGCTCCCTGACCCGATGAATTACTCCAGCACTATGTATGGTTTTTTTCTAAGCCAGCATCTGCAGTTCCTTGCATCTCTCTCTTAACTTTGTACAGACTCTTGTGTGTGTGCGTGCGTGTGTGTGTGTGACCCTGGGAATGTGTGGGATTGTGTGACTGCCACTGTGCCATTACAGCCGTTTCATACATAACACTGTCTGCAGGTTGTGGATTGTCTTTCCGCTGGCTGGTGAGCAGGCAACTGTACCTCGGTACACGTGACAACAAACTAGACTGCGATCTGCCTGGGACGATTCGCGACGCGGATGTTAACACTCTGGTCTCTTTCCTTGTTCTAGACCTTGTCCGCGGGCCCCTGGTCGGTGCAATTTCTCAACACTCCCTCTCGCCAAACTCATCGTCCAGGGATTCGTCTCCGAGCCGCGACCACTCATTGAACATCACGAGTCTGCGGCCTCCCATAATCATCCACAGTTGTGGGAAGAAGTTTGGTTTCACGTTGCGGGCAATCCCGGTGTACGTGGGAGACAGCGATGTGTACACCGTGCATCATATGGTCTGGGTAGGTTTCATCTGCTTTATTGGCAGCACGGTGGCGCAGCGGTGGAGTTGCTGCTTACAGCGCCAGAGCGCCGGGTTCGATCCTGACCGCGGGTGCTGTCTGTACGGAGTTTCTAATGCCACTGTCCCACTTTGCCAATTTTGTTTAGGCGACTACGCTGTTTCCACGTGGTCGCTGGGGTGTCGCCTGTCTGGCCTCCTCAGTCGCCCAAAGAGTCCTACCTTTTTTCTGGTCGCCGCTGGATTTTGAAATGTTCAAAACTTTTCGGCGACAGTCGGTGCCCGTGGGCTTGACACCAACGACCGTAGCCTGACTGACGTAGCTGCTGTCCTAGGTTGTAGCCAGGGTGACGTAGGCTGCCGCCAGTGCTGACTTTGGTGAATTCCATTGGCGACTATCAACGTCGACCGGCGACTGAATGGTCTTACCTTGTCCTAGCTGGGCGCGGGTGGACGTAGGTTGTTGTGGGTGTGGTCGTAGGTGGACGTCCTAATGGTCGCCAGTTGTCGGTAGCTTGCTGTAGCTTGACGTCGACTAGGAAGTAGGTTGTAGTAGACATTGTGGGGGGGGGGGGGGGGGGGGGGGGTCCAGTCGCCGGTTTTTCGGCGACCCGCTACGACTATGACGGGGAGAATGCCAGGCCCATTCCTTCTCCCCGTGACCTACCTGGGTTTTCTCCGAGACCTTCAGTTTCCTCCCACACTCCAAAGACGTACAGGTGTGTCGGATATTTGGCTTAATATAAATTGTCCCTGGTGTGTAGGGGATAGTGTTGATGTGCGGGGATCGCTGGTCAGTGCGGTATCGGTGGGTCGAAGGGCCTGTTTCCGCACTGTATCTGTAAACTATACTAAAGTGGATCCTGGGCCTGGAGCATTCTCTATGTGGGATTGTAACAAAGAACATCTTTACTCGGGGAACTCTCAACTTGCTTTAGAGAGAGGAAGCTGCTATCGTGGAACAGGCCGTACTTTGGAAAGTTGCTTGGAAAGATTATTGGTGAACTTCAAAGGCAGGGAACAGGGGCTGAGGGAGAGCCAGTCAACTGCAGGCAATGTCAATCAGAGCAACAGAGGCACGAGAGGGAGGGAACAACATTACTGAAGGTGCGAACAACTTTGGTCAGGAGCCGGTGGGGCAGGTTTAGTTTAGTTTAAAGGCACAACTTTGAAATCAAAGATCCACTCGACGAAAATGACGTGGTACGGTCATGGGCAGATTCATGGGTCATTTTTGGCCCCATTTCCGTAACCGGCTTCCGTCTCCGCATCAAAGATCCCGTAGCGGAGCAAAGATAACTAGTGCGGAGACGGAATCCGGTTATGGAAACATCCTCGTAAAAATAGAAGTTCTTTGGTAAAAACCTTCTCCTCATTTTCAGAATTATAATTTATTAACACAAACCGTTCCCCCTGCAACGTTGATTACACTGCAAGTCGGGTCGGGTCGGGTTACTGAAATGGATGACAAAAAGGCCCAGGTTCTGCGCCGTTGCGTATTACACGTCAGCCCATTGCATTTAGAAGGAGTGGTCTATCTTGGATCTTTGGTGGAAACAGGCCCTTCAACACACTGGGTCCACACCGACCACTGATCTCCCCTTCACACTAGTTCTATGTTATCCCACTCTCTTATCCACTCTCTGCACATTAGAGGCAACTTTACTCGGGGCCATTAACCTACAAACCCGCAAGTCTTTGGGATGCAGGAGGAAACTGGGGAAGTTCCACGGGGTGACACAGAGAACGTGCGATCTCCACGCCGGCAGGACCACGGGTCAGGATCAAACTTGGGTCTTGGGACTCTTTGGTATGAAGTGAATAAACTGAACTGAGCCTGTGCTTTGCTGCAGAGCGTGGAGGAAGGAAGCCCGGCACACGAGGCGGGGCTGAGTACCGGCGACCTGGTCACGCACATCAACGGTGAATCGGTGATGGGACTTGTTCACACCGAGGTGGTGGAGATCCTGCTGAAGGTAGGGTCATCATGACGGGCCACACGCCCTGTGCTCTCAATATCCCGCTGCCTCTTCCTTCTCTGCCACGTCCCTACCTCCCCCCCTTCCCCTGCCCCTTCCTGCTACTTCAGTCCCTCATCATTCTGTATCCCAGCACAGAAAAAAGGCCCTTCGGCCCAACACATCCATGCTAACCCCTTTGTCCGGCTACAGTAATCCCATTTAGAGTCACGCAATGCGGAAATGTTTGGCCCAACTTGTCCACACCAGTCAACATGTCCTAGCTACACTAGTCCCATTGTCTACATTTGGCCCATATCCCTCAAAATCTGTCCTATCCATGTACCTGCCTAATTGTTTCTTAAACGCTGTGATACTCCTTGCCTCAACTACCTCCTCCGGCAGCTCGTTCCAAACACCCACCACCCTTTGTGTGAAAAGGTCACCCTTCAGATTCCCATTAAATCTTTTCCCCTTCACCTGAAACCTATGTCCTCTAGTCTTTGATTCCCCTATGCTGGGTAAGAGACTCTGGGCATCTATCTACCCAATCTATTCTTCTCATGCCTGCATTAAGTCTGCATCTTCCTTTCCCTTGCCTGTTTAAGTCTCCATCTAAGTGTCTTCTCTGGCAGCACGTTCCAGATTACTCCAGATTTCCAAAAACCTTCCCTTTAAATCTTATTTAAAACTCCTTAATTTCACCTTAAATCTATGTCCCTTGTTTTTGTTACTCCAACCATGGGTAGAAAAGATTCTGCCTCATTTAATTTTATATACCTCTATCAGCCTCTTCACTCTCAGGGGAAAACAAGCATATCCATTCTATCCCCATAACGAAATCCTCAAATCCAAGTGACATCCTGGTGAACCTCCTCTGCAACCTCACGAGAACAGCCACATTCTTCCAGGCGTAAGACAACCAAAACTGAACCCAAAACTGAAGCACAGTCTAACCAGTGGTTTGTGAAATGGAGACTCGAGGAACCGCAAGTACTGGTTTACAACAACAAAAAAACCCACAAAGTGCTGGAGTGACTCAGCAGGTCAAGCAACATCGCTTGAAGACCTGTGTAGGTGACATTTCGGGTCAGGACCTTTCTTCAGATTCCAGACTTCAATCTGAAGAAGGGTCTCAAACCAAAACTTTTCCTATCAATGTCGTCCAGAGATGTTGCCTGACCCGCTGAGTGACTACAGCACTACATTATGTCCCAATTTTTATAATTTGTGCCTCCACCTACGGTATGAAGGTAAACATTCCACATGCCTTCCTCATCAACCTACGTTGCAACTTTCAGGGAACTATAGACGTGAAGCCCCGAGTCCCTCAGTTTATCTATATTCGTTAGTGCCCCAGTATAACTTAATACGTCTTATCTCTATTTGCCTTTCCAAAGTCAGGGACTACTTGCATGTGTCGGTCGTTCTCTCTTTCCCCCTTCTGCTGCATCTCTCTCTGCCACTCCTTAATTATCGCTAATGTCCCCATTCCCAATTGCACTGCAGATTTCCATCCCCATTTCTGTATCCCTGTGTGTGTCCACCGTGTTAAAAGTAAGGATATTTCTCAGCTTCCCTCTTGTAAGCTAAGCGGTCCCCTTGCTTGAGGGTACTTTGAAAGCAAGGCTGTTCCCAGCCCACCATTGTGAATGGCATTGGAACTGAAGAAGGGTCTCGGCCCGAAACGTCACCTGTTGCTTCTCTCCAGAGACGCTGAGCTACTGCAGCTTGTTGTGCCTGTGCACTGTTAATGGCCGGCTGTGTTTGTGCCACAGAGTGGGAACAAGGTGGTGGTGTGCTCCACCCCGCTGGAGAACACCTCAATAAAGGTCGGCCCTGCAAGGAAGACGAGCTTCAGGGGCAAGATGGCTCGGCGCAGGAAGCGGCACCGAAAGCGGGACGGCCAGGAAACGTGAGTCTCACTCCACGCGCCGGAGTAGCGCCACCGTGCGAGCTGGGTGTGTGGTCTATTTATTTAGAGGGAACTGCAGATGCTGGAAAATCCAAGGTAGATAAAAGTGCTGGAGAAACTCAGCGGGTTCAGCAGCTTCTATGGAGCGACGGAAATAGGCAACGTTTCAGGCCGAAAGCCTTCTTCAGACAGTCTATTTAGTTGGGTATTTTTAAAGCGTAGATTGAGAGGTTCTTGATTAGTAAGGACGTCAAAGATTTACGGGGAGAAGGCAGGAGAATGGGGTTCAGAGGAAAATCAGATCAGCCAGACAGAGTAGACTGAATGGGCCAAATGGCCTAATTCTGCTCTTTTGGTCTTAACGGTGACGTCCAAGTGGAGTTGAGACAAATAAACCTTGCATGGTCTGGAATGAACTCCAATCCTCAGTTTTGTTCCAGCCTTTGGAAGTGGGCGGCATGGTGGGGCAGTGGTAGCGTTGCTGCCTTGCAGCGCTTGCAGCGCATGCAGTGCCGGAGACCCGGGTTTGATCCTGACCAACGTTCTCCTCATGACCGCGTGGGTTTTCTCTGAGATCTCCGGTTTCCTCACACATTCCAAAGGCGTACATGTTTGTAGGTTATTTGGCTTGGTACAAGTGTAAATTGACCCCAGAGTGTGTGGGATAGTGTGTGGGGATCGTTGGTCGGTGCGGGCTCGTTGGGCCGCGATGTATCTCTAAACTAAAACTAAAGTGGACTATTGACCGTATTTAACTCCCTGCCTTTAACAGAAGGAGATCACGCAACAGCAAGACTCCCAAGCAGCCGGCAGCGCGGAACACGAGCAGATGCATTCCGCCTGCCTTGTACCAGCCCTACTCGTCCAGTGAGAGTAACCCGGGCTCTCCCACCTGCAGTCTGTCTCCGGGACCAGCCACTCCCTGCAGAAGCCCCGCGCCAGATCCACACTCAGGTGCGAAACTCTCCTCTTCTTGTCTCAGGGTGAAACGCGCACGTAATAGCTTCCAAATCCAAATGGTTCAACAGAGTATTCATTAGTACAGGTGTCGGGGATTACGGGGAGAAGGCAGGTGAATGGGGTTAGGAGGCAGGGATAGATCGGCCATGATTGAATGGCGGAGCAGACTTGATGGCCCGAATGGCCTAATTCTGCTCCCATCACTTATGAACTTAAGAGTATTTTAATGGGTTTATTCTAGATCTATAAAATTGTTACTCACCTATCGCAACATTAAAAATTTAAAAAATCATTTGGACAGGTACATGGATAGAATAGGTTTTAGCCCATAAAGGGATATGGGCCAAATGTGGGGTGGTGGAACACGTGTGGATGGGACATGGTGGTCGGCATGGGCAAGTTGGACCGAAGAGCCCTTATCCACGCTGTATGACTACTCTGTGACCTGTCTGCGGGGTGACGCCTGTATGGTCGTGAGTAGTCGCCCAAAGAGTCGTACCTTTTTCTGGTCGATGCTGGATTTTCAACATGTTGAAAATTTTCGGCCACCTGCAGCGACTCTGACGGATGCCGGCAAGTCGCCGAAAAAAATCACGTAAGTGGGACAGGTCCTTTCGAAGTATATAAAACTATGAGAGACATACATAGGGTTGACAGCCTAAGAACCCTTTTTTTACACCAGATGGGAAACAAATCAAATACTAGAGGGCGCAGCTTTAAGGTGAGAGGGACAAAGTTTAAAAGAGATGTGCGTGGCAGGTTTTTTTTTTACAAAAAGGGGATAGAATGCGCTGCTTGAGGCAGTGGTCGAGGCAGATATAATAGTGGCATTATAGAGACTTAATTTAGTTTATATAATTGTCACATGTATCGAGGTACAGTGAAAAGCTTTTGGATAGGGACATGGATGTGCAGGGATGGAGGGATATGGATCATGTGCAGGCAGAGAGGCCCAGGGGAGTGGCAGAGAGACCCGGCAGCGTCTTTAGAATAACAGGGGGGACGAGGGAGAGGCGAGGGGTTGATGTCACTCACAGCGCGAGCAAGACGGCAGGCACGCAAATCCAGCAAAAGACAGTCGTTTTTATTTCAAAGTTGTGTCTGATTTTTGAACATTTTCAGTAATAACTCGAGAAATAACACATGGGATTTTCAGATAAGGCGATTTCGGACTCCAAGGAAAAAATATCTACCGGAATATGTAAAAATTTTACTGTTACTGCGTAATTTTTCGAGATGTGATTATACACAAACAAATAAACACACACATGCACACGCACACGCACACATCCAAGATCAGAGTTTTATAAGTATACAGATAAAACAAGCAGAGAAGTGATTTGGGAATTCTGTCTTCTTTTCCCTAGGGACCACCTCGCCACAGAGCGTCTCTCCGGGACACAGTGCTCCCAGCTCTCCGGCCGGGAACCTCCGGCCCTGCTCCTTGCACGGACTCGCCTCCAAGGCCAATAACCAGCGTTACAAGGCCGGCCGCCGGAAGTCCACCAGCAGCATCCCACCCTCGCCTCTGGCCTGCACCCCATCACCGACGCCTCAAGCCGCCTCGCCACACCGCTCGCCCTCCCCCCTCTCCTGCTCGTCCAAGAACATCCATGCCTACTCCGGCAAGACGCTCTCGCCGCCCACCATCGTCAGGCACCTGGTGCGTCCGCGCAGCGGGGAGATGCCGCGCTCGCCGCTGCTGAGGCAGCTGCAGCTGGGGGAGAGGCTGTCCGCCGTGTCTCTGGGCGAGAAGAAGCCGTGCGGCTCGCGGAGGCAGCCGGAGCCGCCCCTGGGAGAACCAGGATGGGCCGAGCCTTCGCAGAGCGATTCTCGCGCTCTGGCAGAACCGCCGGCCCTCGAGCCTCAGGCATCGGGAGAGTCTGCGGAAAGCCCGGACCCTCGAGAGGGGTGGGCGCGGAAACACGGGAGAGGTGGCGACCGCAGGCCCACCAGAAGGCCAAACCTGCTCGAAAGGTGCAACTCGCTCCCGAGGCAAGAAACGCTGACAGAAGTGAACATCGGAGGTGGCATTCCAGTCACGGGGGCTGAGCAGGAACGGAGGAGGGACGAGAGAGGCAGCAGAAAGGAAGCATTGGGAGTCGACTACACTCCATGTGAGGCGGCGTGGCTGGAGGCAGGATTTGACTTGGAACCGGTCTCTGGCCCAGTGGCCAACACGTGCCGTGATCACGTCGACTGGAGGCCAGACTTGGGGCCAGGAGTCGAAGTTCACAGGTCAGAGGTGAAAGGTTGGAAGCTGGGAGGTGGGGACTGGCAACACCAGAGGAGCCGACGGTCTCAGAGCCCGTGCCAACACGTAGACAGACAAGCTGCAGGCAGCAGCAGCTCGAGGGAGACGGGGCAGCCACTACTCGATGGACCAAATGGACAAGAGACGTCCTCTCTTGCACCGTCGCCTCCTGTTGGTCACGGACATGTCCGCGTTGGGGATCACCCGTCGGGTCCGCTCCACTGTCAGGGCAGAGATCCTCCGGGCGGGGATGAAGGCCTCGCTCCGGCGGCGCTGACGGTGGGTGCCGGCGCATGCGAGTCCGTCGCGGAGACGGAGGAAGCGGTGACGTGCAGACAGGAGAGCGCCGTCTGCTTGAACACTGACACACTGCCAAACCGTGCCGGGGAACAGCAGGCAGGGACGAGCTACAGGTCGGGGCCAGAATCCACAAGTCGCAAGCCAAAACGGAAGCAGAAAGAAAGAAAGTGTTAGATACTGAGTTTTAAAATGCACACAGCAGCCCGATTGAAAATACTATTGTCAAGGTGGATTAAACTGTGTGAGTCGGGGGGGTGTGTGTGGATACGTTTGTGTGTGTGTATATGGATACCTGTATGTGTGTGTATGTGGATACCTGTGTGGGTGTGTATACATGTCTGTGTATGGACACATTTGTGTGCATACATGTGTGTATACATGTATGCGTCTATATATATGTATACATGTGTGTTGGTGTACGTGTGTGTGTGTACGTGCGTATGCATGTGCAGATGTGTACACGTGCACTGAATGTATGTGAAGTAGAGGGAATGAAGGATTAGTGAAGATGGGAGCAGTTTTTTTATAAAACGATTAATTTACCGAAACAGTTAAAAAAACAAAACCGATGCAGGAAAAAACGAATTTGCCTGGAAAATGAGCAAATGCTGCTGTGGTGGTTATGAGAAGCAACGGTGCAGCGTGCAAGGGTTGCAGCGACGCCAGTGATGCAGCTCAGTGACTGACGGATGGGTCTGAGGGCTTGCAGCGCGGCAATGGCAAACGTGCCCATCGCAGAGACTGAAACTCGGGTCTTCGCACAGACGGAGCCGAAAGTGGTAAAACAGAAGCTCAGATGCTGCCACTGGCTCTGTGACGCGATTCCTCGAGCCATGTGTTCCAGGTGGCGCCAAGGCAAAGGGAGAAGGTCTCCCCCCCCCCCCCCCCCACGATTCTTCCAAAGCTCCTGAACGGACGGGGAATAAAACGCTTGCCGGTTCACTATTGCACAGGAACGCTGTCGGTATCTCTGACCATGTGAGTTAAAGTGACCAGCTCTACCCTGTTGCACCTTTCAGGTGTCAGCGGGTGAGATTAGGCAGGTATGAAAACCACACGTTTCTACAGGACCCTTTTATACCATTAATATCCCCCAAAGCACAAAATATTTTGGAGGCAAGAGAGTTTGTAATCGAGGTGCTTTGTCCTGCCACGCCGCTCTTCCTGCTTTCTTACCCCCCCCCCCCTCCACCCCACCCCACCCCGCTACGAACAGTCTGAAGAAGGGTCCACGTCACCCATCCATGTTCTCCAGAGATCCTGCTGAGTTACTCCAGCACTCTGTCGGTTTTTTTTTGTTTTTGTGTTTGTATTTTTGGCAAGCCAGCGTCTGCAGTTCCTTGTTTCGACCTTGTACTTTAGGAGCTTGCACTCTGTACCTCTGGGAGTTGTCCTATGCAGCCTTGACGAGGAAACCTCACCCCCGCTGTTCACTCCCTGCTGGACTTGCAAGGGACCATTGTACTGAATGATTGAAAGCTTCTTTGTTGTAGAAGTGACATTCCTTAAAAGGTCAACACCTCGGTGCTCAGTTCAACCTGTTGCAATGTTGTTCTGGGCTTTTGCTCGTTGTGTAACCTGGACGATTCTTTGAACAGAGGGCCAGTTTCTTACGCCAGTTTTACTGAGTGGGCGGCAGAGTTTGAGTTGTCAGTGTCGATGTATTTGCTTTAGTTCAGTTTAGAGACGCAGCGAGGACACGGGCCCTTCGGCCCACTGATCCCGTGCCAGCCAGGGATCGCCCGTACACTAGTTCTATCCAACGCACTAGGAACAATTTACAGAGGCCAATTAACCTACAAACCCGCACAAGTTTGGGATGTGGGAGGAAACTGGAGCACCCCGGAGCAAACCCAGGCGATCACAGGGAGAACATACAAACACACAAACTCTGTACAGACAGCACCCGTGGTCAGGATCGAACCCGGGTCCCTGGCGCCTCCAGGCAGCAACTCTAGCGCTGCGCCATTGTCATAAGATCACGATGGGAGCAGAATTAGGCCATTCAGCCCATCAAGTCTACTCCGCCATTCAATCATCTTTCCCTCCTAACCCAATTCTCCTGCCTGACACCGGTACTAATCAAGGATCTATAAATGTCTGCCTTAACAATATCCACAGACTTGGCCTCCACAGCCTTTTGTGGCAAAGGATTCCACAGATGCCACCATTTTTATTATTGCTGTTAACGGGAACAATGTCGGGATTGCATTTTAATTGACAGCTAACGTTGACCAATGGAAGGTGTGGGACCCAAGTGGGGGCTGTGGGGGTGAGTTGTGCGTCCGTGCCCGTTATTAACAAATCGTTATTCAATACAAGTTAAGCCGGTGCAACTCTGTTACCTTGTCATTATTGTCTCTCTGAATCATTGTCAAAAACCTGTGCATACGGTGTGGGTCACAGGCCCCCCGACCACCTGCAAACCCCTCCTGCTGGCCGCTGCTCCTTCACGCGTTAGTTAGCTGCCTGCTGAAGTTGGACTTGCAACCGGCTAAAAACATCCATCAGTTTCTCGGTGCGGGGCGGCTGCCGTCTCCCAGTGCCAGAGACCCGGGTTCAGTCCCAGCCTCGGGTGCAGTCTGTCGGATTTGTCCCTTCTCCCTGTTCCCTCCGAGTGGTCCTGTTTCCTCCCACGTCCCAAAGACGCGCGAGTTTGTAGGTTAATTGGCCAATATAAAATTGTCTCTAGCGTGTAGGGAGTGAGATGTGAAATGGGATTCAATGATACTTTGTTGTCACATGTACCTAGGTACAGTGAAATGCTTTGTTTTGAGTACAACCCGGTAAGATCGCACAGCAGACCTCGCCTGGGCAGTACAAGAGTCACTACCATTCAGGCACCGACTAAGTTACGAAAAGAGAATAGAACAGGCAACATAGGACTAGTGTGAACGGGTGATGGATAGATGGTTGACGCGGGCCGAATGGCCTGTTTCTAGTTTACTTTAGTTAAGAGATACAGCGCAATCAGGCCTTTTGCCCCCACCAATTCTGCGCCAACCAGCGATCCCCACACACTAGGGACAATTTACAATTATACCAAGCCAATTAATCGACAAACCTGTTCGTCTTTGTTGTGTGGGAGGAAACCGGAGATCGCGAAAGAAACTCACGCAGGTCATGGGGAGACCGTACAAACGCCGTACAGACATGCACCCGTAATCAGGATGGAACCCTGGTGCTGTAAGGCAGCAACTCTACCGCTGCGCCACCGTGCCGAATAATTGCCGTTTCATTCAATTAGTTGACGAGCCACATTATTCCTAGATGGTACAGGACCTGATTTGCCAAGTGGATGGTCCATCTCGGCCTTCATGTGAGATCCACACCATCACAGAAGCTGGACTTGTGTCAAAGAGTTTGAGAAAGAACTGCAGCTGCTGGAAAATCGAAGGTACACAAAAATGCTGGATAAACTCAGCGGGTGCAGCAGCATCTATGGAGCAACGTTGCCTATTTCCTTTGTTCCATAGATGCTGCTGCACCCGCTGAGTTTCTCCAGCACTTTTGTGTACCCTGGACAGCATTTTTGTGTACCCTGGACTTGTGTCAATTCAGTTCACTCCCAGTGACCTGACCAAACTGCCACTGCAGCCGAGGGCATAAGCCCTGATATCATCCTGGCTACAATACAAAAGATATGTGCTTCAGATCTCCAACCAAGCTGCTCCAGTGCATTGACTGCCCTGGCATCTACCCAAACACAGTGAAAGGTTTGAACGCCACTGTACAAGAAGGGGATAAATGACCCAGCCTCTTAATGCCCATTAACCCAGCCTTAAAATGCTAATCAGAAATCTGCTAATCAGGGGCGGCACGGTGGCACAGCGGTAGAGTTTCCTTCTCATAGCACCAGCGGCCCAAATTCAATCCTGACTACGGGCGCTGTCTGTACGGAGTTTGCACGTTCTCTCTGTGACTGCGTGGGTTTTCTCCGGGTGCTCCAGTTTCCTCCCACACTCCAAAGACGTAGAGGTTTGCAGGTTAATTAGCTTTGGTAAAAATTGTAAAATGTCCCCAGTGTGCAGGATAAAGCTAGTGTACCGGCAATGCTGGTTGGAGCAGACTCCAGGGCCAGTTTCCGGGCTGTATATAAACTAAATTAAAATGTCAGTCTGAAGAAAGGTCACAACACCAAATGTCAACCATCCTTTTTTCTAAAGATGCTGCCTGACCCGCTGAGCTATCCCAGCGCTTTGTGTCTGTCTTTGGTAGTATATCAGCATCCGCAGTTCCTTCCTACACTGCCCAGAATGAA
Organism: Raja brachyura; assembly: GCA_963514005.1. The sequence continues at coordinate 8,053,690 of OY740810.1, forward strand.
GCAGCCCATCTCAATGAGACTTCATACGTCACACTGAATATTCTCTCCTTACACACCAGTGCACAACTGTGGGTAACAAACTGTGCACTGCAGAAAGATGCCAAGGCCACCACAGCTGTACCTTCCAAAGCTGTATCAGGCAGCACTGGCTCCTCTCCAAGTTGCACCCCATCCTGACTGGTAAACAGACCACAATTCATTCATTGCCGCCAGGTCCAAACCCTGGAACTGAAGACCCGACTGTGTAGAAGATGCTGGTTTACACCGAAGATAGACTCAAAATGCTGGAGCAACTCTGCGGGACAGGCAGACGGGAAGAAGGGTCTTGACCCAAAACGCCACCCACTCCATCTCTCCAGAGATGCTGCCTTTCCCGCTAAGTTGCTCTTTTGTGTCTATCTTCAGTAGTAAGGGAGACCTTCACTGGAAGGGTTGTAACTTTCAACAAAGCTTGTTGACATTCCCTCAAGGGCAGCTAAAGATGAGCAATAACTTCCGGCTTTGCAAACAAAGGTCCTAACCTGCAAACAAATAAAATGACCACCGCTCTGCCACTATGATGCCAAGTGCTTATTCCTTACAGAAATTTGTCAGCTGCAATTAGACGAAGGTTCGCAGAAACTCCTCTTATCTACCTTGATCCCTTGAAGAAGGGTCTCGACCCGAGACGTCACCTGTTCCTTCTATCCAGAGATGCCGCCTTGTCCTGCTGAGTTTTTTCAGCATTTGGTGTCAATCTTAGATTTAGAGGGACATGGGCCAAGAGCAGACAGGTGGGACTTAGTGTAGATGGGGGCATCTTGGGCCAAAGAACCTGTTTCCACGCTGTATCACTCTACGAATCTTTCCTAAACGCAGTGGATGAAGAACAAGATGCAAAATTCTGGGTGTGTCCTAGAAGCAAGGTTCCCCTTGTTCTTGGCTCGTCAGCTTTGACCAGTTTGTAAACCTGTGACTGCGTCCAGTAGACAAGGTTTTAAACATGGAGCACATTACAACGGCAAATAATCATTGCAATTTTAACCATGTGGCAGCTTTATTTTTGTGCAATTTCTTATTGTTCGATGTTGAAATCTTTACTCTCCCAAGTGTTGCATTTGTTCTCATAATTCTTTGTGAAGTTTTTTTTAAATAAACCTTGGCTTCTTGTAAACTGCTGCTCTCCTGTGGGATCAACTGTGGGACATGTAGAGTGGTCAGAGGGTGATTTCACTGCGTGGCTCACAGATCAGCCACTGTTGTGACAGGCTTCGGCTCGGTAACAAAATGCAAGCAGCTTTCATCGATTCAGACCAATGACTGGAGAAGGAACATTTTGAAGAGTACAAACAATTGTATGTATTATATATAAGTAACAAGTCACACGGCTCCTCTGCACATCCGAGTCCACCCACTGTATGATGGCGGCCTTGAGAGCACAAGATTCCTGACATCAGCAAGCACCACCGTTCATTCCCTCTCTCCCTCCCTATCTCTCTCTCCCTCTCCTCTCTCTGCCCCTCCCCACTTCCCTCTCCCCCCCCCCCCCCTCCCATTCTCTCTCCCCTTCTCTCTCTCTCCCCTCCCGCTCCCCCTCTCTCCCCTCCCGCTCCCTCTCCCCCCTCTCTTTCCCCTCTCTCCCAAGGTGAGGTCCTTCTCTCACTCCCCAACTTTGAAATTCCAAATATCTGAGTCGGAAGCAGGCAGATATATCAACAATATAGATGCGCGTTTCTACCTTAATCTGAGAACAACAGGTGTTGATGTCCTAAAACTAGTTATCCTCTGTGCCAGAAACACGAGTTATTTGTAATCTCGGATGCCAAGCTTGTCTCAGATGTTTCTGAGAGGCCTTGACTTACTGGCCTTAGCATTTACTACCGAAACACCAAGACAGCTAATTTGCTAGCTAAAGCTTGAGCCTATGGCTTTGTTAATTCAGCTGACAACATTTTAGCTCACGGTCTGTTTAACCCTACCATTACAAACTCCCACCCAGGGTTCTTTCAATACCAATTGACCCAGGCGACTATTTTATTTATTTATTTTTTTTATTTTTTTAAAGAGGTAAATACATCAGTGTACATCACATACATATTGTTACAATCATTGTACCCCATAATTTTATGGCTTATAAGGAAAAGGAATAAAAACAAAGAGAGTAAAGTAGGTGAAAAGAGTTGTGAAAGTGAAAGCGCGTGCCAAAAGGGGGAAAAACAAAACCCTTGGTCAAAGAATTCGAGAAAGGGGATTAAGAGATAGCTCCTAGAAAATAAAAATAAAAAAGAGAGAGAAAAAATATATCATGCAAAAGGAATCTGCCAACTCGGTAGTTTTTCATCCCCCCCTACCAAGACACGAGGTACTCCTGCACCCTATCTTTGTAGCAATTCTATAAATGCAGACCACGCCTGATAGAAACGATCTGATTTTCCTGCCAGCCAGGCGACTATTTCAAGTCAAGACGGATTCATTGTCAAAAGTCCCAGATAAAACAATGGCATTTTTACTTGCAGCAGCACAACAGAATATGTAAACATAGTACACTGTGAACAATATAATAGACGAGAGAGAAAAAAAGAGTTCACACGTACACACACACTAACCCCCCGCCCCCCACCACACACACTAACCAGAGAGGGGGAGGAGATAGAGGGAGGGGAGGCCCGTGCCGAGGGCCGGACCCGAGCGGCGGGCGAGCAAGCATCAACCAAAGGACCGCGGGTTGGGTCGCCGCAGTCTTCAGCTATAATCTTTGCTGTTAAGTCCGACTTTTGAATAACGGGGAGGAGGAGGGAGGGGGTGGGGGACGTCACTCGCAGCACAAGCAGACGGCAGGCAGATCGATTTTGACGTCATCAGCGAAAGACAAGCTTTTTGATTTCAAAGTTTTATTGGATTTGTGAACATTTTCATTAATAACGATAAATAAAGCACAAATCTTTCAGATAAGGCGATTTTGGACTCCAGGGGGTAAATCTCTACTGGAATATGTAAAAATGTTACCGTTAGTGCTTTGTTTTTTCAAGAAAATGTGACAACACACAAACAAATAAATACACACACATCCACATACAAGATCAGAGTTTTATAATTATAGAGATATAATAGACCAAGTGGGACCCGTTGGGTCCCGTCCCCTCAATCCGCGTCACACACACTAACCACCCCGCTTGATATATTAAAATTATTCATTTGCTCCTTTTACCATATCCCCGCCCTATACACTCACGTATAGCCCCCAACTCGCAGACATATCGGGAGGGGGGTAGAGAGAGAGGCCAGGCACAGAGAGAGGGGGCAGAGGCAGAGAGGGGGGGGGGGGGCAAAGTCACCAGCCCCATTCAACATTCTAGGTTTTCCTAAAATTATATTGGTGAGCGAGGGGAACCGTTGGAGAGGGAGAGGGGCATGACATAGTGAGGGCCGTCGGAGAGAACCGGGGGGGGGGGGGGGGGGGCTGTTGAGAGCTACCTGGCGAGGTCTGAGAATAAAGGAGGGGGGAGGGGCAGCGGTGGTGGGGAGCCTGGTGCAGCGACAGGGAGAGGATAGGACTGTTTGGTAAACCTTTGTATCTTTATCAGCGCCAGAACCATGGCGACACTTGTGTACTGCCTAGGTGAGGTCTGCTGTATGGGTTTTACCGGGTTGTGTGCAAAACAGAGCATTTCACTGCACCGAGGTCCATGTGACAACAAAGTTTCATTGAATCATGTGCAGGAAAGAACTGCAGAATGCTGCTTTAAATCAAAGATAGACACAAAATGCTGGAGTAACTCAGTGGGTCAGGCAGCATTTGTGGAGAGAAGGAATGGATGCTGTTTCGGGTCGAGGCCCTTCCTCAGGCTGACGTTGACTCATTCATCCCTTCCACTCGTAGTTTGGACGTCTGATTCGGCGGAACAACTCTGCGAGTTGTATCAATCGAGCAGAATTTTTAATGAGAATTTAAATCAAGATTTGATAGAAGCTGAAAACACGAAAGATTGTAACCTTTCTCCACAGAGCTCCGGCTCGTGAGCAGAGAGATCTTTCCTGTGCACCCGGAGCGCTGGAGTAATTCAGCGGGACAGGCAGCATATCTGGAGAGAAGGAATGGGGGACCTTTCGGGTCGAGACCCTTCTTGAGTGTCCCATTCCTTCTCTCCAGGGATGCCGTCTGTCCTGCTGAGTTACTCCAGCATATCCATAAAATGATACAGTGTGGAAAGAGGCCCTCCGGCCCAACTCGCCCACACCAGCCAACAATGTCCCAGCTACCCATGATCATGCCACGATCACAGTGAATGGCGGTGCTGGCTCGAAGGGCCGAATGGCCTCCTCCTGCACCTATTTTCTATGTTTTCCCTAGTCCCACTTGCCTGCGTTTGGTCCATAACCCTCCAAACCTGTCCTATCCGTGTACCTGTCCAACTGTTCCTTAAACAATGTGATAGTGCCAGCCTCAACTATTTCCTCTGGCAGCTAGTTCCATCCACACACCACCCTCTGTGTGGAAAAGGTTACCCCTCGGATTCCTATTAAATCTTTTCCCCTTCACCTTGAATCTATGTCCTCTGGTCCTCGATTCCCCTACTCTGGGTAAAAGACTCTGTGCATCTACCAGATCTATTCCTCTCATGATTTTGTGCCTATCTTTGGTTTAAACCAGCATCTGCAGTTCCTTCCTTGTTGCACATTTCCTGTGCACCTGTGTTTTGACACGGTTCGATTCTCTGTCGGGGAAAGTCCAGAATGACTCATGTGCTAAGCTGTGACCCGCGGCGCCCAAGGGGTTAACATTTCTCCCTGCAAGTAACAATTCAGGTCATGTGAGTGGGAGAGGAAGTCCTTGACTTTGTCTGGTTGTGCCGGGGAGATTGTGGGCTATTCAGCGGCCGTGCAGGATGAGGGTGGAAGCGGCGGTGAGTTGCCTGCTGTTCTGGGCGGTGGGCCAGGTGAGTGGGGAGACCCCATGCCCATTCCCACCCACCCGGTGGTGTAGCAACCAACAGATCGCCAGAGAATGCCAGGTACGGTTCATCACCTTTAAACCCGATCTCCACCACAGTCTGGCTGAGCTTAACATTTACTCTTAAGCAGTTTGTCTTTTTTGCATGTCTTTTTTTTAAAGCCTGTATGAAGTTGTCCCTTTTCTCCAGAGATGCTGCCGGACCCGCTGAGTTACTCCAGCATTTTGTGTCTATCTTCGGTGTAAACCAGCATCTGCTGTTCCTTCTTATACATACAGAGTCATACAGTGTGGAAACAGGCCCTTCGGCCCAACTTGCCTCCACTGCCCAACACGTCCCAGCTACACTAGTCCCACCTGCCTGTGTTTGGACAGATTTCCCTCTAAATCTGTCCTATCCATGTGCCTGTCTCAATGTAGTCCCAGCCTCAACTACCTCCTTCGGCAGCTTGTTCCATGCACCCACCACGCTTTGTGGGAAAAAGTTACCCCTCAGGTTTCTACTAAACTTCCCCCCCCCCCCCCCCCCCCCACCTTAAACCTATGTCCTCTGGTTCTTGACTTCCCCCATTCTGGGCAAGAGACTCTGTGCTTCTACCCGATCTATTCCTCTCGCGATTTAGTTGTTCCATTAATCGGCATGTTGTTGTTGTTGTACTTTGAATGGTCTATATTTGCTTCTAGTTCACGTGCTCGAGAGAAACATATAGAATTATTCAGGAACTGGACACGCTAGAGTCAGGAAACATGTTCGCGATGTTGGGGGAGTCCAGAACCAGGGGCCACAGTTTAAGAATAAGGGGCAGGCCATTTAGAAATGAGACGAGGAAAAACTTTTTCACACCGAGAGTTGTGAAGTTGTGGATATCTCTGCCACAGAAGGCAGTGGAGGCCGATCCACTGGATGCATTCAAAAGAGAGTTTGAGCTCTTGGGGCTAAAGGAATTAGGGGATATGGGGCGAAAGCAAGAACAGGGTACTGATTGTGGATGATCAGCCATGATCACAGTGAATGACAGTGCTGGCTCGAAGGGCCGAATGGCCTACACCTGCACCTATTGCCTATGCACTATGAAACAAAGAGTTATTTGGGTTTTCATGGGTAGAGTTTCAAGAATGTTTTATTGTCATATGTCCTGAGACGGAACAATTAAATACTTACTTGCAGCAGCACAACAGCAAACGTAGTTCTCTGTAAAACCCATAAAAAACAAAGAAATTAGTTCAGTTGATATTTTTTTAACAAGGCAAATAAACAGACAATAGTGAAGATAGACCCAACGTGCCGGAATAACTCAGCAGGTCAGGCAACATCCCTGGAGAGAAGGAATGGGTGACGTTTCGGGTCGAGACCCTTCTTCAGACAATAATAATGCGGAACTCAAAAATAATGCCCCCAAGTCTAAATAGGTTCAGAGCCCATTTGAACGTTTTCGTGTTTAACAGCTTGATGGTTGCAGGAGCTGATCCTGAACTTGGATGTGTCAGTTTTCAGGCTGCTATCGTTCATTAGAGGGTGGTGAACCTGTGGAATTCATTGCCACAGGCGGCTGTGGAGGCCAAGTCATTGGGTATTTTTAAATCGGAGATTAACAGGTTCTTGATTAGTAAGGGTGTCCAAGGTTATGGGGTGAAAGCAGGAGAATGGGGTTGAGAGGGAAAGATCGATCAGCCCTGATTGAACGGCGGAGTAGACTCGATGGGCCGAATGGCCAAATCCTGCTGCGGTGACTGGTGAACTTCTGGATGAGCGGCTGGTAAATGGAAGGGTACTGGATGTCCTGTGTGGACCTGGTGGGCTGTGGGGGGGGGGGGGGGGGGTCTGGTTCAATGCTGCGTGACGGTGTGTCCTGCTGTGGGTTCAGTAAGTGACCGGTGCCGATCTCTGTTGCAGGTGCTACACCAGTGTCTGGAGTCCAGGCCGCTGGAGCCGGCCGAACCTGTCCAGATCAGCCTCTACTACGAGAGTCTCTGTGGAGCGTGTCGTGGCTTTCTCGTGCTGCAGCTCTTCCCCACTTGGGTGATGCTGAACAATGTGATGAACGTCACCCTGGTACCATACGGAAACGCCATGGTAAGCGCCGCTACCAGCCCGAGGGGAGCGGAGCGGTCTTAGTGTGGTTTTAGTGCAGAAACAGGTCCTTCGGCCCATCGAGTCCGTGCTGACCACCAATCATCGCACACTAGCACTAACACACTCTCACTCTCACACACACACTCTCACACACACACTCACTCACACACACTCTCACACACACACTCTCACACACACACACACTCTCACACACACACTCACTCACACACTCACTCACACACACCTTCACACACACACTCACACACACACACTCACACACACACTCACACACACACTCTCACACACACACGCACACACACACTCACACACACACTCACACACACACTCACACACACTCTCTCACACATACTCTCTCTCACACTCTCACACTCACACTCTCTCACTCACACTCCCTTTACCAAGCCCATTAACCTACAAACCTGCATGTCTTTGTGGAGTGGGGGAGGTAACCGGTGCACCCGCACAGGTCACGAGGAGAACGTACAAGCTCCGTACAGACAGCACCCCGAGTCAGGGTCAAACCCGGGTCTCTGGCGCTGTAAGGCAGCAACTCTACTGCTGCGCCACCGTGCCGCCCTGGGCAGGTGGGCCAGCTAGTTGCATCTGCAGTCGATCAAAACAATGAGGACGCCTCAAGTCCAGAAGGAACTGTGTGAACAATATTGCACGATCTCACTTTAAATGAGTCCAGGGGCGGCACGGTGGTGGCGCAGCGGTAGAGTTGCTGCCTCACAGCGCCAGAGACCCAGGTTCGATCCTGACTACGGGTGTGTTTATACGCAGTTTGTACCATTTCCCCGTGACTGCGTGACCTTTCCCCGGGGGGGGGGGGCTCCGGATTCACTCCGAAGGCGTGCAGGTTTGTGGGCTATTTGGCCGGTGCAGATTGTAAATTGTACCCCCGTGTGTAGGGGATGGTCGCTGGTTGGCACGAACTGGGTGGGGTGAAGGGTCAGTTTCTGCACTGCACCTCTAAACTAAACTAAACCACACTGCCCTTATTGATTGTGTGAGAAAGAACTGCAGATGCTGGTTAAAATCGAAGGTGGACACAAAATGCTGGAGTAACTCAGCAGGTGAGGTGAGGCAGCATCTCTGGGGGGAAGGAATGGGTGACGTTTCGGGTCGGGTCTGAAGAAGGGTCTCGCCCCGAAACGTCACCCGTTCCTTCTCTCCAGAGACGCTGCCTGTCCCGCTGAGTTACTCCAGCATTTTGTGTCTACCCTTAATCTTATTGATTTACGGACTCGTTTCCAGGCACTGAGTGACCTGGTTGGCTCCCACCTGGATGTGAGAAGGATGGCAATCTTGAGGAAGGACTCGATCAGATTTTTCTGTGGTGATTGAAGACGTCTGGTCACTTGATGAGAGAAGGTGCCGGAGTCAAGACGAAACAACGTGCTCAGAGGCACCGCCTGCTTTCAGCCCACGCTGAAACCACTTCTGCTTTTCTTTCATATTTCCATCCACCCTGACTTCCGTTTTCTCTCTCTCGCTCTCTCTCTGCGGTCTTTATCCGAGCACTCTTTAAAATCTCTGAGCCTTCTCTGGAGAGCCCCGTTTCAAACTGTGCGGTACCATGGGAATTCAGGACACCAGCTGTACGGATTACTGGTGTCCCAAAGCAAAGAAGACGTCGTCTTGTGGGAGGGTGGGTGGGGTGGAATGGAGGGTCTGTAGGGATCTTCCCTCGCCTTTCCCAACAGTCCCAACTCCCTCCATCCCACCTTTCCTCCATTTTGCCCCTCGCCTCTCCCCAGGGTCACCTCCACCGTGACCCCAGACCCCATGTTACGGTTCATTTTCTTAAAACAGACAATGTACAATAAGTTACAGTGGCTTGCAAAAGTATCCATACCCCTTGAACTTTTCCACATTTTGTCACATTACAACCACAAACGTAAATGTATTTTATTGGGATTTTATGTGATAGACCAACGCAAAGTGGTGCATAATTGTGAAGTGGAAGGAAAATGATACATGGTTTCCAAATTGTATTACAATTTTTAAAAAAACTGAAAAGTGTGGCGTACAAAAGTATTCAGCCCCCCCGAGACAATACTTTGTAGAACCACCTTTCGCTGCAATTACAGTTGCAAATCTTTTGGGGTATGTCTCTACCAGCTTTGCACATCTAGAGACTGAAATGTTTTGCCCATTCTTCTTTACAAAATAGCTCAAGCTCAGTCAGATTGAATGGAGAGCGTCTGTGGACAGCAATTTTCAAGTCTTGCCAGAGATTCTCAATTGGATTTAGGTCTGGACTTTGACTGGGCCATTCTAACACAATGAATATGCTTTGATCTAAACCATTCCATTGTAGCTCTGGCTGTATGTTTAGGGTCGTTGTCCTGCTGGAAGGTGAACCTCCGCCCCAGTCTCAAGTCGTTTGCAGACTCTAACAGGTTTTCTTCCAAGATTGCCCTGTATTTGGCTCCATCCATCTTCCCATCAACTCTGACCAGCTTCTCTGTCCCTGCTGAAGAAAAGCATCCCCACAGCATGATGCTGCCACCACCATGTTTCACAGTGGGGATGGTGTGTTCAGGGTGATGTGCAGTGTTAGTTTTCCGCCACACATAGCGTTTTGCATTTAGGCCAAAAACCTCAATTTTGGTCTCATCAGACCAGAGCACCTTCATCCACATGTTTGCTGTGTTCCCCACATGGCTTGTGGCAAACTGCAAACGGGACTTCTTATGGCTTTGTTTCAACAATGGCTTTCTTCTTGCCACTCTTCCATAAAGGCCCGATTTGTGGACTGCATGACTAATAGTTGTCCTGTGGACAGATTCTCCCACCTGAGCTGTGGATCTCTGCAGCTCCTCCAGAGTTACCATGAGCCTCTTGGCTGCTTCTCTGATCAATGCTCTCCTTGCCCGGCCTGTCAGTTTAGGTGGACGGCCATGTCTTGGTAGGTTTGCAGTTGTGCCATACTCTTTCCATTTTCGGATGATGGATTGAACAGTGCTCCGTGAGATGTTCAAAGCTTGGGATATTTTTTTTATAACCTAACCCTGCTTTAAACTTCTCCACAACTTTATCCCTGACCTGTCTGGTGTGTTCCTTGGGATTCATGATGCTGTTTGTTCACTAATGTTCTCTAACAAACCTCTGAGGCCTTCACAGAACAGCTGTATTTATACTGAGATTAGATTACACAAGTGGACTCTATTTATTAATTAGGTGACTTCTGAAGGCAATTGGTTGCACTGGATTTTATTTAGGGGTATCAGAGTAAAGGGGGCTGAATACTTTTGCACGCCACACTTTTCAGTTTTTTATTTGTAATAACATTTGGAAACGATGTATCATTTTCCTTCCACTTCACAATTATGCACCACTTTGTGTTGGTCTAGCACATAAAATCCCAATAAAATACATTTACGTTTGTGGTTGTAACGTGACAAAATGTGGAAAGGTTCAAAGGGTATGAAAACCTTTGCAAGCCACTGTAGGTAAAAGCAATACAAGCTTTAATGGTCATTTAGCTGGAGAGTGCTAGGAGATACAAAGTCAAGTATACAGCAGATACTTAACTCCTCCCAGGCCACCACTCTAATGAATGAAGACATACAGCATCTTTTTATACTGTTTTGTAAACATAGTTGCAGCAATGACGTCTAACATACCAATCATAGCTCTACCCATTCAAAGCCTGCTTGTCACTGATACAATGCGTCTCGTGCTATGGTTATATCGATCACAAACTTTAGTTACGAAACCTTCAAATAACAGGAAGTTAGTCAAAGGTCTATCATCTGCAGTACCTTCTTAAACAATGTAATGCCACTGTCCCACTTAGGAAACCTGAACGGAAACCTCTGGAGACTTTGCGCCCCACCCAAGATTTCCATGCGGTTCCCGGAGGTTTTTGTCAGTCTCCCTAATGGTCAAAACTGACAAAAACCTCCGGGAACTTCGGGAAACCGCACGGAAACCTTGGGTGGGGCACAAAGTCTCCCGAAGTTTCCGTTCAGGTTTCCTAAGTGGGACAGGGTCATTAGGATCCTTATCAATTGCACACCGAAGTTCCTGCTAGGAGAGGATACCAAATTCTCAGGCAGCTCATCCTCTCCCAAGGCTTGTGTTTACAGAAGCCATGAACCTTCTCAGCAAGTACATCCCCTCTCACCATTGTCTTATGCTTGGGCACGACAGGAAGCAGCTTGGATGCAGTTGGAATGCTGGCCTCCAATTTCCCGATTACCCAGCCCTTCTACAGAACCCACATTTCAAAGCTTTCATTTACTCAGAACCCAAAACCCAAATTAATCTTTATTTCATAATATACATAAAATATTCCATTATTAACTAGGATATTATCACCCAGCTAAGCCCCTTCCATATGCTTATAATTAGAGAAGGTCATAGAGTGTGGAAACAGGCCCTTCAGCCCAACATGCCCCAGGGTCAACATGTCCCATCTCCACTAGTCCCACCTGCCTGCGTTTTTGCCCATATCCCTCTAAACCTGCCCTATCCATGTACCTGCCTAAATGTTTCTTAAAAATAATGATAGTCTCAGCCTCAACTACCTCCTCCGGCAGCTTGTTCCATACACCCACCACCCTGTGTGTGAAAATGTTACCCCTCGGGCTCCTATTAAAACTTCCCCCACCCCCCACACTTTAAACCTATGTCCTCTGGTTCTTGATTCCCCTGCTCTGGGCAAAAGACTCCATCTTTTGACCCGATCTATTCCTCTCATGGTTTTGTACACAATTCTTATCTATAGGGCGGTTCCACCAAGATGCAGGGCAGAACGCCACAGGAGATCCTTCTTCCCTGTGGCTATCAAACTGTGCAACTCCTCCCGCTTCTGCCATGGGGTAGACCGACTCCCCCCCTCCACCCCATCCCCCTGAATCTGTGCACATCCCCAATCCTTTCCACTCGTCACTTTCATTTCATGTTTCCTTATTTTTTGTGTTTTATGACTGTTGGCAGATCAATTTCCCTCCTGGGATAGATTAAGTTCTATCGTATATCGTTTAAATCGAAGATAGACACAAAATGCTGGAGTAACTCAGCGGGACAGGCTGCCTGTCCCGCTGAGTTACTCCAGCATTTTGTGTCTATCTTCGATTTAAACCAGCATCTGCAGTTCTTTTCCGACACACCTCCTGTGTTGAACTCGGTTTGATTAAAGAAGTCGCCACTAGATTTGGAAGGGGGGGGGGAGATTTTTTTTTTTTCTCCCTCCACAGCCCCTTTATCGGGTGGAGATTGGCCTGAACTTGGTCCACACCGGGCTGTGGCGACCCCTCCGCTCGTTCATCCGGTGACGTTTTGATTCTGTCTCCCGCAGGAGAAAAAAGAGAGCGGGAAGTGGGTGTTCAGCTGCCAGCACGGCCCGGATGAGTGCGAGGGAAACATGATTGAGGTGGGTACCGCTTCGTGCCAGGGACAAGTGGCCTGTGATTGTCCCTTGACTCCATGCCCGGCGTCTCTCCGGGCCTCCTCCCACAGGCTCCCTGCAAAACTGCCTTGCCTTACGGGAGTCGAGGGCCTATCCCACTTTTTTCGGCGACTGCCGTGCATCACTGGCTGACGTATCAGGTCACCAAAAAATCTGCGGCGGTGATGCGGCGTAACGACTTGCGACGCGCGGTGTTTTTTCAAGTGTCGCAACATTTTTTTTGTCGCCGCTGGATATTGAAATGTTCAAAAAATTTTGGCGACACTTATATGACACCGGCAGCCGCCGAAAAAAATCGCCAAGTGGGACAAGTCCTTCAAGATCGTCACATGTCCCAGACTGACCAATAAAATTCTTACAGAATTTGTAAAGATAGTACACCGTAAACAATACAATAAACAAAATAGTTCATGGTATATATTTATATGCATGTCAACACATTTACCTAAATGGTGGCCGATTAGGAAAAGGGGAGATGCAGCGCGACCTGGGTGTCATGGTACACCAGTCATTGAAAGTAGGCATGCAGGTGCAGCAGGCAGTGAAGAAAGCGAATGGTATGTTAGCATTCATAGCAAAAGGATTTGAGTATAGGAGCAGGGAGGTTCTACTTCAGTTGTATAGGGTCTTGGTGAGACCACACCTGGAGTATTGCGTACAGTTCTGGTCTTCAAATCTGAGGAAGGACATTATTACCATAGAGGGAGTGCAGAGAAGGTTCACCAGACTGATTCCTGGGATGTCAGGACTGTCTTATGAACAAAGACTGCATAGACTCGGTTTATACTCTCTAGAATTTAGGAGATTGAGAGGGGATCTTATAGAAACTTACAAAATTCTTTAGGGGTTGGACAGGCTAGATGCAGGAAGATTGTTCCCGATGTTGGGAAGGTCCAGGACAAGGGGTCACAGCTTAAGGATAAGGGGAAATCCTTTAGGACCGAGATGAGAATGACTTTTTTCACACAGAGAGTGGTGGGTCTCTGGAACTCTCTGCCACAGAGGGTAGTTGAGGCCAGTTCATTGGCTATATTAAAGAGGGAGTTAGATGTGGCCCTCGTGGCTAAGGGGATCAGAGGGTATGGAGAGAAGGCAGGTACGGGATACTGAGTTGGATGATCAACCATGATCATATTGAATGGCGGTGCAGGCTCGAAGGGCCGAATGGCCTAGTCCTGCACCTAATTTCTATGTTTCTATGTTTCTAACACACGTGTGTGTATAGTCTAAAGAAGGGTTTCAGCCCGAAACATTGCCTATCTCCTTCGCACCTTAGATGCTGCTGCACCCGCTGAGTTTCTCCAGCCCTTTGTGTACCCTGTGTATATATACATATGTGTGCATATATACATATACACACACATATATATATATATACACACACACACATACATGTATAATTGTGTATGTGTACTATGCTTTGTAAAACGTACACACACAAACACTATCGGCTCGCTGATCCACAAAGCCATTCTCTATTTTCCATCTTAATGGATGTCACAGACAACACTTTATCAAATGCTTGAAGAATCTTCGATGGATGCTCCATATTCTGTTGGCTCTAAGACAGCACTTTGTATTTAACTCTGTGATGACTTTGAATCTGATAACTTCTCTTGCATTAATGTTTGAGTCGTTAGATCGCGTCTCATGCCTCGGGACCACCTTGTCCCCCCTCCCCCTTCCCCACCCCCCCCTCCTCCTCCCCCCGTCCCGTCCTGTCCCGGGAGCAGCTGGATTCCGTGCATGCCAACTGCGTGTGTCCGGGCTGCTGCGGCCGCATGTCACTGCTGCATTGCTGCACGGGTGTTATTTCGGTTTTCGCAGGCCTGCCTGATGCACACGCTCCAGGACCACTACCGCTACTTCCCCGTCATCTTCTGCATGGAGTCAGCGGCGGACGTGATACCAGCCGCGCAGCAGGTGAGTGTTGCCACCGCCGTTACCCCCTGGTCCCGTGGGCGCCCCACCCCCTTCCCCCTCCATCCCAAGCCAGGCACAGAGCGGGCGTCTCCATCCATGTACACTCCGGCTGATCGATCGCTCTGCACCAAAGTGGGGTGATTCCTGACACAGGAATCCGAACCGTTCATCCAAGTGTCCAGTTTAGTTTATGCCACATGTGCCGAGGTACAGCGTCAAGCTTTTTGTTTGCGCCAACCAGTCAGACTGATTACAATCGTGCCATCCACAGTGTACAGACAGATGATAAAGGATTAACGTTTAGTGCAAGATAAAGTCTGAGGGTCTCCAATGTCTACCCCCCTGCCTCTCCCATCCTGCTACAATTGTTCCCTCTGATCCCAGGCTTTAACTTGTCAATGCTTTTAGATTTAGTGATAGAGCGTGGAAACAGGCACCACGGCCTACTAAGCCCCTCGGCCTACAAACAATCACCTCTACACTGGTCCTATCCTACACACTAGGCCCAATTTACCCGAGTTCCCGATGTTGGGGAGGTCCAGGACAAGGGGTCACAGCTTAAGGATAAGGGGGAAATCCTTTAGGACCGAGATGAGAAGGACTTTTTTTCACACAGAGAGTGGTGGGTCTCTGGAACTCTCTGCCACAGAGGGTAGTTGAGGCCAGTTCATTGGCTATATTTAAGAGTGAGTTAGATGTGGCCCTTGTGGCTAAAGGGATCAGAGGGTATGGAGAGAAGGCAGGTACGGGATACTGAGTTGGATGATCAGCCATGATCATATTGAATGGCGGTGCAGGCTCGAAGGGCCGAATGGCCTACTCCTGCACCTAATTTCTATGTTTCTATGTTTACTGAAGCCAATTAACCTACAAACTTGTACGTCTTTGGACTGTGGGAGGAAACCAGAGATCCCGGAGAAAACCCACGCAGGTCACGGGGAGAACGTACAAACTCCGTACAGACAGCACCCGTAGTCAGGATCGAACCTGGGTCTCTGGCGCTGTAAGGCAACAAGTTTACCGCTGTGCAACCGTGTTGCCCTATACTAACAGCTTTCAATGTCCAGGGAGTATTGGGGGCTTGGGACTGCAGGAACCAGGGCCAGGGGCATTTTGTGACACCTTCCCGCTTCCTCTTTTCTGCAGAACATTTCTTGGTATTCCCACTTCCCCGTTCATGCAAATGCTGTGGCCACTGTTGCTTCCACTTTCCACGCTCTTGCTGGAGCACTTCCCCTTGCTTTAGTTTAGAGGTGCAGCGCGGAAACAGGCCCTTCGGCCCACCGGGTCCGCGCTGACCAGCGATCCCTGCACGCTAACACTATCCTACACACACTAGGGGCAATGTACAATTATACCAAGCCAATGAACCTACAAACCCGTACGCCTTTGGAGTGTGGGAAGAAGCCGGAGATCCCGGAGAAAACCCACGCGGGTCACGGGGAGAACAAAAAAAAAATCTGTACAGACGGAGCCCGTGGTCAGGATTGAAACTGGGCCTCGGGTGCTGTAAGGCAGCAACTAGACCACTGCGGCACCAAGTGAAACCAGTTGGAGCGGAGATAACCGTGGAACATGGGGATGGGGCTGGACCTGGGACCCCTTTACTGAACCCTGGGCCACTAGAGTCATACAGCATGGAAGCAGGCCCTTCGGTCCCACACCGACCAACTAGTCCCATCTATTCCTCTCACGATTTTGCGCACGTCTATAAGATCATCCCTCATCCTCCAAGGAATAGAGTCCCAGCTTGCTCAACCTCTCCCTGTAGCTCCGGCCCTGGGGTCCTGGCCACATCCTGGTAAATCTGCTGGGCGAGAGGGAAACGTTAACTAACCCGCAGGGGGAGGGGCAGCTCTTTTGCGGTACGGTTTTGACGCCTCTGCCTCCGTTCCGTTCCGTCATTTCCACAGTGTCTGAAAGTCTACGAGCCCAACGTCACCTGGAGTGAGATTGAGAAATGCGTCCACGGTGACCTGGGGAGTCAGCTGATGCATCGCAACGCGGAGCTGACGGCGGCGTTAGACCCACCGCATCAGTACGTCCCCTGGATCCTGGTCAACGGGGTAAGCTGTGAAACCCACCGCTGCACCTACGCAAGGGCCAAAGCACTGGCCCCAGGAATGAGTGGGTTAGCGTATGATGAGCATTCAACGGCACTGGGCTGGTACGGGTGTCGGGGGTTATGGGGAGGAGGCAGGAGAACGGGGTTGCGAGGGGACGATAGATCAGCCATGATTGAATGACAGAGTAGACTCGAAGGGCCGAATGGCCTAATTCTACTCCTATCACTTATGAGTGGGGCTGTAGTTGCCAGAGTTTAGAAGGGTGAAGGGGGACCTCATTGAAATTTACCGAATATATGTTAATCAAATAATTCTGACAATTGGATTCATTTAGTTTACTCAGCAAAATGTTTGTTACACTCTTGGTCTCGTGTTACTTACAGAGGTTTAACATTGTATAAACATTATCAGATCTGGCCACTGGTGCAGTCTGCAGGCAGGTCATTGAGTCTGAAGGAGGGTCTCGACCCGAAACGTCGCCCATTCCTTCTCTTCAGAGATGCTGCCTCATCCGCTGAGTGACTCCAGCATTTTGTGTCTACCATGTGATTAACACAGCAGGTTCAGAACAGACCTCGCTGCTGTGATTTATTTAACTTCATTCCTTCATTCCATTTGTTGAGGAGCAGGAAAATAACTCTTATCTTTTTCTGAATAACGTTATCTGAGGCTGGCTCTGATTTTTGGTAAATCTCCATTGGCTTCACAGAAACATACTGACGAGTTAGAGAGCCAGGCTCAGCACTCTCTCTTTAACCTGGTGTGTAGCATGTACAAGGTGAGTAACTGATGAACTGCGATCATGTCTCAAACACTGACGTGCCAAGAAATGGACTCTTCAGAGGGCCTGTCCCACTTATGTGATTTTTTTTTGGGCGACTTGCCGGCACCCGTCATAGTCACGGCAGGTCGCCGAAAATTTTTGAGATGTTTAAAATCCAGCGGCGACCAGAAAAAGGTACGACTCTTTGGGCGACTACTCACCACCAAACGGGCGTCACCCCGCGTGCTCCTGGGCCTGGCCAAGATGGCCATCCGCCAGTCACGGCGCCAGGCGGAAGAGGGCTCTGCCATTTTTCGGGGGGGGGGGGGGGGGGTTACGTCCGCGGCCCGGGTGATATTAGAGAGGGACTACGCGCTGACTCCGGGGGGGTTGGAATGCATCCTCGACGAGGATTGTAATATAATTGTGTAAGAGTGCAGCATTCAAGGATATTTGTTTAGATAATTGGGTGATTTTGTATTGTGCGTTTTGCTCTGATTTATTTCGTGCTGTACATATTATTTTAAATGATTAAATAAATCATTTTAGGTTTAAAAAAAAAACTCTGCCGCCCTAAATAATAATTTAAACTAAATTAGTACGTGATTTGGGCACGGGTGAAACGGCAGTTTTAGTTGATGACCACAAATGCCCATCCAACCGTTGCCCTTGAGCGGGTTGTGACCGGCTACTGATTCGGGGCTAGGGCAATGTTGCGATTTGCTAACGGGGATTTGCTTTGTCCCCACAGGGGGACAAGCCGCAGGCTTGTCTATTATCCGAGGGCAGGAGATCGATCCCACGCTGCATGGCGGCGTAGTGACCCCGCTCAGTCCAGGGGCACCGGCTCATCTTCAGCTCCACCCGCCGGTGGGAAGGAGGTGCACTCTGGGAACCTGCTTCGATGAAATGCGAGAGTATTTGCGACTAACATGCACTGCTGCAACCGCAGAGCCCCCGTGCAGCAGTGATCTGACCGTTGATCTACTAACCCTTGCAATTTTTATATCCCCGCCTCCTTTGGTAAAATCAGTAAACAAATCACTAGCGTCCGTTTGAAAATAACAGCGTTTTCTTTAAAATTGTCGTTTGAGATGAAAAACGAATGAATGTACATGAGGAATGTAAAAGCTTTAATGCAAACATTTTTTATCAAACAGTAAATGAGTGCAGAGGACTTCCGTGCACTGAATTAAAAAATAAATGCAGTTATTTTAATAAAAGAATTGCAATGCTTGTATATTTCTTTCTAATATATGTGTATTTTCATGGCCGATTGACAGGGAGAGGCCCATGGATATGGATCAGATGCAGGCAGATGAGATTAGTTGATCGTGGCATCATGTTTGGCACAGACATTGTGGGCTGAAGGGCCCTGTTCCTGAGCTGTACTGTTCCACGTTGCATATATGTTAGATACCAGTCAATGCCCTTCAGTTTAAAAAAAAACCCAAATAAACTTTATTCAAGTAAAAAATATGTACAATACAGGAACTGTACAAAAATATTATTCCAACATGTTTTTGGAAGCTACACATACATTCAATACTGATTACACGAATCACACAATTTTACTCCCCCCCGCCCCTTACAGGAGGGGTTAGTCATAAGGTAATGATTGATAGAAGTAGAATTAGGCCATTCAGCCCATCAAGTCTACTCCGCCATTCAAACATGGCCGATCAATATCACCCACTAACTCCATTCTCCTGCATTCTCCCCATAACCTCTGACACCTGTACTAATCAAACATCTATCTATCTCTGCCTTAACAGTATCCACTGACTTGGTAATGAATTCCACAGATTCACCGCCCTCTGATTAAAGAACGTTTTCCTCAACTCCTTCCTAAATGAACGTCCTTTAATTCTGAGGCTGCGCCCTCTAGGCCTAGACTCTCTCACTAGTGAAACCATCCTCTCCGCATCCACTCGATCCAAGCCTTTCACTATTCGGTACGTTTCAATGAGGTCTCCCCTTGCGGGTGGCCCAGGAGTCAGTCTGCACTGAGAAAGAACCTCGTTGCTTCCAAGGTGCATCAGGACACACAATGAAGCAAGGCTGAGGTACAGTGAAAAGCTTTTGTTGGGTGCTAACCCGTCAGCAGAAAGACAATACATGATTACAATCGAGCCGTCCACAGTGTAAAGATGCATGATAATGGGAATACCGTTCAGTGCAAGATCAAGACCATTTTGGGTACTTGGATACCAGTCCCACCTGATAACGGTTCAAAGGTAATTTATTGTGTCTCGTGGCTGGAACTCTATTCCCTGGAGCGCAGGAGGATGAGGGGTGATCCTCGCAGAGGTGGATAAAATCATCAGAAAAACAGATTGGGTGGATGCACAGAGTCTCTTGGCCAGTGTGGGGGAATCGAGAACCAGGGGACATAGCCTACAAACTCGCACATCTTTGGCTTGTGGGAGGAAACCCACGCGGTTAGACTCCACACAGACAGCATCCAAGATCGGGAACGAACCTGGGCCTCTGGCGCTGTGAGGCAGTGGCTCTACCTGCTGCACCACTGTGCCAGCCATGTAACTAAACTCAGGTAAGTTTCTGGACATCAACAGTCCCATTAGACGGGGAGCTCGGTGATGATATTACTGGGCGGCTACACTGGCCTTTGTTGCGATTACGTTGCCTGCAGCATGTGTGATGCGAGTGCTACTTTCCATGGAGCCACACAACTTCATTAACTAAACCAAATGGACCTGAACACACAGAATAAAAGGACGTGCCTTTAGAAAGGAGATGAGGAGGAATTGCTTTAGTCAGAAGACGGTGAATCTGTGGAATTCATTGCCACAGACGGCTGTCAATGGATATTTTTAAGGTGGAGTTTGACAGATTCTTGGTTTGTACGGGTGTCGGGGGTTATGGGGAGAGGGCAGGAGAATGGGGTTGAGAGGGAAAGATAGATCAGCCATGATTGAATGGCAGAGTAGACTTGATGGGCCGAATGGCCTAATTCTGTTCCTATCATGACCTTACGACAGTGGCGCAGTGGTAGAGTTGCAGCCTTAAGGTGCCAGAGACCCGGGTTCGATCCTGACCACGGGTGCTGCCTGTACGGAGTTTGTGAGTTAGTATCGAAGGTTGACGCAAAATGCTGGAGTAACTCAGCGGGTGAGGCAGCATCTCTGGAGAGAAGGAATGGGCGACGTTTCGGGTGTTCTCCCGAAGATCGGGTGGGATTTCTCCGGATGCTCCAGTTTCCTTCCACGTCCCAAACATTTGCAGGTTTGAAGGTTAATTGAGAGGGGAAGATAGATCAGCCACGAATGAATGGTGGAGTAGACTTGATGGGCCGAATGGCCTAATTCTGCTCCTCCGACTTGTGAACACCACCTGTCAGCCTTCGGGGGGTCTAAGTGAACAGGCACAGGAAGAACTGCTGTTGAGACACGGATTACAGAGGATGCGTGTGACTCAGTCATTTAGAGGGGGGTGAAAAATTGCAACCTTCACGTGGTCCGCCCTGTTGCGACGAATGCAATCAACCCGGCGTGCACAATCAAATAAGATCAAATAGAACAAGTTGTCCGACAACTTTAGGCTGTGCGCGCCATACGCAAGAAGTCATTTAGACGCCAGGAATTTAAAACCCATGAAGATTTAATGTAAAAGTGTGTGTATGTCAAGATTGCAGCGTTAGTACGTTCCTCTTGTCTGCCTTTCAATTTCTTAAAGTATCACACGTGCTCAAAAGGTTAAAATGTTCGCAGTGTCGATAATTCTGCGGAGAGGTCAACCTGCTCCATCGCGAGTGCTTTTCTATAAATTATTAAGGTCTCGATATGTTTTTCCCTGCACGTTAATCCCCTGAGCTCAAAGAGGAGACGTAATGAATTTGTGTTCTTTATATACAGGTGGCGATGCCTTTTGATCCTCGAGCAATCTGGCTGCCGTGTGAATTTGAGAACTTGCTTGCAAACAACAGTTGCAGCAATGTGGGAAATTGAGCTTAAATCTTTGCTCGGGTGTTCGAGGGATCATCCACAAGGAGAAGATTACCTGAAGCCTGAGGGAAAGGGTAAATTCCGAGTCATAGCGTCATGAAGCAGACGATCAAACTTTGCTGCCAGATACACTAAACGAATGTATGAATAGAAATTCAGAGTCAAACAACTTAACATCATATTTAATATTCATATTTAACATCATACTAAATATATAAATCCCAACGTCAGAAGCAATTAGAAGAGACTGGGAAGAGGAACTAGGCCTAAAAATCTTTAATGACAGATGGGAAGAAAACCTTTTATATATACACATTTGTTCGATTAACGTTAGACATGCGTTAATTCAATTTAAAATACTGCACAGACTCTA
The DNA here is from genome assembly GCA_963514005.1 of Raja brachyura. Next base: position 8,075,227 of record OY740810.1, read on the forward strand.
TTATTCAAAGACTAAACTGAAAAAGATCTTTCCAAATGTATCTCCTATTTGTGACAAATGTCTCCTTCAAGAAGCAACTATAACACATTCCTTCGCCTCTTGCATAAAATTACATGACTTTTGCAGAGGAATTAGGACCCTGACACGGAACTGGTTATTCTAGGAACGTCAGAAGTCTGCTCTGAGCTATCAATATTTCAAAGACGTTTCCTCAATTATGGTCTGATAACGGCGGAAAAAAACTAATGCTCAAATTTTGGAAACATGCATCTGCCGCTACTCTTAAAATGTGGATTACAAACATGTCTGAGACGCTACATCTTGAAAATATGAGACTTGTCTTAGCAGAAAAAGCAGAGCATTTTTCGAAGACACGGACACCATTCATTGATCCACGACAAGGGGAGTACGGTGCAACACAATTTTGGAGTTAAATCTAATTACGGGTTGGGTGATGGGTGGGGAGGGATACGAGGCTGGTGGTTCAGCACCTTTTGCTTTTCTTTCTGTTTTTGTCTTTTTATTTCTCTTATTGATTTTACTCACTCCCTCTTGGGCTACACTAATTTGATAGTCTAGGGGTTCGATTCTTGCACATCCACTTTTTCTCTTTCTTGCTTTTCCTCTCTTCTTTTCTCTTAAGTTTTGCTAAAAATTAAAATTGAAGCTGTACTACAACTGTATTATGTCATATGCCGCTGCTTATATTTTTGTACACTGCTTCGAATAAATAAAAATATTTAAAAAATAAAAAATAATTTTAAAAAATTGAGTCATGAAGCGCGGAAACAGGCCCTTCAGCCCATCTTGCCCACGCCGACCAACAAGCCCCTTCTACACTAGTCCCACCTGCCCGCATTTGGCTCATATCCCTCTAAACCTTTCCTATCCATGTACCAGTCTAAACGTGTCTTAAGTGTCGTGTTAGTCCCAGCCTCAACTACCTCCTCCGCCAGCTTGTTCCATACACCCACCACGCTTTGTGTAAAGAGGTTCCTATTAAATCTTTGCCCCTCACAATAGGACGATAGGCAATAGGCGCATGAGTAGGCCATTCGGCCCTTTGAGCCAGCACCGCCATTCAATGAGATCATGGCTGATCACCTGTGTCCTCTGGTACTTGAACCCCCTACTCTGGGTAAACGACTGTGCATTTACCCAATCCATTCTGACATTACCTGCTTAAACGTTGTGATGGGACCTGCTATTGAAAAGAAAATGAAAGAAAAACATATCTTGGGGGTTTTGCTACATCTCAAAGAACAGGGGAAATAAAAAAACTAAAGGTTGAATTCTACAAAAATCGTTCATACAAAAAGTAGTTTGGAATAGGAGATGGACACACAAAGCTGGAGTAACGCAGCTGAACTGTGCTCCAGAGATGCTGCCCGACCCGCTGAGTTACTCCAGCGTTTTGTGTCTATCTTCAGTGTAAAGGGCCTGTCCCACTTTCACGACCTAATTCACAACCTTTTTTTACTCGTGGACGTTTTTCATCAGGCTAGAAAAAAATGCCCCGACCTACTTGATGTCACGAGGACCTACAACTAGCATCACGGCCTGCCACGACCTCATGCCGACCATGCTGCGAGTATGAGTCAAGGGCAAACTCGGCAGAGGTCGTGAATTAGGTCGTGAAAGTGGGTCAGGCTCTTAAATCAGCATCTGCAGTTCCTTCCCACACATAGTTTGAAACAGGGGTCAGGTAAAGGTCTGGTCTGTCATATTTAAGGAAGCGACGCAAAAAGAAGGAAAAAGCAAGAACAGACTTCTACAAAGATCCCTTTAAGTTTGTGAAAGGCATTTTCACAAAAGAAAAAAGCGGATCCCTGAAAGCATCAAAAAGGGAGGTTGAAGGACACATCAGAACCATCCACACTGATGAGTTAAAAGATGAACCGTTTTTTGTCCCCGCTGACATCCCACCAATCTCACCCCCACAACATCAATTTGACATCAGCCCTCCCAAGCTGAGTGTGGTAAAAGAAGTAGTGAGGAAGGCAAGAACGGCCTCTGCACCGGGCCCTAATGGTGTTCCCTATTGTGTCTACAAGAATGCCCCAGATATTCTGAAATTCCTCTGGAGGACCATGAGGGTTGCGTGGGAAAAGGAAGTCATCCCCAAAGCCTGGCGAAGAGCCCAAAAGAAAATAAATTCTTCCACCATCAAACAGTTTCGGTAAATAAACCTTCTTAACATAGAGGGCAAGATCTTTTTCAGTGTGGTGGCAGAAAGACTTACAAAGTATCTGAAACAAAACCATTTCATTGATTTCGTCAATCCAAAAGGCTGGCATGGCAGGTTTCTCGGGATGCCTTGAATAGGTATGTTGCAAAACTTACCTTGAGCAGCGCTGCAGTTCTGCCGCTCCCCGTGTGTGCGACTTTGGCGCCTTTCAGAGGGTGGGCTGGCTTAAAGTGCCGTTTTTCGACAGACTGGGATAATCGATGAATGTCGGGCGATTTCGTTGTGGAAGAAAAATCGCTCCGACATTTCATCAATGAAGGTATTTTTAAATTACTCTAAATTATTTATTAACTAGAGTAATTTAAAAATCACCTTCAAAAGCCGTGAGCGCCAACAACCGGAAGGATTTTCCGTAGGGGAGAAAAAAAGGTAAATAGTTTATTTTTATATTAAAAGTTGGTTTTTCGGGAGGCTTTAATAACATTTTCATGGTGCGAAATGGGGTCCAAAAAAATGTATGAACAAACAGTATTTTTCCTCCCGACTTCACCGCTAACCGCAACGTTCTAATCCACCGCATTCCACTAAAACCCACTCGCTAGTTGATTTAAATGGCCATTAATTTACAGGAATCAAACACTAAATTCCTTCCATTTGGCCCAGAAATTCATGAAAATTAGATTAAAAAATTATGTTATATTGTGGATTATTGTGTGAATGTTATTTGGACACTTAGGCAATTTAAAAAAAGTTTATCTTTTCTTAAGAAATGGATAGATGTTTAGATCTACTCATTGAATTTTGTAATTAGCTACAATTAGATAACTAACTAATTATATGCTTTAATTTCAGGTAATCCAAGTAAGATTCTTTAATATTTGTTTCAGAATGCTTCAATCTATAATAACTGAAAATTTCATTGAGTTCTCCTAATTTTTAAGAAAGTTATGGGCTTTTAACTTTTCCAGATCACAGATTTTGAGTTAAGTCAATTGAAAGGCAATGGGGAGCAAGATGCTAATTTCCGAGTATGAAAATGGCCATAACTTTCTTAATACTGAAGATATGAAAGTAAATTAGGTGTCAAATTAAACTTCTTTTTATGCTTTATCTGATGGGATAAATTGCAGACTTGATTTTTTAAATCTCAAAATTTTGTAACATTGCTACCTTGAACATACCAGCATCATATGGCATCAAATCCAGACTGCTAAGAAAGAATGAAAGTATCTGCATATCTTGTTCCTCAATCTGGTCAACGCCTATGGATCAGTTCCTCATTCGCTACTGTGGACTGCTTTTGAATTCATTCAGGAGCCGGCAATAATAACAAATCTGGTAAAAAACTACTTCCAGGATCTGCAATTTTGTCTCACAGCATCAGACTTTACCACAGCGTGGCAACCACTTTAAGTAGGCATCATGGCGGGGTGCACCATCTCCCCATTGACCTTCACTATGGCAATGGAGCTCATTATCAGAGCATCAAAATGGGTTGTGGGAGGAAAACGGCTACAGTGTGGTCAGCGATTGCCGCCGATACGAGCCTATATGGACGATATAACAACACTAACAACAACTATCCCCTGCACCAAGAGACTTCTGGAAAAACTTCATCAAAACATCACATGGGCAAGGATGAAGATTAAACCCAGCAAGTGCAGAAGCATCTCCATTGTCAAAGGTCAAGTCAAGGATCAAAGATTTCATATTGACAGAATACCTGTTCCAACTGTTTCAGAAATGCCAGTGAAGAGTTTGGGCCGATGGTTTGATGCAAAGCTCAAGGACACCGAGCAGTTTGAACAACTCAAAAAGGATACCACATGCACATAGCTCGCCTCAACAAGACCTTGCTACCAGGAAAACTCAAGCTGTGGTGCTTCCAATTTGGCAAATTACCAAGAATCATGTAGCCTTTAACTATGTATGAAATCCCCATCAACAAAGTGGAAAAGCTGGAAAGAATGATCAGCACACATGTGAAACAGTGGCTTGGACTTCCACGATGCTTAACTGCTGTCGGACTGTATGGGAGTGGCAAATTGGAATTACCCATTGCAGGACTTGTGGAAGAGTTCAAATGCACTAAAGCAAGGTTGGTCATAGAAACATAGAAACATAGAAATTAGGTGCAGGAATAGGCCATTCGGCCCTTCGAGCCTGCACCGCCATTCAATATGATCATGGCTGATCATCCAACTCAGTATCCCGTACCTGCCTTCTCTCCATACCCTCTGATCCCCTTAGCCACAAGGGCCACATCTAACTCCCTCTTAAATATATCCAATGAACTGGCCTCAACTACCCTCTGTGGCAGAGAGTTCCAGAGACCCACCACTCTCTGTGTGAAAAAATTCCTTCTCATCTCGGTCCTAAAGGATTTCCCCCTTATCCTTAAGCTGTGACCCCTTGTCCTGGACCTCCCCAACATCGGGAACAATCTTCCTGCATCTAGCCTGTCCAACCCCTTAAGAATCTTGTAAGTTTCTATAAGATCCCCTCTCAATCTCCTAAATTCTAGAGAGTATAAACCGAGTCTATGCAGTCTTTGTTCATAAGACAGTCCTGACATCCCAGGAATCAGTCTTGTGAACCTTCGCTGCACTCCCTCTATGGCAATAATGTCCTTCCTCAGATTTGGAGACCAGAACTGTACGCAATACTCCAGGTGTGGCCTCACCAAGACCCTATACAACTGAAGTAGAACCTCCCTGCTCCTATACTCAAATCCTTTTGCTATGAAAGCTAACATACCATTGGCTTTCTTCACTGCCTGCTGTTCCTGCATGCCTACTTTCAATGACTGGTGTACCATGACACCCAGGTCGCACTGCATCTCCCCTTTTCCTAATCGGCCACCATTTAGATAGTAGTCGGTTTTCCTATTTTTGCCACATTATATCCACATTATACTGCATCTGCCAAACATTTGCCCACTCACCCAGCCTATCCAAGTCACCTTGCATTCTCCTAGCATCCTCCTCACAGCTAACACTGCCCCCCAGCTTAGTGTCATCCGCAAACTTGGAGATATTGCCTTCAATTCCCTCATCCAGATCATTTATGTATATTGTAAATAGCTGGGGTCCCAACACTGAGCCTTGCGGTACCCCACTAGTCACTGCCTGCCATTGTGAAAACGACCCGTTAACTCCTACTCTTTGCCCTCGGTCATGACCCTCGCTGGTCATGACCCTCGCTGAATCTGAAGATACTGTTATTCGAACAGCGGCCCCCGTGTGGCAACGGGGAGGAAGTGGGCCCCATCTGAAGCCGTTCAGAGTGCTAAGTCTGCTCTTCATTTCCAGGATGTGGTTGGCCAAGTCCAACATGGGAGAGCCGGGCTCGGGCTCATCCCAAAAGCTCCTCAATGGCACAAGGCAACATCAGTGCAGAAAAGACAGCTCGTGGTGGAGGAGGTGAGAAGGCGGGAGGAGGCATAGCGACACGCCAAGGCCATCTCAATGGCCAAGCAGGGCCAATGGACTAACTGGGAGAACCTGGAAAAGAGGAAACTCAGCTGGCGTGGCATCTGGCGAATGGAAGGATCTCGGCTAAGTTTTGTCATCAGAGCCACTTATGATGTTCTACCATCAGCCCAGGACCTGAGGCAGTGGTTCGGAGAAGACCCCGCTTGCTCCCTTTGCCAAGCACCTGCATCACTAAGGCACATTTTAACAGGATGCACTATGAGCCTCAGCCAAGGGCGTTACACTTGGCGGCATAACCAAGTTCTCAGACAGATGTCATCAATCCCTGAACAGTGGCGAACGATCACAAATGCTTCCCCAACAACATCAGCAGGAAATGTCCTCTTCACAACATTTGTACCCGCAGGCCAACGCCAGAGTTTTAAAGAAGGAACTGCAGATGCTGGAGAATCGAGGGTTACACACAAAGCTGGAGGAAATTAGCAGGTGCAGCAGCATCTAAGGAGCGAAGGAGATAGGCGACGTTTCGGGTCGAGACCCTTCTTCAGCTCTCCAGCTTCTCCAGCTTTTTGTGTGGCCAACTCCAGAGCACCAGATAACATCAATGGATGCAAGCATTCTGCAGCCTGCTCAGGATTGGAAAATGGAAGTGGACTTAGAAAAAAGGCTTGTGTTTCCCCCAGACATTGTGGTTACAACACTCCGGCCAGACGTGGTCCTGTGGTCCACAACAGCCAAGTTGGCATACGTTATGGAATTGACAGTTCCATGGGAAGATGGTGCTGAAGAAGCTTATGAGAGGAAGAAGACCAAGTACTCTGCACTGGCAACTGAAGCTTCCCAGAATGGCTGGAAGACCAAGATTTTCCCTGTCAAAGTGGGATGCAGGGGATTTGTTGCTACATCTATGACCAGGCTATTAAAGAAAATGGGGGTGAGGGGTCGCCCCCTCCAACATGCAATCAAATCATTATCAAATTCTGCAGGAAAAAAGCAGCAATTGGATTTGGATGAAAAGGAGAGACAACAATTGTGCTGCAAGATGAAGACAGGAGGGTATGGAATTGAGGGGGGTGTAACTGGGACGCCAGGTATCACCGTTGAGCCCTCTGGAGATGTTGTGGGCTTATCAATGAAACGTCAAAGAAGGAGGGTGATAACCTGATGACCCCGATGACGAACCTACCATACCCTTCACCACTCCAATCCCACGTCAAATAGCAAGAGTGCCGACTTATTACAGGGATTGAAACATCAAGTCCTATCAGCTCTACTGTCTACAATATTGTTCAATGATGTTGATGGCTTGAACCAAATGGCAACGTTTAATTAATATTTTATGGTCTTTTTTAAAATGTCCTCCATCATGAATGAGATAAAAGTGCTATTCATGGGACGTGCAAAACTGAGGGAGTGGGGAGGGGAAGGGAGTGAAATGAGAAGAATTTATGAACGTGATCAAAGGGCGACACAGTGGTGCAGCGGTAGAGTTGCTGCCTCACAGCGCCAGGGACCCGGGTTCGATCCTAACTACGGGCGCAGTCTGTGTCGAGATTTTGTACGTTCTCCCCGTGACCTGCGCGGGTTTTCTCCGGGTTCCTCCCACACCCCAAAGACGTACAGGTTAGTAGGTTAATTGGCTTGGTGTGGTTGTAAACTGTCCCTAGTGTGTGTAGGATAGTATTAGGATGCGGGGATCGCTGGTCGGCGTGGAATTGGTGGGCCGAAGGGCCTGTTTCAACGCTGTATCTTTAATCTATACTAAAAAGACTCAGTGGGACGAAGGGCCTGTTTCAACGCTGTATCACTAATCTATACTAAAAAGACTCGGTGGGATTAAGGGCCTGTTATCCGCTCTGTCTCTCTAAACTAAACTAGTGCAATTCATGGGTTGTGCACAACTGATGTGGAGAAAGTGCATGGTGGTGGATGCAAGAACCTGAGGCTGCCACCAGGTGGAGCCTAAGACCACTTCCTAGGTGGCCGATGCGTATAGGATGCCAACTCTAAAGTCTACTAAATGTCGCCAAGATAACATTGAAATAATTCACAATTGTGAGTTAAAATAGATGTACATTTTAGGGGGGGAACCGTTGAAGATCAAGGATAGCCATGGGTCCACCACAAATAAACACATTTATACAACGGAGAACTGAAAGATCTTTTATGTCCACGTTGCAACGAAACATTGTGGGGATTTTTGATGGAATACACGACCTACTTGAGAAACAAGTGGATGACTTTGTTCACGCTCACAGCTGGGAATGTTATTGATGAGTTTGATTGTACAAATATGTGAGGTAGACAGAAAGCTGGAGAAACTCAGCGGGTGAGGCAGCATCTATTGAGCGAAGGAATGGGTGACGTTTCGGGTTGAGACCCTTCTTCAGACTGATGTGGGGACGGGGGGAAGAAAGGAAGAGGCGGAGACATTAGGCTGTGGGAGAGCTGGGAAGGGGAGGGGAAAGAGGGAGAAAGCAAGGACTACCTGAAATTGGAGGTTAATGTTCATACCGCTGGGGTGTAAACTACCCAAGCGAAATATGAGGTGTCGCTCCTCCAATATATTCTGGTTTCGCCTCTCTGATACTAATACATTATTTCAGCCTCTAAACGCAATCTTATGATTTGCTTGATCTTATCAACGTCATGAAGGCAACAAAAGTTTTCACTGTACCTCGGTACACGTGACAATAAACTAAACTCAACTGAAAGATCATCACGTATGAAGGACCATCAAGCCGATTAACGTACGAACCTTCGTGCCTTTGGAGCCTGGGAGGAAACCGATGAAAACCCACGTGGTCACGGAGAGAACGTGCTGTACAAACTCCGCACAGACAGCCCCCGTGGTCAGGATCGAACCCGGGTCTCAGGCGTTGTAAGGCAGCAACTCTTCCGCTGCGCCACCGTGCTACCCCTTTAATTGTTCTGTTGTTGGCAGTTAAACTCAATAGACAATAGGTGCAGGGGTAGGCCATTCGGCCCTTCGAGCCAGCACCGCCATTCACTGTGATAACGGCTGATCATCCCCAATCAGTACCCCGTTCCTGCCTTCTCCCCATATCCCCTGACTCCGCTATCTTTAAGAGCCCTACCTAGCTCTCTCTTGAAAGCATCCAGAGAATTGGGCCTACACTGCCTTCTGAGGCAGAGAATTCCACAGATTCACAGCTCTCTGGGTGAAAAAGTTTTTCCTCATCTCTGTTCTAAATAGCCTACCGTTTAGATTTACCCCTTAAGGCTGAGGGAATCAATGGGGGGAAAAGCCAGAACTCTGCGGGGTAGGCAACATCTCTGTGGAGAAGGAATGGGTGACGTTCGAGTGTGAAGAAGGGTCTCGACCCGAAACGTCACCCATTCACTCTCTCCAGAGATGCTGCCTGTCCCGCTGAGTTACTCCAGCATTTTGTGCTTACCTGACAAGAACCAGGCTGGTTGGAAATTCTCATTTCCTTCAAGAGTGTTGAATTGACATATGTACAGGCAATGGAACATTGAAATTCCTACTTGGGGCTGCAGCATAATAGTTAAACACACTGCTCATACAACATTGAAATCTTATTTGCAGCAGAACGTAATACTTATAGATATTCTATAGTAAACAAAAGTTCAATGAATTACTAACTGGTCGGTAACAACAAACGAGGGTGTGTCTCACATACAGTAATCATCAATTAAGTTGAGAATCTAGATTGAGTTACAAGTTAGAACAAGTTTTGTAACTTGAATAAAAACAACACTATATTTAAAAGAGTGATGTGATTATTGAAGTGTAGGAAAGAACTACACATCATTTGGGCCATTTGGAAGAGTGGGCTGAAAGATGGCAGATGGAGTTTAATGCTGATAAGTGTGAGGTGCTACATCTTGGCAGGACAAATCAAAATAGGACATACATGGTAAATGGTAGGGAATTGAGGAATGCTGTGGAACAGAGGGATCTAGGAATAACTGTGCATAGTTCCCTGAAGGTGGAATTGCATGTAGATAGGGTGGTAAAGAAAGCTTTTGGTGTGCTGGCCTTTATAAATCAGAGCATTGAATATAGGAGTAGGGAAGTAATGTTAAAATTGTACAAGGCATTGGTGAGACCAATTCTGGAGTATGGTGTACAATTTTGGTCGCCTAATTATAGGAAGGATGTCAACAAAATAGAGAGAGTACAGAGGAGATTTACTAGAATGTTGCCTGGGTTCCAGCAACTAAGTTACAGAGAAAGGTTGAACAAGTTAGGTCTTTATTCTTTGGAGCGCAGAAGGTCAAGGGGGGACTTGATTGAGGTCTTTAAAATGATGAAAGGGATAGACAGAGTTGACGTGGATAAGCTTTTCCCATTGAGGGTAGGGAAGATTCAAACAAGAGGGCATGACATGAGAATTAAGGGACAGGCGTTTAGGGGTAACATGAGGGGGAACTTCTTTACTCAGAGAGTGGTGGCTGTGTGGAATGAGCTTCCAGTGGAAGTGGCAGAGGCAGGTTTGATTTTATCATTTAAAAATAAAATCTTCCTGCAGAAGTGGTGGAGGCAGGATCGATTTTAACATTTAAAAGTAAAGGGGATAGGTATATGGACGGGAAGGGAATGGAGGGGTATGGTCTGAGTGCAGGTAGATGGGACTAGGGGAAAATAAATGGTCGGCACGGACTGGAAGGGCCGAGAAGGCCTGTTTCCATGCTGTAATTGTTAAATGGTTATATGGTAACTGCAGATGCTGGTTTAAATCGAAGGTAGACACAAAATGCTGGAGTAACTCAGCGGGGTAGGCAGCATCTCTGGAGAGAAGGAATGGGTGATGTTCGAGTCTGAAGAAGGGTCTCGACCCGAAACATCACCCATTCACTCTCTCCAGAGATGCTGCCTGGCCCGCTGAGTACAGTTTCAATCCTCCAACCAACCCCACATTTTGCTCCAGTTTCAGTTTAGTTGGTTGTCACGTGTAGCGAGGTACAGTGTATTTACCAAGAAGGTAACCGAAGAAGGGTCTCGACCTGAAAGGTCACCTGTTCCTTCTCTCCAGAGATGCTGTCTGTCCCGCTGAGTTACTCCAGCTCTTTGAGTCCATCTTCAGTTTAAACCACCATCTGCAGTTCCTTCCTACACATTGTGCATTTAGCATGAAAAGCAACGGAGTTGTGTGTAAGGAAAAAGGGTGGTGTTAATATCATGGGTATAACACTGGCAACATTTAGTGTATAGGCACCAAGAATGTGGCAGGTTGGGCCGAAGGGCCTGTTTCCGCACTGTATGGCTGGAGGACTCTAAGGAATGATTGGGGTGATGAAAGTCTTCTGGGGTGATATCCCTTCCCTTGTCTGAAGGGTGTCCCCACAAACACCTATGAGGGAGCAAGTGATTATTTTGTGTCATGAATTGCCACATAATGAGCAGAATGGCCTCAGTAATGACTGTATGTTCCATGGTGGTCTTGTGCTCTGAACCTCTGGATCGGGCAGGATGATGGTATTCTCCTGATACAGGTACCACCGTTGTTCTAACTCTTTCTCTTCCAATAGTAGCTACAAAATGAAGCCAAACAAAAAAGTGGGGTAGGTTTTGAAAACCAGGACTGGCCTCTAGTATCTGGAAGCCTGATAACAGAGAGGAAGAAACTGTTCCTGAGTCCGTTGGTGCGCGCCTTCAAGCCTCTGCATCTTCTGCCCAATGGGGGCGAGGGAGAGGTAGGGATGACTGGGACGGGAAAGGTCTTTTCCGGAGGGAATATGTAGGTATGTTACGAAACTTACCTTTAGCGGCTCTGCAGTTCTGCCACTGCCCGTGTGCGCGATTTTGGCGCCTTTGGGGGGGGGGGGGGGGGGGGGGGGGCGGGTTTAAAATGCCCTTTACTCCAGACTATTCAAATTGATTAACCTCAGAGGGTTTAGTTGCTGAAGAGAAATCGCTCCGACATTTGTTTTATGGAGTTATTTTTAAACTACGCTGGATCATTTATTTGCATGAGTAAATTAAAAATCATCTTCTAAAGCCGTGAACGCCGACAACGGGACGGATCTCACTTAGGGGACAAAACAAGGTACACAGTTTAATTTTACATAAAAACGTGCTTCTTAGGAAGCCTTTAATCAATCTTTCATGTTGCGAAAAGGTGACTTAGAAAATATACGAACCGGCAGTATTTTTCCTGCCGACCGAGGGTTAAATTCACCGCAAACCGCAACGTTCCAAACAATTGCGTTCCACAAAAACCCACTCGCAAGATGATTTAAATGGCCATTAATTTACGGGAATTAAACACTAAATTCCTTCAATTTGGCCTATAAATTAATGGCAATGAGATTTAAAAACCATGTTATATTGTGAATTCTTGTATGAATGTTATTTGGACACTTAGCCTTTTTAAAAATGTTAACCTTTTCTTAAGAAATGGATAGATGTTTAGATCTAGTAATTGAATTTTGTAATTAGCTACAATTAGGTAACTAACTAATTATATGCTTTAATTTCCAGTCATCCAAGTAAGATTGTTTCATATTTGTTTCAGAATGCTTCAATCTATAATAACTGAAAATTTCATTCAGTTCTCTTAATTTTTAAGTAAGTTATGGGCTTTTGACTGACCTTGATCACAGCTTTTGTGTTAAGTCAATGGAAAAGCAATAGGGAACAAGATGCGAATTTCCGAGTATGAAAATGGCTATAACGTTTTTAATACTGAAGATATGAAAGTGAATTAGGTGTCAAATTAAACTTATTTTTATGCTTTATCTGATGGCAGGAGTAGTGAACAGGTCAAAGCAGGACCGAAGCAGGCGATGGTGACCTGGGCAAAACGGAGCCATGCACGAAAGAATGATAGTATCTATCAAGAGCCGGTACGGGAGGTTATTGAAACCGATGATGTGATGGTGGTAGCCGTACCTCAGTCTCTGCAATCCTACGCTGTTCTCAACCTCGTAGATCCGAGGGAAATACTGGGTGAGACGCTGCATTGTTTATCTAGGTGAGATACAAGGAACTGCAGATGCTGGTTTACGAAACAAAAGTGCTGGCGGAGCTGGGCGGGCCAGGCAGCATCCCTGTGTATTTGTCTGGAGTTGCCGTGAGACCATGGATCATCCCGCGCTCGGGATGAAGCCGGGAATCGATTCTCGGTGAATAATTCACAGGCATGTACATCGATTGCCTTTGTAAATGATTAGTCAGGATGGTACCAGCGCACCCTGGGCAAAATGATTCCAGGGTCAGCGTGATCCCGACCGATAATCACGACTTGTATTTATAACACATAGCGGCCTGCAGCTGAGCATCAGAAGGGCAAGGTTTGTTACTGACAGCATGAAGGTTCTGGTGAAGCTGTTCATTCTATCTCTTTGTGCAGTGAGTATTTATTTTTTATTTTAATCGCTGTGTAACTCTGGGCTGGTCTGGCCACTGCCAGCTCTGGTCACGGAGTCAAACAGCACGGAGACAGGCCCTTCGGCCCAACCTACCCATGCCAACCAAGCTGCCCCATCTAGACTAATCCCACCTACCCGGGCTTGACCCATATCCCCTTAAACCTATCCTATCCATATCCCTGTCCAAATGGCTTTTACAGTACCTGTCTCAACTACCTCCTCCAGCAGCTCGTTCCATGTACCCATCATCATTGGTGTGAAAATATTGGTCCTCCAGTTCCTATGAGGACGAGTCTCCTCTCTTCTCCCTGCTCCCATCGGGCAAGAGGTCCACAAATGTGAAAACGCACACCTCCAGATTCTGGGACAGTTGTTCCCCAGCTGTTGGCGGGCAACTGAACCATCCCATCACCAACTAGAGAGCGGTCCTGAGCTCTAAAGGCTTTATTTTGCACTAAACATTCTTCCCTTCATCCTTTACCTGTACACCACGGATGGCTTGATTGTAATCATGTAAAGTCTTTCCGCTGACTGGAAAGTGCGTGACAAGATTTTTTTTTTCCACTGTACCTCGGGTGACAATTATAATCTTAATTAAACTATACTAAACCTGCGGTAGACAAAAAATGCTGGAGAAACTAAGCGGGTGAGGCAGCATCCATGGAGAGAAGGAATAGGCGACGTTTCGGGTCGAGCCCCTTCTTCAGACTGAAGAAGGGTCAGTCTGAACATCAATCTGATGAAGGGTCTCGACCAGAATCGTCACCCATTCCTTCTCTCCGTGGATGCTGCCTCACCCGCTGAGTTTCACCAGCATTTTAGTCTACCTTTGATTTTTCCAGCATCTGCAGTTCTTTCTTAAACTGAACCTCTGGTATCCAGAGTAGAGGACTGATTTGTGCAGGAAGCAACTGCAGATGCAGATTAAAGCCGATACACAAAAAGCTGGAGTAACTCAGCGGGACAGGCAGCATCTCTGGAGGGAAGGAATAGGTGGCGTTTCGGGTCGAGCCCCTTCTTCAGACTGATGTTCAGACTGACCCTTCTTCAGACTGACATCGACCCGAAACGTCGCCTATCCCTTCTTCAGTGCCAGCCTGTCCCGCTGAGTTACTCCAGCGTTTTGTGTCTATCGAGCGGACTGATTTCCCCAGTCGCTCTGACGACGTGCCCATGGGCCAGGGTCATGGAACTCTCTGTTTAAGAAGGAGCTGCAGATGCTGGAAAATCGAAGGTAGACAAAAGTGCTGGAGAAACTCGGCGGGTGCAGCAGCATCTATGGAGCGAAGGAAATAGGCAACGTTTCAGGCCGAAAACCCAAAGGAAATAGGCAACGTTTCGGGCCGAAACCCTTTGGGTTTCGGCCCGAAACGTTGCCTATTTCCTTCGCTCCTTAGATGCTGCTGCACCCGCTGAGTTTCTCCAGCACTTTTGTCTACCTCGTGGGCCTCTCTCACTGCGGACGCCACCCAGTCTATTTCCTTCTGTCGGTCTAGGTTGGGAAAAGATGCTCGAACGCAGAGGCCGGGGACTGGCCTCCAGTGCACATCAGCCTGTTCTACGAATCCCTGTGTCCTGATTGCCGTGCCTTTGTGGTCCAGGAACTCTGCCCGGTGTGGACGAGGATGAAGGAGGTTCTCAACATCACCCTGATTCCGTTTGGCAACGCTGAGGTAACAATGGGTGTGGGAAGGAACTGCAGATGCTTCGAAGATAGGCACAAAATACCATGGGGGAGGGGGGGGGGTCTAAGGGGTGACTCTGATCAAGGTGTTTACACATATATCTTTGGATATTATACAATGCCTCTTACAAGACAACTCAAGCTTAAAGGGCCTGTCCCACTGTACGAGGTAATTCAAGAGCTCTCCCAGGTTTTAAAGAAAAAATCAAACTCGTGGTAAGCACGTAGAATGTACGCTGCGGGTACGTCGGAGCTTGGGACGTCTCTTAGCGGCTCGTAACGCTGACGGCAGGTACTCGGGAAACGCGGTAAGCTCGGGAAGGCACGTGGAGATTTTTCAACATGTTGAAAAACATGGATCAGGCAACATGTTGAAAAATGTCCACGAGAGCCCCGAGTACCTACGAGCGGCCATTACCGTAAATCTCCAAGTTTGAAACTCGGGAGAACTCTTGAATTAGCTCGGACAGTGCGACAGTCCCCATGATATCTACTCCAGACCGTTTTGCTGGCACTTGCTCAAGTTTAAAACAAATAACAGTAAAAATATGTGCTCTGGAAGTCAGGCTGACCCTGTAATCACTGTTTGCTGAACTTCCACAAGTTTAATATTGAACTGAATCTAACCTTTCTGGACACTCTGCATATCCAAGGACCAGGGTGGTTTTGGAATAAGTTCATAAGGTCATAGGAGCAGAATTAGGCGAGTCTAATCGAGTCCACTCCGCCATTCAATCGTGGTTGATCTATCTCTCCCTCCCAGCCCTGTCCTCCTGCCTTCTTCCTGCTACCTTTGATGCCCCTTTAGAAATCAAGAACCTAAGTGTTGGAGGATCAGGCAGCATCTGTGAAGGGAATGGACAGACGACGTTTCAGGTTTGAACTGGGTCTGAAGAAGGGTTCCGGTCTGAAACGCCAATTGTCCGTCCCCTTCCACAGACGCTGAGTTCCTCCAGCACTTTATTATTTTGTATAAGATTCCAGCGTCCGCATTCTCTTGTGTCGGTTCTTGTTCACTGCCCACAGAGATGCAGCAGGGAAAGAGGCCCTTCGGCCCAACTCCTCCATGTCGATCATGATGCCCCATCGAAGGTGATTACATTTGCCTGCGTTTAGCCCATGCGTGTCCCTCTAAACCGTGTCACCTTGTGCTGTACGGGGTTGACACTGCCTTCTCACTGGCAGCCACATCCGTCTGGAGTTCACAGCTTTCTACTAAACCTTCTAACTTATTTATACATAAGTTAACATTTGTGATCCCTTGTGGGACATTACGAGTCGCATCCGACGAATATAAACTCCCATTCATTATGTCTTCTGTCTGTCTCCTCATCCAACTTCCTAAGCCGATTAATCATTATCCTTCATAAAGTCGGCATGTTGGCGCAGGGGTAGAGTTGCTGCTTCACAGTGCCAGAGATCCAGGTTCGATCCTGACTACGGGCGCTGTCTGTACGAAGTTTGTGCGTTCTCCCTGTGACCACGTGGGTTTTCTCCGGGTGCTCTGATTTCCTCCCACACTCCAAAGACGTACAGGTTTGTAGGTTAATTGGCGTTGGTAACATTGTTTATTGCCCATACTGTGTGTGGGATAGTATTACTGTGCGGGGACTGCCGAAGGGCCTGTTTCCGCACTGTATCTTGAAACTAAACACTAAATGCAATGGACCCGTACAGCCTGGAAACAGGCCCTTCAGCCCGCCTTGTCCATGCCGACCATACTGGGCTAGTTCCATTTGCCTGCATTTGGCCCTTAGCCTTCCAACTCAACAAGAGTCAGTGTTGGCCACAGTCTCCGGTGTGGGTTGGTAATTAAAGCCGACTATAGTCCACATGCTCAGTGTCGCAATTCACTATGTTAGTCGCCTCTTGAAAGGTTCAATCAACGTCATCAGACACCCTGAACACACTCCAGAGACGTTAGTAGGGTCTCGACCCAAAATGTCACCCATTCCTTCTCTCAGAGATGCTGCCTGTCCCGCTGAGTTACTCCAGCATTTTGTGTCTGTCCAGAATTTCATTAACTAGTTTCAGAAATTTACTATATTTATGACCTTTATTGTTTCGAATTCATCACACGTTACTGTACAGACTGCTTATTTTGCATTACTATTTGTCCCATACATTTTATTTTATTTTACATTGGTGTTCCCAGGCTGTTTTTTTACAGAGGTCCTTGCTTTACTCTGCCCTTCACTCTACTGTTTGTTCCCACCTCACAGTTATAACCATAGAACAATTCCAGCACGGAGACAGGCCATCTCGGCCCTTCTAGTCCGTGCCGAACACTAACTCTCACCTAGTCCCATCTACCTGCAGTCAGACCATAACCCTCCATTCCTTTCCCGTCCATATACCTATCCATTTTATTTTTAAATGATAAAATCAAACCTGCCTCCGCCACTTCCACTGGAAGCTCATTCCACACAGCCACCACTCTTTGAGTAAAGAAGTTCCCCCTCATGTTACCCCTAAACTTTTGTCCCTTAATTCGTCGAGTGGACTATCTTGCTCGCCATAGGATCTTTGCCATTCACTGTGTAGCTCCTGCCCATTTCAGACTTCCCAAAATGCAACACCTCACATTTCTCTGTATTAAATTCCAACAGCCTTTCCTCCGCCCACCTGGCCAACCGATCCAGATCCTGCTCCAATTCTTCACAACCATCTGCGCTATCTGCAAAACCCCCCACTTTTGTATCACACGCGAACCTGCTAATCTTGCCATGTACGCTCTCATCCAAATCATTGATATAGATGGCAAGCAGTAACGGGGCCCAGCACCGAGCCCTGAGCCACACCACTAGCCACAGGACTCCAGTCCGAGAAGCAACCTTCCACCATCACCCTCATTGGAGACCCTTGCACTGTCTTTGATTGGACTTTACTGCCTCTGTCTGGCATTAAACATTTTCACATTGTTCCCTTTGTCATGTTTCTGTACACTGTGGACCGCTCATTTGTGATCACATCTAGTCTTTCCGCTGACTGGTTAGCAGGCAGCTTAAGGGGTTGGACAGGCTAGATGCAGGAAGATTGTTCCCAATGTTGGGGAGGTCCAGGACAAGGGGTCACAACTTAAGGATAAGGGGGAAATCCTTTAGGACCGAGATGAGAAGGACTTTTTTCACACAGAGAGTGGTGGGTCTCTGGAACTCTCTGCCATAGAGGGTAGTTGAGGCCAGTTCATTGGCTATATTTAAGAGGGAGTTAGATGTGGCCCTTGTGGCTAAGGGGATCAGAGGGTATGGAGAGAAGGCAGGTACGGGATACTGAGTTGGATGATCAGCCATGATCACATTGAATGGCGGTGCAGGCTCGAAGGGCCGAATGGCATACTCCTGCACCTAATTTCTATGTTTCTAAAAGCTTTTCAATGTTCCTTGGAGCACATGACAATAAACTCAACTCAAGCAGTAATATTCTATCCTTTCAGCTGCGTATCTCTCCTTGTGGTGCGATCATGTGGTGCTTAGAGTTCATGATGTTCGGGCAGTTGCCGGTACCTTCCACCGCTTGCATCTCAAGCTCCCTGTGTTTCCCTCCGCAGATAACTCAAGGAGCCCAGGGCGTGCAGTTCTGGTGCCAACATGGCGAGGGAGAGTGTCTGGGAAATATGATCCAGGTGCAAGTCACGTATTGCTGCTGCTACTCATCCGTCGACTTAATCCGAGTCGCTTAATTTCACCACGTATATCCGTGCTTCCAGGCACCAGCGAGCCTTCTTGATCAGTACAGGTGCCAGAGGTTATGGGTAGAAGGTAGGAGGATTGGGTTAGGAGGGAAAGATCGATCGGCCATGATTGAATGGTGGAGTAGACTTGATGGGCCGATAGACAATAGGTGCAGGAGTAGGCCATCCGGCCCTTCGAGCCAGCACAGCCATTCAATGTGATCATGGTTGATCATCCCCATTCAGTACCCCGTTCCTGCCTTCTCCCCATATCCCCTGACTCCGCTATCTTTAAGAGCCCTATCTAGATCTCCCATTAAAGTATCCGGAGAACCTGCCTCCACCGCCCTCTGAGGCAGAGAATTCCATAGACTCACAGCTCTCTGTGAGAGAAAGTGTTTCCTCGTCTCTGTTCTAAATGGCTGACCCCTTATTCTTAAACTGTGGCCCCTGGTTCTGGACTCTCCCAACATCGGGAACACGTTTCCTGCCTCTACCGTGTCCAAACCCTTAATAATCTTATATGTTTCAATAAGATCCCCTCCCATCCATCTAAACTCCAGAGTGTACATGCCCAGGCGCTCCATTCTCTCAGCATAATGGCCTAATTCTTCTACTCATTCCTTCTGACCTTCTGGGCTCCCCGTATAATGCACACCCATTCTGTGCCATTGGCAACAGGATAAAGTTGGCACTGGAGCCATGTGTCTGGCCCCCTCGCCCACCAAATGATACACTCATCATGGGGGAATGCAACGAAGATTGACCAGGTTAATTCCTGGGATGTTACGTTTTCTGAGTGAAGAGAGATAAGATAGATGAGGCCTTCTATTCACAAATGTGATCCAATGAGAATCATACTGGCCATGTCGTGTAGGCAGGAACTGCAGATGTTGGTTTAAACCGAAGACAGACACAAAATGCTCGAGTAACTCAACGGGTCAGGCAGCATCACTGGAGAGAAGGAATAGGTGACGTTTTGCGTTGAGGCCCTTCTTCGGACTGAGAGTCAGGGGAGAGGTACATGAGTGACATGGACAGTGATTATAGAGAGATGTAGAACAAATGAATGAACGCTGTCCAAAAAAGTAATGGTGATCAAGGAAAGGTGGAGCCCACAATGGTCCATTGTTGGTCGTGGGCTTGGTGATAACGAGTTATACAGACAGTGAAACTCAGCAGGACAACAGTGAAACTAGTACGACGTCTAGCATGGCGGAGGGACGGAGAGAGAGTGGATGCAAGGGTTACTTGAAGTTAGGGAAATCATTCTGCATATTGTTAAAGAAGGAATTGCAGATGCTGGAAAACCGAGGGTACACAAAGTGCTGGAGAACTTCAGCGGGTGCAGCAGCATCTATGGAGCGAAGGAGATAGGCAACGTTTCTTGCCGAGACCCTTCTTCAGACCCATATTGCTGGGTTGAAGACTTCCCAAGCAAAATATGAGGTGCTGTTCCTCCAACTTGAGTTGGGCCTCACTCTGACAGTGGAGGGGGCCCAGTTGCCAAACACTTGTACTCCCATTCCCATTCCCATTCCCATTCCCATTCCCACACTGAACTCTCTGTCCTGGGCCTCCTCCATTAGAAAAATAATGAGGAGCAATGTCTTTATCCAGAGGGTGGTGAATCTGGAACTCATTGCCACAGATAGCTGTGAAGGCCAAAAAATTGGTATTTTTAAAACAGAGATTAACGTAGTCTATATTAGAAGGGGTGTTAAAGGTTATAGGAAGAAGGCAGGAGAATGGGTTCAGGGGGAAAGATAGATTAGCCCTGATTGAATGGCGGAGTAGACTTGATGGGCTGAATGGCCTAATTCTGCACCTGTGACTTGTGAACATAGCCGAATTGGAACTGAAATGAGGATAGAGTCATAGAATCATAGAGTGATACAACTTGCCCACACCGGCCAACATGTCCCAGCTACGGTAGTCAAAAGTGCTGGAGAAACTCAGCGGGTTCAGCAGCATCTATGGAGCCAAGGAAATAGGCAACGCTTCGGGCCGAAACCCTTCTTCAGACTGATGGAGGGTGGGCAGGGGAGAAGAAAGGAGAAAGGAAGAGGAGGACCAGAGGGCTGAGGGAGAGCAGGGAAGGGGAGGAGACAGCAAGGGCTAACGGAAATTGGAGAATTCAATGTTTATGCCACTAGGGTGCAGACTGCCCAAGTGGAATACGAGGTGCTGCTCTTCCAATTTCCAGTGTTGCTCACTCTGGCCAAGGAGGAGGCCCAGGACAGAAAGGTTGGATTTGGAATGGGAGGGGGAGTTGAGGTGCTGAGCCACCGGGAGATCCGGTTGATTAATGCGGACCAAGCGGGCGTATTCGGCGAAACGATCGCCAAGCCTACGCTTGGTCTCACCGATGTAGATCAGCTGACATCTAGAGCAGCGGATGCAGTAGATGAGGCTGGAGGAGGTGCAGGTGAACCTCTGTCGCACCTGGGACGACTGCTTGGGTCCTTGAATGGAGTCGAGGGGGGAGGTAAAGCGACAAGTGTAGCATTTCCTGCGGTTGCAAGGGGAAGTGCTCGGGGAGGGGGTGGAGCGGGAGGGAAGGGAAGAATTGACCAGGGATAGACCCAGCCTCAACGACATCCTCTGGCAGCTTGTTCCATACACCCACCACCCTTTGTGTGAAAATGTTACCCCTCAGATTCCTATTTAAATATTTTCTCCTTCGCCTTGAGCCTATGTCCTCTGGTCCTCGATGCTTTCAAGCAGACAATTGGTTTGAGGATATTAAGGGTGCCTATATATAGTAGAGTTTATACTGACCTGTACGCAAAAAAAAACTGTACACAGGTCAGTAAACCCCCTAGGTACATGTGAAAATAAAAGTACAATTGAAACATTGAATGAAGGGCTAGAGGGTGGTCAAAGGTAAACGGAGCTGAAGTATGTTTAAGAAGGAACTGCAGATGCTGGAAAATCGAAGGTAGACAAAAATGCTGGAGAAACTCAGCGGGTGAGGCAGCATCTGTGGAGCGAAGGAAATAGGCGACGTTTCGGGTCGAGACCCTTCTTCAGACTCGGTCTGAAGCTGAAGTATGTCAGCCATGAACTCCAGCCGGCTCCAAAATGTCCTCAGCATTTTAGTGTTGTTTTATTTGTTCCATGAATAGAGAGTTTCCCCCCGTGGTGCCTTTTTCCTGTAACCTTCATTTGTCCTCGAGCAGAGTTGCATGATTCATCACCTGAAGAACGCCTCGTCTTACCTGCCCGTCATTTGCTGCATGGAGTCGGCCCACACCGTTGTCGCCACCGCCCAGCAGGTCAGTGAGTTCCCGCTCCCCCTCCGCCCCCCTTCACCGCGCTCTCCTCCTCTAGGTGCCGCCTCAAGGCTCTCCACTGACACCCGCCCCCACAACATGACGTTTGTGGACCGTCCGTGGGCAGGCGGGACTAGTATAGATGGGGGGGGGGCATCTTGGTGGGCCGAAGGGCCTGTCTCGAGGCTGAGTGATTCAGGACTGCACCTCGGGTCAACAACTTTCTCACTCCCATATAAGGGACGAAAGGTCCAAAGAAGGGACAAAGTCACGACGGCAATTCGTTGACCGGCTCGGCCGTGGCTGGGTGAACGATGAGTTGGCCCGGGTGCTGGACTGCACACAAAGCCCGGCCCGCGGGCCAGCTGAGGAGTTCTGGTCCGGGCGCAAAGTCCGGCGCCCCGTCCAACTCATGAACCGATGATCGGCCGTGAGAAGGAGGGTTGGTGGTGTCGGGGGTAAGCGAAGGTCCGGAGGCCGGACAGCTGGCCGGGCTGCCGACCGACGGGGCCACGGGCGAGGCGCTGCTGCTGCTGCACTCCATGGGCTGCACTACGTCGGGACGGGAGAGGCGGGGCCAGTCGCGGCGTTCCGACCTGACAGTCTCCTCGACCCGAGTCGTAGCAGTTAAAGCCGGGACTAGGGCGGTCCCGTATTTTTTATATTTCAAAATAGACTTTATTCAAGTATTAAATATATACAATACATCAACCGTGCGAAAAATCCATCCGACATTTTCAGAGGCTTTTCAAATTGTTCCATACAGTCTATACACATTTTTCAAATTTCGCGAATCGATCCCCCACCCGTGCCACTCATGTGGCCCCCCGGCATGGGATACCTTCCCTTATTTTGAGGGGCGTCTCCGCCATACCTTGCCCCCCATGTCCAGTAGCGGAAGGACCCTAGACTGTGGCCCTCCCCCACCGAGCCTTGGAGTTGGCTGCACCGAGCTTCAGTACGTCCCTCAGCACGTACTCCTGCAGTCTGCAGTGGGCCAGTCGGCAACATTCCCCGACGGACATCTCGCTCTGCTGGGTGGTGAACAACGCTCGGGCAGACCAGAGAGCGTCTTTCACCGAGTTGATGACCCTCCAGCAGCACTCGATGTCAGTCTCTGAATGTGTCCCTGGGAACAGTCCGTAAATCACAGAGTCCTCTGTGACGGGCGGTCCCGAATGGGACAAACCAATTTAGCCCAATATACGGGATGTCCCGGCTAATATGGGACACTTGGCAACCCTAACTGTACAAGAGTCGCTCTTGAGCAGTGGATAGAGCAAAAGGCATCGCATGGTCCCCTACTCATCACTAGGGCATTAAGGCGTAACTCCAGCTCACCACAGCGCCTCTACACGAGCTGGCCCGCCCCAATTCCAGACGAACCCCATTGTGGGAGGTGGTGGGGGCGGGTGGGGGGTTATGGGCACAATCCAGAGATGTGAAGATGGTTGTGAGATAAATGGATTGAAGAGTTGCAAATTGTGAAGCTAGAGGAAGGATGGCAGATGGATCTGTCGATGTATTGATCTTACAGTGTTTGCAAGCCCACGCGCCCGCCGTGACCTGGGAGACCATCGCCGATTGTGTCGAAGGAGAATTGGGTTCCCGACTCATGCAAGTAAACGCTCGCAGGACCATCGGTCTGGAGCGGCCACATCTTTATGTCCCGTGGATTCTCATCAACGGGGTAAGGGAGTCTGAAACTAACGTGAGAGTCTGGCGTATTGTATTGTCATGTGTCCCGAAACATAAAAAATAGGTGCAGGAGTAGGCCATTCGGCCCTTCCAGCCAGCACCGCCATTCAATATGATCATGGCTGATCATCCAATATCAGTACCCCATTCCTGCTTTTTTCCCCCAATATCCCTTGATTCCCTTAGCCCTAAGAGCTAAACCTAACGCTCTCTTGAAAACATCCAGTGAATCGACCTCCACTGTCTTTTGTGGTAGAGAATTCCACAGATTCACAACTCTTTGGGTGAAAAGGTTTTTCCAGATCTCAGTCCTAAATGGCCTACCCCTTATTCTGAAACTGTGACCCCTGGTTCTGCTCCATCCCCAACAACGGGAGCATTTTTCCTGCGTCTAGCCTGTCTAATCCCTTAAGAATTTTATATGAACAAGGGAACAATGAAATTCCGGCTTGCAGCGGCACAACTGATACAGAAACGTTGTGTGTAGGAAGGAACTGCAGGTGCTGGTTTACATTGAAGATAGATGCAAAAATGCTGGAGTCGCTCTGCAGGACAGGCGGCATCACTGCAGAGTGGGAATGGGTGACGCTTCAGGTCGAGAACCTTCTCCAAACATAGTGCTCTGAAAATCCATTTCATGAGGTAAATTCACCTCGTTTCTGGTGCTGGGCCGATAGGAGAGGGTGTAAGGCCAGCTAGATTCATTTATTATTCTTGTCACACGTAGCTAGGTACAGTGAAATGCTTTGTTTTACGTACAACCTGGTAAAACCAAACAGCAGGCCTCACCTGGGCAGTGCCTAAGAGTCACCACATTTCTAGCACAAAGTTACAAAAAATTAATCGAACTGTTTTACCTTCTGCTCGTAGACGCGAACCAAGCCCGCTGCTGCACGGCCCACCGCCCACCCCCCCCCCCTATCAATCTCGGGCTCCCCCCCCCCTTCAACCTTGAGGTCCCCTTTCAATTTTGGGGTTCCCCTTTGTTCTCAGCGCCCCTCCTTCGCGTCCCCCCTTCAATCTCTCCGCCCCTCCACCAGGATACTCTCGGCGCCTCCCCCCTCCCCCCCTCACCCCCAACGCTCTCACTTGGTGCTTTAATATTTGGGTGAAACCAGCGACAAATTTCACAATTTTGGAAAACATTCACACCTTATGACATCTTTAACTAGTGGCACGAGCTGGCCGAGCAGCTGCCTCACAGAGCCAGAGGCCCGGGTTCGATTCTGTCTGTGAGGAGTTTGCACCTTCTCCCTCTAACCACGTGGACGTGGGTTTCCTCCGGGTGCTCCGGTTTCCTCCCACGTCCCAGAGACGTGCGGGTTTGTGGGTTAATTGGCCCTCTGTAAATTGCCCGGAGTGTGCAGGGAGTGGATGTGAGGGTGGGATCACATCGAACTAGTGTCAATGGGTGATCGATGGTCAGCATGGACTCGCTGGGCCGAGTGGCCTGGTTCCATGTTGGGTCCTGCACGCAATTCAATCAATCAATAAATGGGCGCCATTAGCACCGAGGGTAAACTGGCCTCTATCAACTGTCTCCTTCTCTGGTTACAAAGTAATGATGATGTAACATTCTCGTAACTCTGCAAATGATAAATCAAGGCTTGCTTTGTTCTAACATTTTGTTTTTTTTTTGGAATTGGACAAGGCCATTTACATCTTGTTTTGAAGCAACACTTGCCTTTCTATCGATTCTATTGCTGCGCGACATGTTGAAGGATTTGCACGCTGCAATATTCACGGCTGACTGACAATAACATTCATGTTTAGTGTAGCTTAGAGATGCAGCGGGGAAGCAGGCCCTTTGGCCCATCGTGTCCGCGCCGACCAGCGATCCCCCCCGCACATTAACGCTACCCTGCATTGCACACACTGGGGACAATTATACATTTATACCGAGCCAATTAGCCTCCAAAGCTGTACGTCTTTGGAGTGTGGGAGGTAACCGAAGATCTCGGAGGAAACCCAATGGGAGAACGTGCAGACTCCGCACAGACAGCACCCGTGGTCAGGATCAAACCCGGGTCTCTGCCGCCCAAAACGCTCGCAGGATGTGGTTATAAGTCACGCGACAATGTAATATAGTGACCAATTAAGCAACCCCAGAATTTGTTGTTGCTATGAATCCGTAATGAGGTGCGCATCCTTGTTCTGAAGTTCCTCCAGAACACTCCTGCAGTTTGGCCTCACCTTTCCTAGTCCAGTTTTCTGTCCATGCACACAACCAGCACATTATGGATTCCTGCCATTATTTTACCCTGCAGCAGTCTCGCTCTTTCCTTTCAAATCCTTGTTTTTGTATTTTCATATTTCCTTCAGGCCTTTCTGCCCATCGTGTCTGTGCCTACACTCCGAGCGCTCCCAGTCATCCCATTCCCCTGCCATGCTGAGAACTAAAGTCCGCCCTCTGTATTCCTCCCCCTTGCTCTATCTTTGGTGAATCCCTGGGATTCGTTGCCGCTGATGGCCACAGACCAGAGCGCAGTCCTGAACTACTATCCACCTCATTGGAGTATCTTTGATCGGACTTTACTGGCTTTATCTTGTGCTAAACATTATTCATGTTATTCCCCTTCATCGTGTATCTGTACACTGTGGGTTGGCTCGATTTTAATCATGTATTGTCTTTCCGCCGACTGGTTAGCACGCAACCAATGCTTTTCACTGTACCTCGGTACACGTGACAATAAACTCAACTCAAACACAAAACTGCGGAAGCCAAGCCACTGGGTCACGGGGTGAAGGCAGGAGAATGGGGTTGAGAGAGTAAGATAGATCGGCCATGATTGATAAGGCTCGATGGGCCGAATGGCTGCCATATCTGCTGCCATGACTTATGAACCATTGCCCGGGTTTGAACAAATGGTATCTATGTGTGGTATATCTAGTCTGTTTGGCTAGCAGTGGAGGCCAAGTCACTGGTGGATTTAAGAGAGAGTTAGATAGAGCTCTAGGGGCTAGTGGAGTCAAGGGAAATGGGGAGAAGGCAGGCACGGGTTATTGATTGGGGACGATCAGCCATGATCACAATGAATGGTGGTGCTGGCTCGAAGGGCCGAATGGCCTTCTCCTGCACCTATTTTCTATGTTTCTACACAAAACAACAGTTTTCACTGTATCTCGATATATGCGATAATAACAAACCTAAACCCATTTTCCTGCGAATTTGAAGTGCTTTTTCTAGCAAATAATCTCCAGAGAACAGTATGCTGTGCATGGCATGAATGTAATCATGCACAGTCTTTGCGCTGACTGGTAGCACGCAACAAAACAGCTTCTCATTGTACTTCAGTGCTGTCAGATGGGCTGAAGGGCCTGATTCCATGCTGTATCTCCAAACTAAATTGAACTAAAATTCTCTGAAGGGGGAATCTTTAACATCGAGAGAGAAATTCCTCTCCACGTATTTGTGTGTTGCTTTGTGCTTTGCTGTTACCATAAAGTCTGAGTAAAGTGGTTTGCTGTTGAAATCAGGGATCTAGCAAATCAGGAGGGTTTTATTGTCATATGTCCCGTAATGGAACCATTACATTCTTACTTGCAGCAGCACAACAGACAGGTAAACATTGTACTCTTTGAAACCTACAGTGTGTGGGTGTGTGTGTGTGTGTGTGTGTGTGTGTGTGCATGTGCGTGCGTGCGTGTGTGTGTGTGTGTGTGCGTGTGTGTGTGCGTGTGTGTGCGTGTGTGTGTGTGTGTGTGTGTGTGCGTGTGTGTGTGTGTGTGTGTGTGTGTGTGTGTGTGTGTGTGTGTGTGTGTGTGTGCATGTGCGTGCGTGTGTATGTATGTGTGTGTGTGCGCGTGTGTGTGCGTGCGTGCGTGTGTATGTATGTGTGTGTATGTATGTGTGTGTGTGCTTGTGTGTGTGTGTGTGCGTGTGTATGTGTGTGTGTGTGTGCGCGTGTGTATGTGTGTGCGTGTGTGTGTGTGCGCGTGTGTGTGCGCGTGTGTGCGCGTGTGTGCGCGTGCGCGTATGTGTGTGTGCGTGCGCGTATGTGTGCGTGTATGCGCGTGTGCGTGTATGTGCGTGCGTGTATGTGCGTGCGTGTGTGCGTGTGCGTGGTTTTAGTTTTTAGAGATACAGCGTGTAAACAGGCCCTCCGGGTCGGTGCCGACCAGCGATCCCCGCACATTAACACTATCCTACACTCACCACGGACAATTTTTACATTTAACAAGCCAATTAACCTACATACATGTAAGTCTTTGGAGTGTGGGAGGAAACCGAAGATCTCGGAGAAAAGACACGCAGGTCGCTGAGAGAACGTGCAAACTCCGTACAGACAGCACCCGTAGTCGGGATCGAACCCGGGCCTCCGGCACTGCGTTCATGTAAGGCGGCAACTCTGTGGCTGCGGAACCGTGACCGCCCCGTAGATACCGACATGTCCATCCCATTGCAAACCACCGTTATATTGTCGCATGTCCCAGATAGAACAATGAAATTCTTACTTGCAGCAGCGCAGTGACCGATGTTTCCTCTACTCAGGCTCACACTGAGGACATCCAGCATCATGCAGAGAATGACCTCCTGGACCTGGTCTGTCGGACCTACACAGTGAGTACAAGGAATATGTCAACCAGCATTGAGCATTGACTGAAGTAAGTAAGTAAATAGTTATAGACCAATGCTGTGACACACAGGTCAGTGAACATCCAAAACGAGACTATGACGAAAAACGAACAACGTTCTTCGTCTAGATTTTCAACAGCAAGGTCCAGCTGAAGCGAAGGGATAGCTGGCAGGTTGGACGGCACTGTGGGCAGCACGGTGGTGCAGCGGTAGTGTTGCTGCCTAACAGCGCCAGAGACCCGGGTTCGATCCTGACCCCCAGGTGCTGACTGTGTGGAGTTTGTACGTTCTCCCTGAGACCTCGTGGGTTTTCATAGATACATAGACAATAGATGCAGGAGTAGGCCATTCGGCCCTTTGAACCAGCACCGCCATTCAATGTGATCATGGCTGATCATCCACAATCAGTACCTGCCTTTCCCCCATATGCCTTGATTCCGCTAGCCCTAAGAACTCTATCTAATGCTCTTTGGAAAGCATCCAGTGAATTGGCCACCACTGCCTTCTGAGGCAGAGAATTCCACAAATGCACAACTCCCTGTGTGAAAAGTTTTCCCTCATCTCAGTTCTAAATGGCCTACACCTTATTCTTAAACTGTGGTACCTGGTTCTTGACTCCCCCAACATCGGGAACACGTTTCCTGCATCTAGTGTGTCCCAATCCCTTAATAATTTTATGTTTCTCTAAGATCCGCTCTCATCCGTCTAAATTCCAGTGTATACAAGCCCAGTCGCTCCATTCTTTCCTCATATGACAGTCCCGCCATCCCGGGAATTAACCGCGTGAACCTACGCAGCACTCCCTCGTTAGCAGGAATGTCCTTCCTCAAATTTTCTCCGGGTGCTCCGGTTTCCTCCCACATTCCAAAGACGTGCAGGTTGAGTTGAGTTTGTAGGTTAATTGGCTTCCGTGAATTGTCTCGAGCGTGTGGGATAGAATCGGTATGATCACTAGTCGGCATTGAGTCGGTGGGCTGAAGGGCCTGTTTCCACGCTGCGCCTTTAAGCTAAGTCAGGTAGTATCCGTGGAGGGAGAAACAGCCGAGGTGTTAAACCGGATCAATTCCCTTAATTATTTATAGTTTTTTTAGACACAGTTGCTATACTTCCGGCTCAAAGATAGATAATTGAGGAGTAAAATTGCCACACTTGAGTCATGACTAAACAGGAGTGTATTTCAAGTAAAGCCAACTTGCTAAATGGAATCGGGAATAAAATTTTAATGATATTGGGTACTCAGGTGATTGAAAACTCGGGGATAAAACGATCAGAGCAGATTAGTTGATTATGTACACCAGATGCAATGAAATTCTATGATGGCCTGATGTTCACAGAGTGGATTATACCGGGTAACAATAAATAGACTATAGGTGCAGGAGTAGGCCATTCGGCCCCTCGAGCCAGCACCACCATTCAATGTGATCATGGCTGATCATCCCCAATCAGTACCCCGTTCCTGCCTTCTCCCCATATCCCCCGAGTCCACTATCTTTAAGAGCCCTATCTAGCTCTCTCTTGAATGGATCCAGGGAACCGGCCTCCACCGCCCTCTGAGGCAGAAAATTCCACAGACTCACCACTCTGTGTGTGAAAAAGTGTTTCCTCGTCTCCGTACTAAATGGCTTACCCCATATTCTTAAACTGTGGCCCCTGGTTCTGGACTCCCCCAACATCGGGAACATGTTTCCTGCCTCTAGCGTGTCCAAACCCTTAATAATCAGATATGTTTTAATAAGATCCCTTCTCATCCTTCTAAATTCCGGAGTGTACAAGCCCAGCCGCTCCATTCTCTCATCGTATGACAGTCCCGCCATCCCGGGAATTAACCTTGTAAACCTACGTTGCACTCCCTCAATGGCAAGAATGTCCGTCCTCAAATTTGGGGACCAAAGCTGCACACCATACTCCAGGTGTGGTCTAACTAGGGCCATGGCAATAAAGGCAATGGAAAATGCAAAACAGCAGAATGGCGTGGATTGTTGTGATAAAGAAATAGAGTCATTAAGTCATATAGCGTGGAAACAGACCCTTCAGCCCAACTTGCCCACGCCGACCAACATGCCCCAACCTCATCGAGCTTATAGAACTGAGGCTCCATAAGGAGCTGGTCAGGCCGCATTTGGAATATTGGGAGCAATTTTGGACACCATATCTGAGGAAGGATGTGCTGGCTCAGGAGTGGGTCCAGGGGAGGTTTACAAGAATGATCCCTGGAATGAATGGGTTAACATATGGTGAGCGTGACGGCACTGGGCCTGTACTCGCTGGAGTTTAGAAGAATGAGGGGAGACCTTATTGAAACATACCGAATAGTGAAGGGCTTGGATAGGGTGGACGTGGAGAGGATGTTTCTACCAGTGGGAGAGTCTGGGACTAGAGGTCGTAGCCTCAGAATAAAAGGACGTTCTTTTCGGAAGGTGAGGTGACATGTCCTTAGTCAGGAGGTGTTGAATCGGTGGAATTCTTTGCCACAGAAGGCTGTGGAGGCTAAATCAATGGATATATTTGACAGAGATAGATAGATTCTTGATTAGTACGAGCGTTAGGGGTTTTCAGGAGAAGGCAGGAGAATGGGGTTAGGAGGGAAATATACTGTAGATCAGCCATGATTGAATGGCGGAGTAGACTTGATGGTCCGAATGGCCTAATTCTGCTCCTATCACATGACCTGATGCCCCATCGACACTAGTCCCACCTGTCCTAATGGCAGGTTTGGCCCTAATTCCTTTGAACCTGTCTTATTCATGTACCTGCCTAATTGCTTCTTAAATGTTGTGATAGTCCCCGCCTCAACAACCTCCTCCGGCAGCTCGTTCCATACACCCACAACCCTTGTGTGAAAAAGATACCCCTCAGATTCCATTTAAATCTTTCCCCCTTCACCTTAAACCTAAGCCCTCTGGTTCTCGCTTCCCTCAGTCTGGGCTGTATCTCTAAAGTCCATTTTGATTTATGACTGTTAAACTTATATATACTGCGGTAAAGAAAGCACCAAAATATTGATTGAGGTTTACTCTCTTTTTACACATATATTTACCAGTTACTTTCTTTGAAGTAGGTTTCCAATATCTTGAGTTTAGTTTAGAGATATAGTGTGGAAACAGGCCTATGGGCCCACCGTGTCCGCACCGACCAGCGATCACCCCGTTCGTTTCCCACACGCTAGGGACATTTTACAATTTTTCTTCACCAAAGCCAATTAACCTACAAACCCGTGTCTTTGGAGTGTGGGAGGAAACTGGAGCACCCGGTGAAAACCCACGTAGTCACAGGGAGTGCGTACAAACTCCATGCAGACAGCACTCATAGCCAGGATCGAACCCGGGTTGCTGCCGCTGGACGGCACCAACTCCACCGCTGCGCCACCGAGCCGGCCCAAAACTCCAGCTTTTGTGTCTGTCTATCTTCGGTTTAAACCAGCATCTGCAGTTCCTTCTGACACTAACTTAACTGAACATTGACTTTCAACGATAGACAAAAATGCTGGAGAAACTCAGCAGGTGAGGCAGGATTTATCGAGCGAAGGAAATATAGATTACATAGGAAATAGGTGCAGGAGGAGGCCATTTGGCCCTTCGTGCCAGCACCGCCATTCATTGTGATCATGGCTGATCGTCCCCAATCAATAACCCGTGCCTGCCTTCTCCCCATATCCCTTGATTCCACTAGCCCCTAGAGCTCTATCTAACTCTCTCTTAGATCCATCCAGTGATTTGGCCTCCTCTGTGGCAGGCAATTCCACAAATTCACAACTCTCTGGGTGCAAAAAGGATTTTCTCACCTCAGTCTTAAATGGCCTCCCCTTTATTCTAAGAATAGGCGACGTTTCGGTTCGAGACCCTTCTTCAGACTTCTGACTTTCAACGTGTGTTTTGAGGAGTGCTATTATCAGACGGTGCTCTTATGTTTTTTTATGTTCAACAGGGCTCTCTGCCTGCGGTTTGTGGTCAAAGAACCTCCATCTCAGAGATCCAAGCATAGCCCCACTGGCAAGCGGAATCTATGAATGAATAAAATTCACCTGATGTTCCATGATTTACAGTTCTTACCGCATCTTCCTCCAATGCCAAGATTGTTAAATTCTCAGCATTTCCGTGTATTATTGATTTCCTCGTTAATCTGTAACTCATGAAAATGTGATTTTAAAAGTATTTTCCTTGCGGGCCATTTTCTGTTTACAAGGCACGCACCAAGAAAATGGAATAAAAACAATGTTGAGGTTGAACTTGTGACACTGTACACGTAAATTGATTGGGGTTTTCCTGTCCGTTAACTGTCTGTCGCTCAGCATCTGATAAGAAACTGATGCATTGTAAAAGTGGCCACTTTTGTGGTTTAGTTTAGAGGTACAGCTGGGAAACAGGCCCTTCGGCCCACTGAGTCCGTGCCAACCAGCGATCCCCACACATTAGCACTCTCCTACACACGCTAGGGGCAGTTTACGCATACACCAAGCCAATTAACCTGCATACCTGTACGTGATCGGAACGTGGGAGGAAACCGAAGATCTCGGAGAAAAAACGTACAAACTCCATACAGACTGCACCTGTAGTCGGGATCGAACCCGGGTCTCCGGCGCTGCAAGCGCTGTTAGGCAGCAACTCTACCGGATGCGCCACCCACGAGACAATTCGTGTCCTGGACATTGTAACTTACTCCACCTATCTGCCGCTCAAACCCCATCTCACCGGTAACCACCTATCACTCGCCAAGTTTTGCCCTGTCCCCACCCTTTTCCAGTTTCCTACCCCACCAGTCTGAAGAAGCATCCTGACCCAAAATGTCATCTGTCCATTCCCTCCACAGATGATGCC
Organism: Raja brachyura; assembly: GCA_963514005.1. The sequence continues at coordinate 8,107,928 of OY740810.1, forward strand.
TGACCACTGGGTTCCTCCAGCACTTTGTGTTTTGCTCAAGAGTGCAACGCCTGCAGTTCCTTGTGTCTCTTTAGACCTTTGGAGGTACAGCGTGGAAACAGGCCCTTCGACCCAACTGAGTCCGAGCTGACCAGCGATGATACCCCGTACACGAGCACTGTCCAACGCACTCGGGACAATTTACAATTTCCAGCAGTCAATGAACCTACAAACCTCTACGACTTTGGAGTGTGGGAAGAAACTGGAGCACCCGGAGAAAACCCACGCAGTCACGGGGAGAACAGTCAAACTCCATACAGACAGCGCCCGTAGTCAAGCTAAAACCCGGGTCTCCGGTGCTGTAAGGCAGCAACTCCACTGCTGAGTCACAGTCTCCTGGACATTGTCCTCTGGGCAGTTATTTCCCTATTTCCCTATTTCCTTTTCCTGTTGAAGTCACGGATGCTGGGAAACTGACTGGGTACACTAGTTCCAAGGAACAGTGTTGCCCTGAAGGTAGACACAAAATGCCGGAGTAACTCAGCGGGACAGGCAGCATCTCTGGAGAGAAGGAATGGGTGACGCCTCGAGCCGAAATGTGTCTACCTTCAATTTAAACCAGCATCTGCAGTTTTTTCCCACATGATGTCACCCTGAAATTCCCTCCTAGATGGCTATGTCACCTGGGCATCCCACCAAATACCAGTTGCCAAAGTACGCATTCCAGCAATAGACAATAGGTGCAGGAATAGGCCATTCGGCCCTTCGAGCCAGCACCGCCATTCAATCTGATCATGGCTGATCATCCCCAATCAGTACCCCATTCCTGCCTTCTCCCCATATCCCCTGATTCCGCTATTTTTAAGAGCCCTATCTAGATCTCTCTTGAAAGCATCCAGAGAATCTGCCTCCACCGCCCTCTGAGGCAGGGAGTTCCACAGACTCACCACTCTCTGTGAGAAAAAGTGTTTCCTTGTCTCCTTTCTAAATGGCTTACCCCATATTCTTAAACTGTGGCCCCTGGTTCTGGACTCCCCCAACATCGGGAACATGTTTCCCGCCTCTAGCGTGTCCAAGTCTTTACAATCTTACATGTTTCAATGAGATGCTCTCTCAACCTTCTAAACTCCAGAGTGTACAAGCCCAGCCGCTCCATTCTCTCAGCAGTAGATGAACAAGTCTACACAACTGCAATCCCATGTCCTAAAGAACAAATATTGGGTGGCAAGAGGTCCAGCTGATTGCTGGCACTGTGCAAGGATTCTTTAGCGTTGTCGAGGCCATCCACGACCCTAAGGCCACTCTTGTGAGTGCCAAGGACTGAGAGGCAGTAGCTCCCGCTGTGAGGAACACCTCAAGCTATGACTTTGATGTCAACATCCTTGATTCTATTTCACAACCACCCCAAACAAACAACAAGTTACAAACCAACAAACGTGGGAAGCTTCGATAATCCCATACTCCATGCAGCAGAGTCGGACCCACATCCAGTGTTCCCAGTCTTGGGAATGCTCAACCCAATGGAGATGTGGAGGAGAGTTGTTGAGTCTATTTACGGCAGAAATGGGTCAATTTCCAGGCATTGAGGGACCTCGGGGTTTCTGGAGACTGGTGCCAACTGGTGGGAGGCCAACCGTAATCCGAATGAACCGGGGAGATGCCAGCCCTGCCGGCAGTCTGTTCGTTTTTTTCTTTCTTTTTGTTATTTTTTTTAGTGCGTTAAAAGTTTGTTTTTAATGTTCCTCGGTATGTTTTATGTGGGAGGAATGGGGAGGGGATCGGGGGAAACTTTTTTTCAAGTTCCTCGCGCCCACACCAGCCAACAATGTCCCAGCTACCCTAGTCCAACTTGCCTGCGCTTGGTCCATAACCTTCCAAACCTGTCCTATCCATGTACCTGTCCAACTGTGTCTTAAACGATGGCATAGACCTAGCCTCAACTACCTCCTCTGGAAGCTTGTTCCATACACCCACCACCCTCTGTGTGAAAATGTTTCCCCTCGGATTCCTATTAAATCTTTTCCCTTTCACCTTGAACCTATGTCCTCTGGTCCTCGATTCCCCTACTCTGGGTAAAAGACTCTGTGCATCTGCCTGATCTATTCCTCTCATGATTTTGTACACCTCTATAAAATCTCCCCTCATCCTCCTACGCTCCATGGAATAGAGACCCAGCCTACTCAACCTTTCCCTATAGCTCACACCCTCTAGTCCTGGCAACATCCTCGTAAATCTTTTCTGAACCCTTTCAAGCTTGACAATATCTTTCCTATAATGCCTCACGGCACCAGAGACCCGTGTTTGATTCTGACTTCAGCTGCTAACTGTACGGAATTTGTACCTGTTGTACCCTGACCGCGTGGGTTTTCTCCGGGTGCTCCAGTTTCCTCCCACATTCCAAAGAAGTACAGGTTTGCCTTCTTCAAATTGCCTCTAGCTATGGCTATAGGATAGCAATAGTGTACGGGGTGGTCGCTGATCGGCACTGACTTGGCGGGCCGAAGGGCTTGTTTCCACTCTGTATCTATAAACTAAACTAAACATAGAAGACAGAACAGTACATCACAGGAACAAGTTCTTTTGCCCATGATATTTGTGCCAAGCATGATGCCAAGACCAACTCTTACTTGCCTGCACACAATCCGTGTTCTTCATATCCATATGCCTATCCTAAATCTTCTTCAGATGCCTCTGTTGTGTTTGCCTCCACCACCGCCTCTGGCAGCATGTTCCAGACACTCACGACCTTCTGTGTCTCCCACACCTCCTTTAAAACTTTGCCCTTCTCCCTTAAGGCTGTGTCCTCCAGTGTCGCACCTGCGCAGTTGGGGGCTATGCGTGAGTGGATAGGGCGGGGGATGGGTTAAAAGGAGCAAATTAATAATATTCGGCTTGTAATAATACTCGGCTTGTACTCCCTAGAATTTAGAAGATTGAGGGGGGATCTTATAGAAACTTACAAAATTCTTAAGGGGTTGGACAGGCTAGATGCAGGAAGATTGTTCCCGATGTTGGGGAAGTCCAGAACAAGGGGTCACAGTTTAAGGATAAGGAGGAAATCTTTTAGGACCGAGATGAGAAAAACCTTTTTCACACAGAGATTGGTGAGTCTGTGGAATTCTCTGCCACAGAAGGTAGTTGAGGCCAGTTCATTGGTGCTGGCTCGAAGGGCTGAATGGGCTACTCCTGCACCTATTTTCTATGTTTCTATTCGGGGGGGGGGGGGGGGGAGAGGAGATAGTGTGTTTGTGTGTATGGGGAGGGGGGGGTGGTTAGTGTGTGTGTGACACCGCAGCCACCACCCCGCCCTATCCACTCATGCATAGCCCCCAACGAGTCCCACTTGGTCAAGTGTCCCTTAAAACTTTGCCCTTCTCACCTTAAGTCCTCCAGTGTTTGATATTTCCGTTCTGGGGAAAGGTTTCTGACTGTCTACCTAATATATGCCTCTTGTAATTTTGCATAATTCTATACAGAATTACCCCCATCCCCACGAAAATAATTGAGGTCGAAATAAGGAACTGCAGATGCCGGAGTCTTGAGTAAAACACAAAAGTGCTGGAACACTTCAGTGGGTGCGGCAGCATCTTTGGGGGGAATAGATAGGTGACGTTTTGGGTTGGGACCCACCTTCAGACTGATTGTAGAAGGGGGAGTGGACGCTGGAAGAGAGGTTGGTGGGGGAAGGGGGACAAAGCCAAGCGAGTGATAGGTGGACACAAGTGAGGGTTTTTTTTTTGGCAGATGTGATGACAAAGAACAGAGATGAAAATGAGACAAGCTGGTCTCAGAGAAGGAGCGACGGGCAGGAAGGCGGTGGAGAAGGAGAAGGGTGAGGGGTGAGGGGGTAAGAGGGGTTAATAGGAGGGAGAGAGCGTGTAAGGGTAAGTTAAAGGTGAGAGGGGTGAAGGGGTGTTAGAGGGTGAAGAGAAGAGGTGGGGGTTAAGAGGAGGAGTAAGAAGAGGGGAAAGGGGAGGAAAGGAAGGGGAGGGGGGGCTAGAGGGAGAGAGGGGAGGGAGAAGGGGGGAGGGAAAGAAGGAGAAAGAGGGGGTAGGACAGAGAAGGGGAGAGAATGAGAGGCGGTGGGAAAGGAAGGTGAGAGGGGAGAGAGAGGGGGTAGGAAAGAGAGGGGAGAGGAGTGGAAAGGAAAGGGAGAGAGAGGGGGAGAGAAAGAGGGGGAGGGAAAGAGGGAGAGAGGGGGGGAGGGAGGAAAGGGAGAGGGGAAGGGAGAGAGGGGAGGGTGAGAGACGGGGGAGAGGGGAAGGGAGGGGGAGAGGGAGGGAGAAGGAGAGGGGAAGGGAGAGACAGGGGAGGGGAGAGAGGGGAGGGGGGAGAGAGGGGAAGGGAGAGACAGGGGAAGGGAGAGACAGGGGAGGGGAGAGACAGGGGAGGGGGGAGGGGAGAGAGGGTGAGGGGAGAGAGGGTGAGGGGAGAGAGGGTGAGGGGAGAGAGGGTGAGGGGAGAGAGGGTGAGGGGAGGGGAGAGAGGGAAGGGGAGAGAGGGTGAGAGGGGAGAGAGGGTGAGAGGGGAGGGGAGAGAGGGGAGGGGAGAGAGGGGAGGGGAGAGAGGGTGAGAGGGGAGGGGAGAGAGGGGAGGGGAGGGTGAGAGACAGGGGAGGGGAGCGGGCCGGCCGGGTTGCGGCGGGGGGCGGGCTCGGGCTGCTGGAGGCGCCGCCCTGTCCCAGGGAGGAAGGAAGGAAGGGAGGGAGGGAGGAGACGAGAAGAGAAGCGGCGGCCGGGCCACGGACGGGACGGGACGGGTCGGGTCGGGGACGGGGCCGGGAGAGCGCTCTCCCCGGGGTCGGGGTCGGGGACGGGATGAAGCGCAAGGTGTTCGCGGCGCTCGCCCTCTCCTCGCTGCTCAGCTGTGTGTTGCTGTACAACAGCAGCGCCGGCCCCCGCCTGCGGCACTGGAGGCAGACGGGCGGCACCCCCAGACCAGCAGGTGGGTGCGGGGGGTAGAAAGGGGTGGGGGAGAGAGTGGGGTAGAGGGGTGATGGTGAGAGAGAAGGGGAGAGATGGGGGGGGGGGGAGAGTGGGGATGGGTGGGGGAGAGTGGGGATGGGTGGGGAGAGAGGGATTGGGATGAGGAAAGAAGAGAGAGGGAGAGGAACTGGGAGAGGGTGGAGGGGAGAGAGGAAAGTGGAGAGATGAAGGGTGGTGGGGGGAGGGAGGAAAGAAAGAGGAAGGTGGAGGAGAGGGTGTGAGAGATGGGGAAGAGGGTGGAAGGGCAGATGGAAAGAAGCTGGGCGGTGGTTGGGAGGGAGGAGAGGTGGGGGAAATGGCAGAGGGGTGGTGGGCAGAGGGGTGGTGGGGGAGTGTGGGGAATGGCAGTACCTGGTGGTCGGATGGAGTGGCGAGGGGAAAGCGAGGAAGGGAGAACTTGGGAGAGTTGGGATTGGGCAGATGGAGAAATTGGTTGGGGTGGGGGGTTCTGGTGCTAGGGGGGAAGAGTGGTGAGGGGGAGATGAGGCAGAATGGGGAGGAGTTGGGGAGAATGGCGAGTCATACAGCATGGAAACAGGCCCTTTGGCTCAACTCGGCCGAGCCAGCCAAGTTGCCCAACTAGCTAGACTGGTAGAGCCAGTGTCAAAGGCTAAGATAGAGGCTATACAGTAAACAGGAGAGACAGGGAATGGCAGGTATAGGAGTGGGGTGGGGGAGAGTCACAGTGGGATTTGGATAGAAGTGAAGCCTTCACTGGTGTCTGAAGAGAGGTCCTGATTATTTCTTGAGTACACGCGTTTTGGGACCTGATAGTCTGCAGCTTCTCTGGCATGTCTTCATATAGATATATGTTTCTCTGTGTGTGTTTTTTTTGGTTAAAAAACAAACAAATCGGTAAATGATTGCAAAAAAAACGCTATTTAAACAATGCATTTTGAACTTTCAACGACTTCCCTGAACCAGATTGTTACCGGATGTAATGGTCAAGCCTTAACTGTAATTCTGTGTTTTAATGGCTTATGATTAAGGGTAGCACCATCACCAGACTGGGAGTTAATCTGGGATATAATGCCGTGGATTGCAGTGGGACGTTCTTTGAGTGTGTGTGTGAGTGCCTGTGTGTGCTTGACTGTCCGACTAACTGAATCACTGATACTATCAGTGTATAGATGAAGGGCCTTGCATCTGGAAGAAATTTGAGGCTCAAAACCTTACCTGATGTCCATGGATACGGCACAGTGGCGCAGCGCCAGAGACCAGAGTTTGATCCTGACTGTGGGTGCTGTCTGCATGGAGCTTGTATGTTTTCTCCGGGTGCTCCGGTTTCCTCTCACACTCCAAAGACATACAGGCTTGTGGATTAATTGGCTTCTGTAAAGTGTAAATTGTCCCTATGCAACCATATAACCATATAACAATTACAGCACGGAAACAGGCCTTCTCGGCCCTTCCAGTCCGTGCCGACCATTTATTTTCCCCTAGTCCCATCTACCTGCACTCAGATCATACCCCTCCATTCCCTTCCCATCCATATGCCTATCCACTTTACTTTTAAATGTTAAAATCGATCCTGCCTCCACCACTTCTGCTGGAAGATCATTCCACACAGCCACCACTCTCTGAGTAAAGAGGTTCCCCCTCATGTTACCCCTAAACTTCTGTCCCATAATTCTCATGTCATGCCCTCTTGTTTGAATCTTCCCTACCCTCAATGGGAAAAGCTTATCCACGTCAACTCTGTCTGTCCCTTTCATCATTTTAAAGACCTCAATCAAGTCCCTAGTGTGTAGGATAGAGCTAGTGTGGACGAAAGGGCCTGTTTCCACGCTGTATCTCTGTAAGTCTAAAGTAAATTGTATCTCTGGGTGGTGGGGGGGAGGGTCACAGAGTCATACAGCACGGAAACAGGCCCTTCGGCCCAACTCTTCCATACCGACCATGATGCCCCATCTAAGCTAGTGGCATTTGTCCCCCTAAACCTTTCCTATCCATGTTTAAGAAGGAACTGCAGATGCTGGTTTCAACCGAAGATAGACCCTCCAGCTTTTTGTGCCCATCCATGTTTAGTTTAGTTTAAGGATACAGCGCGAAGACAGGCCCTTCGGCCCGCTGATTAGTACTATCCTACACACACTAGGGACAAGCTACATACACACCAAGCCAATTAACCTACATTCCTGTATGTGTTTGGAGTGTGGGAGGAAACCGAAGATCTCGGCGAAAAGTCACGGGGAGAACGTGCAAACTCCGTACAGACAGCACCTGTAGTCGGGATCGAACCCGGATCTCCGGTGCTGTAAGGCAGCAACTCTACCGCTACGCCACCGTGCCGCCCAAGTGGTTTTAAGGAGGATGGTACGTAGACGATTGAGAGCTGCGGACTAAAATGGGGGGGTGTGGAATGGAAGGAGGACTTTGTGAGTGGGTAGACAGTGTTGGGTCTATCATTGCCGTGTGTGCAGTGGTAGCGGCAAATGTTGTTCTCTGCGGAAAACATATCAGGCACATCAAAACATGCACGAGGACCATTTAACCGTACACGAGTACCAGAAATGGTGCCAAAAGGGGAAAGGAAACAGAGTGTAATGTTACGTGGTAGGTAGCAAGGTGGCTAGGTTACTCTGGAAAGAAATCTCCGGGAAACTTGTGTAGTAAGGAACTGCACATGCTGGCTTAAAATGAAGATAGACTGAAAATGCTGGAGTAACTGAGCGGGTCAGGCAGCATGCCTGGAGAGAAGGAATAGATGATGTTTTGGTCGTTTTTGAAGAAGCGTCTCGACTCGAGACGTCGCCTATTTCTTTTCTCCCAAGATGCTGCCTGACCCGCTGATTGACTCCAGCTTTCTGTATCTATCTCCAGGAAACTTGTCTGATTTTCACAGTGCCTCTTTTAGTAAGTCATTAATGGTACAGAAATAGAGTGAATTTCTGTACCATTAATAGTACAGAAATAGAGCCTTTCTGGAATAGAGATAAAAAGCTGGAGTAACTCAGCGGGACAGGCAGCACCTCCGGAGAAAAGGAATGGGTGACATCTAGGGTCGACCCGAAACGTCACCCGTTCCTTCTCTCCAGAGCTGCTGCCCGTCCCGCTGAGTTACTCCAGCTGTTTGTGCCTGTCTTTGGTTTAAACCACCTTCTGCAGTTCCTTCCTACACCTTTCCGGATTATCCGCTTTGCCTGACCAACAGAGGTCACGGCCTCCAAAAGGAGTCCAGCGGTTCCGGAACGTTCTGCCCTCGGCCGAGATACCGGCCTGCAAATCGGCCTCGGAAATTAGCTGTGGGAACGGACCGGGACACATCTTTGGGGGATCCTCCGTGGGGAATGTCAAGTGAGCTCTCGTAATTTTGTCCGGATTAAAGGTGGTGCCAGACCACCAAATGCCGGATAATCAGTGGCGGACTTGTATAATCGGTTAGTTCATTGTCACGTCTACCGAGGAGGTACAGTGAAGAGCTTTTGTTGCGTGCTAACCAGTCAGCGGAAAGACAATACATGATTACAATATGTAATCCCCACAGTGTACAGATACAAGATAAAGTGAATAACATTTAGTCCACGATAAAGCCCAGAAAAATCCAATTAAAGATAGTCCGAGGGTCTTCAATGAGGCAGATAGTAGCTCAAGACCGCTCTTTGGTTGTTGATAGAATAATTCTGTTGCCTGATAACAGCTGGGAGGAAACTGTCCCTGAATCTGGAGGTGTGCGTTTTCACACTTCTGTACCTCTTGCCTGATGGGAGAGGGGAGAACAGGGAGTGTCCAGAGTTAGACTGGTCCTTGAGTATACTGGTGGCCTTGCCGAGGCAGCATGAAGTGTAGATGGAGTCAACATAAGGGAGGTTACCGAAGTCGATCACAATCTCCTTTGCCTTGCTGTCATTAACAAAAGGGTCTTGACACCAGGTCACGTATCATGGGCCTTTGGGGCCTTCTTCACACCTTGAATACAGATGGAATGTAAGGTAGAGGAGGATAGATTCTTGAGGAAGCAGGGGTGGTGGTAGTGTGCTGGGATGTACACTTGTACCAGGGATAATCTTAATGGCTGACGATGACATGGGCCTAATTGTATGAGTATTTGACTATTCATTCAGTCTAAATCTGTCTTTATGCAAATTGTCCAGTGTACTTTGAAGTATTTCCCAAGTTAGTTATTAATATCTTGTGTCATCACACAACTGGTTGCCAATAGCGAGCAAATTTGAATGCCACATCGCTGGCCTCTGCAAGGCCCTTTACAGTGCATGTGTCATGCAACATGGCACAGCTCAGGAGATGCCCTCAATGAATACCATGATGTTATTGTACCATCAATATTACTAACTTGGAATTATCCGTATGGCTGCATGGTAACTCAAATATCACTGTACCAATTGGTGCACGTGACATGAAATGTGAACTTGAACACCGCCCCACACACTGTATTCCAAGTTAGTAACAATGATGGTATAATAATCGCATGGTGTTCATTAATAACTGGGGGTTTATTCAATGAGGTGGCACAGTGGCGCAGTGTTAGAGTTGCTGCTTTGCGGCACCAGAGGTCCGAGTTTGATCCAGAATATGGGCGCTGTCTGTGCAAAGTTTGTACGTTCTCCCTGTGACGACCGCGTAGGCTTTCTCCGGGTGCTCCGGCTTCATCCCACTCACCACAGACTCACAGGTTTGAAGATTAATTGGCTGCTGTATTGTCCCTAGCGTGTAGGATAGTGTACGGGGTGATCGGTGGTCGAAGGGCCTGTTTCCGCGCTGCGTATCTAAAGTCTAAAGCTCCTTTATTGAATACCATACCTTTTTATGCCACAACTTTTTTTCGCCATGTACAGATCCCCCTGGACACTGGCTATGCAAGTCTTTAATTGCATTGTGCAGGGAGGAACTGCAGATGCTGGTTGAAACCTGATAGACACAAAAAGCTGGCGTGACTGAAGGGTCTCGACCCGAAACGTCACCCGTTCCCTCTCTCCAGAGATGCAGCCTGCCCCGCTGAGTTACTCCAGCATTTTGTGTCGTTGATGGCATCGTGCCGCCTCCTCTCTCCTCTCACTGACAGACAGTGGAACTGGGACTGGCAGGAAGTCAGGATTTACAATGGAATTCAAAAAAACCAAGAGCTGGAAAATATGGGATTGAAATGACACTGCCGTTTCCTTTCCGTTTTTTTTCTACTCTGGCCCCGCACATGAGCAAGCTCCAGGCATTTTCCCAATTGGCACTGGCAATAGTCCTTTGGTAATGAAGAGAATGATTAGTGAGTTGACCATAGATTTCGATGCTTTGTAGAGACTGTGTTTCTTTGTTCTATGTTATCCTGCTTCACCATCCATTCCATGTGCACTGACGGCATTTCTACACAGAGGGCCAATTAACCTACAAATCCGCACGTCTTTGGGATGTTGACGGAAGCCCACGTGGTGGCAGGGAGAACGTGCAAATTGATTTTCTGGATTAGATATTTAAAGTGAAGCGGTGTGGGGGAGGGGGGGGGGGCGAGATTTAATAGGAACCTGAGGGGCAACTTTTTTCACACACAGGGTGGTAGGCATAGAGAACGAGCTGCTGGAAGAGGTAGTTGAGCCAGGTACTATCATAACTTTTAAGTAAGTAAGTTTATAGGCCAAGTATTCACATACAAGGAATTTGCCTTAGTGCTCCGCCCACAAGTAACAACATGATATACAGTGACAGTTACGAATGACTCAGAAAACACTAAACATTAATAATAATAAGACATTAATGATAAAACACCATTGATCAAGCAACAAAATGCCAGATCAAAGGGAGGCTACAGATTTTTGGCTGTTGAGTAGAGCAACTACTCGTGGATAAAAACATTTTATGTCTGGCTGTGGCAGCTTTGACAGTCCGGAGTCGCCTTCCAGAGGGAAGTGATTCAAAGAGTTTGTGGCCAGGGTGAGAGGGGTCTGAGACATTGGGACAGAATGGGATAGGTTTAGAGGGTTATGGGACAAGCGCGGGCCAGGTGGGACTATTGTAGATGGGGTGTATTGGTCCGAGTGGACAAGTTGGGCCCAATGGCTTGTTTGCACACTGTATGACTCTACCACAATGTTTTAGAAGCATTCAGAGAGGTACATGGATCAGACAGGTTTAGAGGGACATGGGTCCAAATTCTGGTTTAAACCGAAGATAGACCCAAAAAGCTGGAGTGATTCAGTTTGACAGGCAGCATCTCCAGAGGGAAGGAATGGGTGACGTTTCCGTCCCCCATTCCATCTCTCCAGAGATGCTGCCTGTCCCGCCGAGTCGCCCCAGTGTTTTGTGTCCATCTCAGGCCAAATGCAGGCAGGCGGGACTAGTGTGGATGGGGCATGTTGGTCGGCATGGGCTAGTTGGGCTGAAGGGCCTGTTTCCACCCTGCAAGGCTGCGACTGTGACTCCCAACCCCTCTCCATCCCAAAGCCAGTCTACCCTCAGAGATCATTTTATTTTGATCATGTGAGTAGGTTGTCCTGCAAGTCTGGTGAATATTTATCCCTGTGTCAACATTGACCTAAAAATTACCATTGATGGTTATCACGCAGCTACTTTTGGCAGGTGGTTTCCTGTGTTCCAAGGACGTCGAAATGTGCGTGCACTGTCTGCAAAATGCTGAAAGATATACTAAGATCATAAAAACTGCAATAGACGATGATGACGTTTTTACTCCGCTTAATGAAGGCGCCATACTCTGTAAATAGCTCACGTGGAACTCTAACTTGGACTGATTGTTGTAATTCTGCTGTTTAGGGTGATATTCAAATTATGCCTAGTGTTTAACTCAGTTTTGCTCTGTGTTCATAAGTGATAGGAGCAAAATTAGGCCATTTGGCCCATTGAGTCTACTCCGCCATTCAAATTGTGGCTGATCTATCTCTCCCTCCTAACCCCATTCTCCTGCCCTCTCCCCGTAACCCCTGTCACCCGTACCAATCAAGTTTAGTTTAGTTTAGGGATGCAGCGTCGAAACAGGCCCTTCGGCCCACCGATTCCGTGCCGGCCACCGATCCCCGCACACAAACGCTTCCCTACACACGCCAGGGGCAGTTTATCATTTTACGAAGCCAATTAGCTTACAGACCTGTACGCCTCTGGAGTGTAGGAGAAAACCCACGTAGGTCACGGGGAGAACGTACAAACTCCATTCAGACAGCAGCCGTAGTCAGGACGTGTTTACTTGAATCCATGTTGTCTAACATGGTACATGTTGTCTACAGCGGTAGAGTTGTTGCCTTACAGCGCCAGAGGCCCGGGTTTGATCCTGACTACGGGTGCTGTCTGTATGAAGTTTGTACATTCTCCCAGTGGCCGCGTGGGGTTTCCTCCCAAGCTCCAACGACATACAAGTTTGTAGGTTAATTGCTTTAGTAAAATTGCAAATTGCTATAGGGTAATGCCCGTGTACAGGGTGATTGCTTGTCGGCGCGGTTTCGGTGTTTCCGCGCTGTATCTCTAAATTATGTCCAGCTAGCTTCTTTCAGCTTCGGACGATAGCTAAAATAAAACAATTCCTCCAGTTTGACGACCTCGAAAAGATCATCCGCACATTTATCCCCTCCCGCCTCGATTACTGCAACTCCCTTTACGCTGGCATCAGCCAATCTTCCCTGTCCCGCCTGCAACTGGTCCAAAACGCCGCAGCGAGACTCCTGACGGGACCACATCACCCCGATCCTGGCCTCTCTCCACTGGCTCGTGTGCGGTTCCGAATAAATTTCAAGATCCTCCTCTATGTCTACAAAGCCCTCAATGGGCTTGCCCCCACCTACATTAAAAGTCTTCTCACCCACCACTCCACCTCCAGGTCCCTCAGATCAGCCGACTTGGGGTTTAAATGTGCTATATAAAGAAATGTGACTTGATTTGACTCTAAAGTCTAACGACTCTATGACGCACTTGGACTTGGGGCAAGTTTACATCAGATAATGAATCTGCACTTTCGTAGGTGTAGGCTCATCGGAGAGAATGTGAAACTCCACACTGAGAGCACTGCAGGGCAGGGTGAGCTGAGATTGAGAGGCTGGAGATCCACTGTGCCACGTAGGTTTAACATTACCTGACCTGAAACTCGTGGGAATTACGAGGCAGTAATACGTGCAAAACACATCTCGGAGCAAAAGTCAGACAGCTGAGACTAGCAACGAGCAGGTATTTTCATACCGGGGTGTTGCACACGGCCGTATTTCCCAGAATTTTGCATTTAGCACTGGTTCTGGTAATTCATCACTTGATATACAGGAAGTTTGCAAATGATTCATGTGGTCAAAGATTAAAACAAAATAGAAAATTACAAATACTGGAAGCATAGGATATAAACAGAAAATGCTGGAAATACACAGTATTTGCGGCACAGCGCCAGAGACCCGGGTTCGATCCTGACCTCGGGTGCTGTCTGTACGGAGTTAGTACGTTCTCCCCGTGACTGCGTGGGTTTCCTCCGGGTGCTCCGGTTTCATCCCACATCCCAAAGACGTGCGGGTGTGTAGGTGAATCGGCCACTGTAACGTCCCCCTAGTGTGTAGGGAGTGGATGAGAAAGTGGGACAGCATAGAACTAGAGTGTTGAATGGTCATTGGGGACTCGGTGGGCCTGTGAAATGCCTGTTGCTAAGCTGTAGCATTCAAAGCTACATCAGGAGAAACACGTATAAGCAGGAACCGCAGACGCTGGTTTAAACCGAAGATAAACACAAAAAGCTGGAGTAACTCAGCAGGACAGGCGGCACCTCTGGAGAGAAGGAATGGGTGACGTTTTGGGACGATGCCCTCCTTCAGACTGGTTAAGGATAAGGGAAACGAGAGATATTGACGGTGATGTGGAGAGATAAAACCCAATGAATGAAAGATATGCAAAACTGGCAGAGTAGACTTGATGGGCCGAATGGCATAAATCTGCTCCTAAAATTTATGGACTTCTGGTTCTCTCCTTCACGTTCTCAGATCGAGTGTAACGTTCAAAAGCGGTTTTGTGGTTTGAGCACTGCAACAGCACGTGACTCGACACCTTTGAATTGAGTTGGAGCATGCCCCAACTTGCCTGTGGAGTTAGGCAGCAATCAGTCCTTGACGAATTTGAGGCCAACCCTGTAACGTTTCTGGTTTTGGTGGATCCCTGGAGATCTAATCATTGTGAGATGGTTCCCTTGCTTTACAATTCATCGCCAGGATGTAGGCGCCACTGGCTGTGTATGGTTCTGTATGTCACAAATCATTCTTTTTAACAAAAAGGTTTTGTGGTCCAGTTCAATTAACCTTCATTTATGTTCAAGAAGGAACTGCAGATGCTGGAAAATCGAAGGTGGACAAAAGTGCTGGAGAAACTCAGCGGGTGCAGCAGCATCTATGGAGCGAAGGAAATAGGCAACGTCTCAGGTCGAAACGTTGCCTATTTCCTTCGCTCCATAGATGCTGCCTCACCCGCTGAGTTTCTCCAGCACTTTTGTCTAACCTCCATTTATCATATTTTGACTTTGGAGCTACTCCCTGTCTGTGTGCAGGATTGTGTTCGAACAGATACCACACAATACAGATTGTCACGGGCTCAGATACGCTAGAGGCAGGAAACATGTTCCCGATGTTGGGGGAGTCCAGAAGCAGGGGCCACAGTTTAAGAATAAGGAATAAGCCATTTAGAACGGAGACGAGGAAACACTCAGAGAGTAGTGAGTCTGTAGAATTCTCTGCCTCAGAGGGCGGTGGAGGCAGGTTCCCTGGATGCTTTCAAGACAGAGCTAGGTAGGGCTCTTAAAAATAGTGGAGTCAGGGGATATGGGGAAAAGGCAGGAACGGGGTACTGATTGTGGGATGATCAGCCATGATCACAATGAATGGTGGTGCTGGCTCGAAGGGCTGAATGGCCTACTCCTGCACCTGTTGTCTATTGTCTAAATAACTCTTATAAAAATAAAGCTTTGTGATCCAGTCAATGAACCTCCATTTATGTTCAAGAAGGAACTGCAGATGCTGGAAAATCGAAGGTGGATAAAAGTGCTGGAGAAACTCAGCGGGTGAGGCAGCATCTATGGAGCGAAGGAAATAGGCAACGTTTCAGCCTGAAACATTGCCTATTTCCTTCGCTCCATAGATGCTGCCTCACCTGCTGAGTTTCTCCAGCACTTTTGTCTAACCTCCATTTATCATATTTTGACTTTTGAGCTACTCCTTGTCTGTGTGCAGGAGTGTTCCAACAGATCCGTGGCACCCACCATGTGTTTAAAAAAAAAAGTTACCTTTTGGGTTCCGATTAATTCTTTCCCCCCTCACCTTAAACCTGGGTCCACTGCTTCTCGATTCCCCTACTCTGGGCAAGGGACTCTGTGCTTTTACCCAATCTATTCCTCTCACAATTTTGTGCACCTCCATGAGATCACCCCCTCTGCCTCCTGTCCTCCAAGGAATAGTCCTAGCCTCCTCAACTGCTGAGCTACTCCAGAACAAAGATCCTATAGCAAGCAAGATAGATCACTCGATGAAAAAGCTGTAGTAGGGTCATGGGCTGATTCATGGGTAATTTTCAGCTGTCATATGAGGAAAGATTGAAAAGACCAGGCTTGTATTCACTGGAGTTTAGAAGGATGAGGGGGGGATCTTATAGAAACATATAAAATTATAAAAGGACTGGACTAGCTAGATGCAGGAAAAATGTTCCCAATGTTGGGCGAGTCCAGAACCAGGGGCCACAGTCTTAGAATAATGGGGAGGCTATTAGGTGTTAGAAGACTGAGGTGAGAAAAAACGTTTTCACCCAGAGAGTTGTGAATTTGTGGAATTCCCTGTCACAGAGGGCAGTGGAGGCCAAATCACTGGATGGATTTAAGAGAGAGTTAGATAGAGCTCTAGGGGCTAGTGGAGTCAAGGGATATGGGGAGTAGGCAGGCACAGGTTATTGATTGGGGAAGAACCACTCCCAACGCTGTTCTGCAGTTGTACAGGGCTCTGGTGAGACCACATCTGGTGTGTTGTGTACAGTTTTGGTCTCCTAATTTGAGGAAGGACATCCTTGTGATTGAGGCCGTGCAACGTAGGTTCACGAGATTGATCCCTGGGATGGCGGGACTGTCATGTGAGGAAAGATTGAAAAGACCAGGCTTGTATTCACTAGAGTTTAGAAGAATGAGGGGGGATCTTATAGAAACATATACAATTATAAAAGGACTGAACAAGCTAGATGCAGGAAAAATGTTCCCAATGTTGGGCGAGACTGAACCAGGGGCCACTGTCTTAGAATAAAGGGGAGGCCATTTAAGACTGCGGTGGAAAAAAAACTTTTTCACCCAGAGAGTTGTGAATTTGTGGAATTCCCTGCCACAGAGAGCAGTGGAGGCCAAATCACTGGATGGATTTAAGAGAGAGTTAGATAGAGCTCTAGGGGCTAGTGGAGTCAAGGGATATGGGAAGTAGGCGGGCACGGGTTATTGATTGGGGAAGATCAGCCATGATCACAATGAATGGCGGTGCTGGCTCGAAGGGCCGAATGGCCTCCTCCTGCACCTATTTTCGATGCAACGTGCGGTGATCGCTGGTCGGGGGTGCGGACTTGGTAGGCCGAAGGGCCTGTTTCTGCTCTTTATCTCCAAATCTAAAACATTTTAAAAATCCTGTCA
Organism: Raja brachyura; assembly: GCA_963514005.1. The sequence continues at coordinate 8,124,464 of OY740810.1, forward strand.
CGCGAAGGGTTGCCATTTGGGGTCGGGACCCTTCTTGAGGCCCCTCTCTCTGGTTGGAATCGTACCCTATCTTAGTAAGTGAAGGGGAGGACCAGTTTAAAATATTAAGTGTGAATGGATACTCTCTGTTATGCTCCAACCTTTTTGCTTGCAACAAGCCATCTTTTACATTCAGTGGCAAAGTCATTAGTAATTCTATCTCCACCCTGACCCAAGGAAGCTTGAATGAATTTATTCTGGTATGCCATGTTGATGGAATCTGAAGAAGGGCCCCCCGGCCAGACATGTCACCTATCCATGTTCTCCAGAGACGCTGCCTCACATGCTGAGTTATTGTTATTATTATTATTACATAGAAAATATAGAAACATAGAAAATAGGTGCAGGAGGAGGCCATTCGGCCCTTTGAGCCAGTACCGCCATTCATTGTGATAATGGCTGATCGCCCGCTATCAACAACTCGTGCCTGCCTTCTCCCCATATCCCTTGACTCCACTAGCCCCTAGAGCTCTATCCAACTCTCTCTTAAATCCATCCAGTGACTTGGCCTCCACTGCCCTCTATGGCAGGGAATTCCATAAATTCACAACTCTCTGGGTAAAAAAGTTTTTTCTCACCTCAGTCTTAAATGACCTCCCCTTTATTCTAAGACTGTGGCCCCTGGTTCTGGACTCACCCAACATTGGGACATTTTTCCTGCATCTAGCTTGTCCAGTCCTTTTATAATTTTATATGTTTCTATAAGATCCCCCCTCATCCTTCTAAACTCCAGTGAATACAAGCCTAGTCTTTTCAATCTTTCCTCATATGACAGTCCCGCCATCCCAGGGATCAATCTCGTGAACCTCCGCTGCACTGCCTCAATCACAAGGATGTCCTTCCTCAAATTAGGAGACCAAAACTGTACACAATACACCAGATGTGGTCTCACCAGAGCCCTATACAACTGCAGAAGAACCTCTTTACTCCTATACTGAAATCCTCTTGTTATGAAGGCCAACATTCCATTAGCTTTCTTCACTGCCTGCTGTACCTGCACGCCAACTTTCAGTGACAAGGACACCCAGGTCTCGCTGTACCTCCCCCTTACCTACACCTAACCCCATTGAGATAATAGTCTGATTATCGTAATTATTATCGTTGAAAACATTAGCGACGCAGAGATACTTTTTTTCCAACGGGCACGGTGACGGACGCACCACACATCTTTGTCCTCCATGCAGCTGGCAAGCTCCTCTTTTGTCTCTTCACGTGCGACTTCCATCAACGTCTTCAGCATCGTCCTGCGTCACGTCTTCCACGGGTGGGTTCCCACAGCACAACCTTGTTTGCTGTCATTTCTGGGTGGCGTTGGCAGTGACCAGCAAGCCTCATCCTTCTCAACCTGATCTCGGTCAGAGGTGGATTCTCCCCGTAGAGCAGGGCGTTGGTGATGTGGTCCCTCCAACAGACATTTTTAACATTTCTGGGCATTCCGGTGAAGGTACCATCGAGAGACTTGGACAGTGTTCGAGTGAGAGTCCATGCCTCACACCCGTACAATAATATGGTCTCTACAGTTGCATGGAAGAATCTCAGTTTGAGACCCTTACACATCCGAGACGTCCAGATTTTCCCCGTGTTATTGAGGGCTTTCCATGCGTGTGCTTTCCGGACCCTGATGTCATAACTCCAACCCCTATATTCTCGCTCCCAGGTAGTTGAAGTCCTCCACTTTCTTGAGCGATGCACCGCCACTGGTCTTGAGAGGCTCGTGGTCACCAACGTTGTACGCCATGTACTTCGTCTTCTTGGCATTGTTGCTGAGTTGCTCCAGCACTTTATGCCGTTTTTGCAAACCAGCATGGTTTACTGCCGGGTGGCCCGTTAGTGCAGCGGTAGAGTTGCTGCCTTACAGCGCTTACATCGCCAGAGGCCCAGGTTCGATCCCGATCTAGGGTGCCGTCTGTACGGAGTTTGTGCGTTCTCCCCGTGACCGTGTGGGCTTTCCCCGAGATTTTCAGTTCCCTCCCACACGACAAGGATGCACAGGTTTATAGGTCAATTGGCTTGGTATAAATGCCAAATTGTCCCTAGTGTGTGTTGGATGGTGTTAATGTGCGGGGATTGCTGGTCGGTGGGCCGAGGGGCCTGTTTCCGCGCTGCATCCCTAAACTTAGCATCTGTCTGAAGAAGGGTTTCGGCCCGAAACTTTGCCTCTTTCCTTCGCTCCATAGATGCTGCCGCACCCGCTGAGTTTCTCCAGCAATTTTGTCTACCTTCGATTTTCCAGCATCTGCAGTTCCTTCTTAAACTAAGCATCTGTAGTTCCTTGTGCCTCTCTGAATGAAGCAGTTGACTGGCAAATTCAGTCTTTTCATTCTTGCCTGGTGTCAGTATGAAGCCTCTGTGAATAAGACACATGAGGGAAGAAAACGTACATGCAAAGCATCTTTCACGACCCCATACATCGCACAGCTTTTCACAGCTGATTTTGGCCGCTGGTGGACTGCCAACGGGCTCCATCGAGATCCCACGATGATGGACTTCAGTTCAAAATGATACGCCACCTCTCCGTGGGTGAGAAAGAACTGCAGATGCTGGATAAAATCGAAGGTGGACAAAAAATGCTGGAGTAACTCAGCGGGTGAGGCAGCATCTATGGAGAGAAGGAATGGGTGACGTTTCGGGACCCGAAACGTCACCCATTCCTTCTCTCCATAGATGCTGCCTCACCCGCTGAGTTACTCCAGCACTTTGCCTCGCCTTTCCATGTTCTCCAGATATGCTACCTGACCTGCTGAGTTACTCCAGCACTTTGCATCTTTTATTAACGTAAAGAAGTACTTGATGATTTGCATAGACTCGCTGGGCTGAAGCATCTGTTTCTGTGCTGTACAGTTTGATGCTCCACGACTAAATTCCACAGCTTCTCTGGTGGGATTAAAGGGCCTGTCCCACGTGCATGCGATTGGCGCCACCAAACGTGGTCGCTTGAGGCGTACGGGCCGCGCGGGGCCGGTCCCACTTACAAGCTTTGGTGCTGAGTTGCTCCAGCACTTTATGCCGTTTTTGCAAACCAGCATGGTTTACTGCAGGGTGCGGTATGGAGGCGTATGGAGTTGTGCGGGGCTGGCCCCGACATCGGGCGGGGCCTCCGAAAATCCCGCACTGTCCTAACATTTCCTGTGCCGACGATCTGTCGGCCCACAGGCGCATTGAGAGCATACGCAGCGTCTTGACAGCGCACACAGTGTCTTGACGGCGTACGCCTAACACGTGGCGTTGCACGATGACGTCACCACCCGACGCTCAAATTGAGTCGGCCCGCCTCCTGCCCAGCTGATTGGTGAGTATGACGCGAATTACGTCACGGGCGAACTTAGCGCGTACTTACCGTGTACTTACTTAGCGCGAACTCCGCTTCCGTTTGGGCGCGCCAAACGCATGCAATCGCATGCATGTGGGACAGGCCCTTAAGTCTCCTGCCTCAGTGTGCCTGGATCCTAGTCCCAGTAATTTAAATCATTAAGCTGCCGTACACACTTCCCCCAGAGTTGCTGCCTTACGGGCCTGTCCCGCTTAGGCGATTTTTCCGGAGACTGCCGCAACATTTTCAACATGTTGACATTTTTTCTGCGACAATGTTTGTGGTCGTAGGTCGTCGCCAGGTGCCGTAGGTGAATTCCATTAAAACTAGTCCTTGGCAGCCGCCTAAAGAGTCGCCTAAGTGGGACAGGCCCTAACGGCACCAGAGTCGCCGGTTCGATCCCGACTACGGAGTTTGCACGTTCTCCTCCCTGCGACACGTATGGGCTTTCCCCGTACACTTCAAAGAGTTGCAGGTTTGTAGGTTAGTTGGCTTCAATAAAGTGTGTGTGTGTGTGTGTTAGTGTTTGTGTGTGTGTGTGATAGTGTGTGTGTGTGTGTGTGATAGTGTTTGTGTCCAGGGGTCACTGGTTGGCGTGGATTCGGTGAGCCGGAAGTCCTCTTTCCACGCTGTGTCTCTAAAACTGAAGTACGAATCTGAAATGTTCTGCACCTTGGGGGGGAAGGGAATAACAAGGCAATTAAGAGGCACAGCTATGGCAAACCCTTTGGGCAACTGTGTTTTGTTAAAGCTGCTGCCTTACCAAAGGCATGTGGTTCCGAGGCATCGGTGCTTGAATCTGCAACAGAACCTTGATAGTTTTGTTTGCTCAAGGCTGTTGAGGTCACGTTCTTTTCCTGGCAATAAGAAAATGCGGGTGTAATCCTTTGAGTTAATACCTTGGCACGGCGTGCAGCCTTTCCAAGCAGTCTGTCTTTTAAATGGAATGCCAGTGAGCCGGAGGCCCTGGGTGTTTGGACTCTGCTACAGCCAACGTGAGCAGCGCAAGAGGAGCTGGGCAGGGTCAGTGTGAAACACTATGTTTAGCAGCAGGCCGCCGGGATGTGCGGTAAAACAGCGCTGCCGGTGAAGGGCAGCAGCACCGGCGGTGAAGGGCAGGAGCTGAGAGTGTTTGCTTTTTTTTACAAATTCATTCTCGGAAGTGGGCACGGCTAACGAGGCTGGTACGAACCGATCAGAGTGTACGGTGCTTGGCCTCCCTGAAGCCACTTCCAGCTATTTTGCTTTCCAAACTGGAGTAACTCAGCGGGTCAGGCAACATCTCTGGAGAGCATGGATGGGTGACGTTTCTGGTCGGGACCCTTCTCTGCATTGATAGGTAGAGGAGCTGCCTTGCAGTTCCGACCCGACAATGAGTGCCTATTTGTGCGTTCTCCCCGTGACTGTGTGGGGTTTCTCCGGTTTCCTCCCTCATTCCAAAGACATTTAGGTTAATTGCCTTTGGTAAAAATTGTAAATTGTCCCCGATGTGTAGGATAACGGTAGTATGTGGAGCGGACTTGGCGGGCCGAAGGGCCTGTTTCCATACTGTACCTCTAAACTAAAAGGTATCATTTTTGGGTTGGGATCCTCCTGACATTTCTGGTCCAGACCTTTCTCCTGCCCAATTCTATTTGCAACTCCTCAGTAAATGAAACAATTCACGTCTCCGTGCAGCTGGATAATATTTATACATTGGCTGATACCTGGTCATAAACAAGACCTATCTCCCGCAATCGAAAATCAAACCAGCTGCCCTTGATATTCAGTGGCATTTAGCAAGTTCCCCACCTATAACATCCTGGGTGGACAAAAATGCTGGAGGAACTCAGCGGGTGAGGCTGCATCTATGGAGCGAAGAAATAGGTGACGTTTTGGGTCGAGACTCTTCTTCAGACTGATGTGGGTGTGGGGGCGGGGGGCGGGAAAAAGAAAGGAAGAGGCAGAGGCAGTGGGCTTGTGGGAGAGCTGGGAAGAGGAGGGGAAGGAGAGAGAAAGCAAGGACTACCTGAAATTGGAGAAGTCAATGTTCATACCGCTGGGTTGTAAATTACCCAAGCAAAATATGAGGTGCTGCTCCTCCAATTTGCGGTGGGACTCACTCTGGCTATGGAGGAGGCCTAGGACAGAAAGGTCAGATTCGGAATTGGAGGGGGAGTTGAAGTGCTGAGCCACTGGGAGATCAGGTTGGTTAAGGTGAACTGTGCGGAGGTGTTGGGCGAAGCGATCGCCAAGCCTGCGCTTGGTCTCACCGATGTAAAGCAGTTGACGCCTAGAACAGCGGATGCAATAGATGAGGTTGGACGAGGAGCAGGTGAACCTCTGCCGCACCTGGAAAGACTGCTTGGGCCCTTGGGTCTTTTTGCGCAAGTTTCTGGACCCAGGATTGATCTTGCTGTAATTTTGAGGAGATGGTTGGGGCTGAGTGGCTTTGCACAGGAAGAGCTTGACAAGATGGACAAGGGATGGGGAGTCTATGAAATTGGGGGAGGACCACAATCTAGAGTCCTTCCACTGCTGGGCATTGAGGGGAAGAGTCTGGTGGGGACACCTCTCAAATACCCGGGGGAGGGTGGGTGCACTTGCATACCTTTAATGACAGAACATACAACAGTACACCACAACAACGGCTCACAATGTCTATACTGAACCTGTTTCCAAGACATCTCTTATATACCTGCACACCATACATATCCCTCCATTCCCCGCATATCCATAATTCTGCGCAAAAGTCTCTTAAACACCATGGGAATTTGAACGTTCTCCCCGAAACCGTTCTCCGAATGCTCCGGTTTCCTCCCACATTACAAACACGTGCGGGTTTGTAGGTTAATTGGCCTCTGTAAATTGTCCCTAGTGTGTAATGGGATAACTTGTGTGAACGGGTGATCGATGGTCGGCGTGGACCCGGTGGGCCAAAGGGCCTGTTTCCCTGCTGTATCTCTAAATTAAAGGTTAAACTTTTGGAAACTTGGAAACTTTTGGTCTCCTAATCTAAGGAAAGACATTCTTGCCATAGAGGGAGTACAGAGAAGGTTCACCAGACTGATTCCTGGGATGCCAGGACTTCCATATGAAGAAAGACTGGATAGACTCGGCTTGTACTCGCTGGAATTTAGATTGAGGGGGGATCTTATAGAGACTTACAACATTCTTAAGGGGTTGGACAGGCTAGATGCAGGAAGATTGTTCCCGATGTTTAGGAAGTCCAGAACAAGGGGTCACAGTTTAAGGATAAGTGGGAAGTCTTTTAGGACCGAGATGAGAAAATCTTTTTTCACACAGAGAGTGGTGAGTCTGTGGAATTCTCTGCCACAGAAGGTAGATGAGGCCAGTTCATTGGCTATATTTAAGAGGGAGTTAGATGTGGCCCTTGTGGCTAAAGGGATCAGGGGGTATGGAGAGAAGGCAGGTACAGGATACTGAGTTGGATGATCAGCCATGATCCTATTGAATGGCGGTGAAGGCTCGAAGGGCCGAATGGCCTACTCCTGCACCTATTTTCTGTGTTTCTAAACTAACACTAAATTGACTAAACTCTGTGTGAATAAAAACTTGCCCTGCACATCTCCTTTAAACTTTGCCCCTCTCACCTTAAATAGCCATGAGCACCACTGACCACTGAGCATGGCACTATGAATATACAGACACTGAGAATGCATGAAGGGTTTTTGCACAGTTTTTATTGTGTATATCATACCTGGCAACTAGTCCGATTTTATCGTATCTGTTCCGATTTTTAAGTTAAAAAAGTGCGTAAAATCGGAACAGTACGATTTTGAAATGATGAGGGGAAAAAAAAAGGATTTTCCATATTTTGTGCGGAAATGCAATAAGAATACAGATGTACGGTTTTGTGTTAAATATGGATTGTTTTTAAAGTCCGTATTTAACAACGCAAAATCGACCATTAGATATATATTTTTAAAATTCTAAATAAGGTTTAATTTTGAAATAAAGAACTGCGCACAACTTCTCACATTTTATCTGGACTTTCCTTGTGCTCATTACGCATGGACTGGAGGCTCTCTTTCGACTTGGAAGGGATTTGGCTCACTGGGCCTTGCGCTGCCTCTCCAAGCAGTTCCAGTGCCCGTTTATTTCCTGGCAACCTGTTCGCTCTCACGCGGTCATTAAAAATCCCCTGGCTTTCCGACCGCTCAACCACACAAGGGGCAACGTGCTGGAAAGCCAATTAACACCTCGAGATGTGTTGTCTTTGGGACATGAAGCGAAATCGGAGGCACATGGTGGTGGAGAACGTGCAAACTCCGTGCAGACAACAGCGCAGGGCAGGATTGAACCTGCGTTGCTGAGGCTGTGAGTCAGTTGCACTCCCTGTTGTGCCATGATGCCATGAACTAAACCTTCTCCACTTTGAGCAGGGATTCCCAGGATATGTACATGTGTATATTTATATGTGTGTGTGAGTGTTTATATATATATATATATATATATATATATATATATATATATATATATATATATAATAACTTTTGAAAAGCAATCAAACAATAATAGCGCAAAGGCAAAAACATTGCCCCCAAGTCAAGGTAGTTTGGAGCTTATTTGGAGTTTGTGGTCTTTCATAGCATGAAGAATGTTTCCGATCCGAAACGTCGCCCATCCCTTTTCCCCAGAGATGCTGCCTGACCCGTTGTGTTACTCCAGCACTTTGTCTTATTGAAACATAAACGATTATTAAGGGTTTGGACACGCTAGAGGCAGGAAACATGGTCTCGATGTTGGGGGAGTCCAGAACCAGGGGACACGGTTTAAGAATAAGGAGCAAGCCATTTAGAACAGAGATGAGGAAAAAATCTTTTTCACACAGAGAGTTGTGAGTCTGTGGAATTCTCCGCCTCAGAGGGCGGTGGAGGCCGGTTCTCTGGATGGTTTCAAGAGAGAGCTAGACAGAGCTCTTAAAGATAGGGGATATGGGGAGAAGGCAGGAACGGGGTACTGATTGTGGATGATCAGCCATGATCACATTGAATGGCAGTGCTGGCTCGAGGGGCCGAATGGCCTACTCCTGCACCTATTGTCTATTGTCCAGTGAGTCTATCCTTGGTGTTTAATAGCCTGATGGTTGCAAGTAAGAAACTGCTCCTGAATCTGGAGTTTTCATCTTGACCTGATGGCAGGAGTGAAATGAGAGTGAGGCCAGGGTGGTGGCTTATACATTACAATGATCAAAATACACGGCGGCTTAGATAGTAAATAGAAATGGAATGGATGGTCAACTATTCAGCTCTGGACTCTTCTTCCAAGTGTTTCATTTTAAGGGCCTCTTTCATGTACGTGAAGTAAAAGCAGAAAGTTCCCCTTAGTCTTGTATCAATACAGTCCTCAGATGTGGGTGGAAGGGGGGGTTCAAAACCCTGAGCTTTTACAAACTCCAGTTGCTAAAATCCTGATAAATGTTTATCTTCATAGATGGTTGAACTTGCATTTCATTTTCTCTCCCAGCAGATCCACTTCCAACCCCAAACAATGCAACAGTGGTCAACGAATCTTCCAGAGCCGAGCAGTTGCCGAAGTGCCCAGTTGACCCACCGGAACTTGGTAAGCAATGGGAGGAATGGGCCAAAGATCCTTTTATCTTTATTTGTGGCGTAGCGATTCGAGTTGATGCCTCACAGCGCCAGAGATCCGGGTTCGGCCCAGACTACGGGCGCTGTCTGTACGGAGTTTGTACGTTCTCCCTGTGACCTTGTGAGTTTTCTAACGGGGGCTCCAGTTGCATCCCACACTCCAAAGACGTACAGGTTTAATTGGCTTCGGTAAAAATTGTAAGTTGTCCCTAGTGTGTGGGATAGTAATGGTATACGTTGCGATAGCTGTGGAAGAAAGAACTGCAGATGCTGGTTTAAATCGAAGGAGACACAAAATGCTGGAGTAACTCAGCGGGACAGGCAGCATCTCTGGAGAGAAGGAATGGGCGACGTTTCGGGTCGAGACCCTTCTTCAGACTGATAGCTGGTTGTGTGATAGTGTTCAGATTTCAGATTCAGATTACCTTTATTGTCATTCAGACCTTTCGGTCTGAACAAAATTTCGTGCCTGCAGTCATACATATATTAAAAGTAACAAAAACACACAATAAACACAAATGTAACATCCACCACAGTGAGTTCACCAAACACCTCCTCGCTGTGATGGAAGGCAAAAGTCTTAGTCTTTGTCTCTTCCCTCCTTGTTCTCCCTCTGCGCTGAGGCGATCCGATGTTGTGACCCCGCCGGGTGTTGGTAAGCGAGTCAGTCCCGCGGCTGAATCCAGCTCCGCGAACGGGCCGGTTCAACTCCGCAGCCCGGGGCGGCCAAAGCTGCCGAAGCTGCCGCCCTCCAGTCCAGCGGACGCAGCTGTTGTTGCGGGAGCTCCAGAAAACAGGTCACCAACCTGTGACCTGCGAGCTATCGACGATGTCGTCCACCGAGCCCGCAGCCCGGCCTCGGAAGCCGCGCCGCCGAAACGCCAGAACACCGCCACAGCTCCAAGTCGGGCCGCTGCTGCTGCCGGAACTGCCGCTGCCGCCCAAGGCCGTCAGTTCTGAGGCCCCGAGGCCGTCAGCTCCACCATTAGGCCTCAGCGCAGACTGAGACGGGGACACGACAAGAAAAGGTCGTATCCCCCCGAAGGAAGAGACTAAATCATGTTTCTCCCACCCCCTCCCCCCCCACACTTACACAATCTAATAAACTAACTAAACTAAAAAAGACATAAGCAAAACAACGACAAAAAGAAAAAACAGACGGACTGCAGGCAGCGCCGCCACTTCCGTAGTGTGATAGCTGGTTGGCGTGGGCAGGGTGGGCTGAAGGGCTTGCTTCCACTCTTTATTTCTAAAGTCTAGTTTAAATTGGCATCAAGTTGGGCTCAGACATCGTGGGCCGAAGGCTTGTTCCTGTGTTGTACTTTCCATGTTCTTGTCTTCACTGTCCAACACTCTATTGAGCATGCTCAGCAACTGTGTTTCCACAGTCCTGGAAGCTTTTACTAGTTCCACCAGCTCCTTTCAGCCCACCCGTAAGAGGGAAATGTGACAATAGACAATAGGTGCAGGAGTAGGCCATTCGGCCCTTCGAGCCCATTCAATGTGATCATGGCTGATCATCCCCAATCCCCAATCAGGACCCCAATTGATGAGCCCCCTTTCCCAGCTCGGTTCACAGGAGAGGGTGGAAGCTGGAAATGGGTGCAGAGAAGATTTGCGAGGATGTTGATGAGTTGATAAGTTACAGGGGCAGAATTCAACCCATCAAGTCTACTCCGCCATTCAATCGCGGCTGATCTATCTTTCCCTCTCAACCCCATTCTCCTGCCTTCTCCCCATAACCCCTGACACCCTTACCATTCAAGAATCTATCAAACTCCACCTTAAAAATACCCACTGACTTGGCCTCCACAGCTGGCTGTGGCAATGAATTCCACAGATTCACCACCCTATGACTAAAGAAATTCCTCCTCATCTCCTTTCTGAAGATACGGCCTTTTATTCTGAGGCTGTGGCGTCTGGTCCTAGACTCTCCCACTGGTGGAAACATGTAAGCATGCTGCCAGGTCTCAAGGGCCTGAGCTACAGGGAGAGGTTGAGCAGGCTAGCACTCTATTCCTTGGAGCGCTGGAGGATCAGGGATGATATTATAGACGTGTACAAAATGATGAGAGGAATAGATCGGGGAAATGCACAGAAACTCTTGCCCAGAGTAGGGGAATCGAGAACCATAGGATTGGGGTGGGGGGAAGATTTAGTGGGAACGTGAGGGGTAACTATTTTACACATGTGGTGGTGGGTGTGTGGAACGAGCTGCCGGAGGAAGTGGTTGAGGCAGGGACTATTGCAATGTTTGGGAATCATTTGGACAGGTTGTGAGGGATATGGGCCAAACACCGGCAGGTGGAACGTGTACATGGACGATAGGTGCAGGAGTAGGCCATTCGGCCCATCAAGCCGGCACCACCATTCAATGTGATCATGACTGATCATCCACAATCAGTACCCCGTTCCTGCCTTCTCCCCATATCCCTTGACTCCACTATCTTTAAGAGCTCTAGCTAACTCTCTCTTGAAAGCATCCAGAGAATCGGCCTCCACTGCCTTCTGAGTCAGAGAAATCTACAGATTCACAACTCTCTGCGTGAAAAAGTTTTTCCTCATCTCCGTTCTAAATGGCCTACCCCTTATTCTTATACTTTGTCCCCTGGTTCTGGACTCCCCCAACATCGGGAACACGTCTCCTGCCTCTAGCGTGTCCAATCCCTGAATAATCTTATATGTTTCAAGATCCCCTCTCACCCTTCTAAATTCCAGTGTATACAAGCCCGGTGCTGGCTTGAAGGGCCGAATGGCCTCCTCCTGCACCCATTTTCTATGTTTCTAATCGCTCCATTCTTTCAACATATGACAGTCCCGCCATCCCAGGAATTAACCTTGTGAACCTACGCTGCACTCCCTCAATAGCAAGAATGTCCTTCCTCAAATTGGGATGGGACATGTTGGTCGGTGTGAACACCACATTCCAGGCTCCAAAAAAAATTTGCCCCACGCATCTCCTTCAAACTTTGTCTCTCTCACCATTTGAAGAAATACATTTGAACACAAAACAAGACTTTGCTCTAATTAGCAACGATGGTATCAGGTGAACCTCACGGTTTGGCGTAGTTTAGTATTGTCACGTGTACTGAGGTACAGTGAAAAGCTTTCTTGTTGAGTGCTATCCAGTCAGCGGAAAGACGACACACGATTACATTCCACTTCAGTGTACAGATACATGATAAAGGGGATAACGTTTAATGCAAGGTAAAGTCTGATTAAAGATAGGTTTAAGGTGAGGAGGAAAAGATTTAATAGGAACCTCAGGGGTAACACTCTCACACAGAGGGTGGTGAGTGTATGGAACGAGCTGCCAGAGGAGGTGGTTGAGGCAGGTATTATTGCAATGTTTAAGAAAGGTGCACGGATAGGACAGGTTTAGAGGGATATGGGCCAAACCCAGGCAGGTGGGACGAGTGTAGACGGGACATGTTGGTCGCCGTGGGCAAGTTGGGCTGACGGGCCTGGTTCCACACTGCATCGCTCTATGACAAAAGATACTCTGGTACCCGAGTTATTTAGTTCATTGCTGTTTGCAGATTTGCACTGGGACATCTCCTGTGTGACAGCTGCTCAGAGAAACGTTTTTTGCTCTCTTTGCAAAAGGCCTGTCTGAGGACCCATTCCCTCTCTCCAGAGATGCTGCCTCTCCCACTGAGTTACTCCAGCATTTTGTGTCTACCTTCGATTTGCTGTCCGCAGATTCTCTAAGGACCGTCCCAGCGTGATGTGAGATAGCGGATAAAGGCAAGGGCTGCACCACTGTTTAACAGCTGACAGCACATTAATGGTTCACTGCTCTGGCTGATGTCCGTGGGGCCTGAGAGACCACTGCAGTTCACTCAACGTGTTTGTGCGATGCGTCGCGCGGCGGGTGCTTTTCTCTCGTGTTTCCCGTGTGGACGCGATTAATCGAGGCCTCTCCCGATGAACAGTTGGACCCCTGAGGATCACCTTTGACCAGGAGCAGTCGCTGGAAGAGATTGCGGAGCTGAACCCGTACGTGACGCTTGGCGGGCGCTACAAGCCGAAGGACTGCGAGCCCTTGCAGCGCATCGCCGTCATCATTCCCTTCCGCAACCGAGACCACCACCTGCGGCACTGGCTCTACTACCTGATGCCCATCCTGCGCCGGCAGCAGGGAGAGTACGGCATCTTCATCATCGAGCAGGTACCACGCACTGCACCGTCTGACCCCAGTCACATTGAGTTATCCATTTATTTACTTAGCTGTCTGTCTCTCTCTGTCTATCTTCTGTGTCTGTGCCTGTGTGTCTGTCTGTGCATCTGCGTCTGTATGTGTGTGTGTGCCTGTGCATCTGCGCCTGTTCGTCTGCGTCTGTGTCTGTGTGCCTGTATGTGTGTGTGTGTGCTTCTGTGTGTCTGCGTCTGTGTGTCTGCGTCTGCGTCTGTGTGTCTGCGTCTGTGTGTCTGCGTCTGTGCGTCTGCGCATGTGTGTCTGCGCATGTGTGTCTGCGTCTGTGTGTCTGCGTCTGTGTGTCTGCGCCTGTGTGTCTGCGCCTGTGTGTCTGCGCCTGTGTGTCTGCGCCTGTGTGTCTGCGCCTGTGTGTCTGCGCCTGTCTGTCTGCGCCTGTGTGTCTGCGCCTGTGTGTCTGCGCCTGTGTGTCTGCGCCTGTGTGTCTGCGCCTGTGTGTCTGCGCGTGTGTGTCTGCGCCTATGTGTCTGCGCCTGTGTGTCTGCGTCTGTCTGTCTAACCACCTGTTTATTTTTGTGTCTGATGCCCATCTGTGTGTCTGCGCCTGTCTATCTATTTATTATTAGCTTGTTTATTATTGATGTATTTATGTTCGAGGTGCAGCGTGGAGACAGGCCCGCCCAGTCCAGGCCGACCATTGATCCCCCATTTACACTAGTTCTATGTTATTCCACTTTCTCATCCATTCTCTACACTTGGAGCAATGTATCAGAGGCCAACTCACCTACAAACCCAGGTGTCTTTGGGACGTGGGAGGAAACCCACTTGTTCACTGAGAGAGTGTACAAACTCCAGCCACAGACCGCACCCGAGGTCAGGATTGAACCTGGCGCTGTGAGGCAGCAGCTCTACCAGATAAACTTATCTCATCTGCCTGCACGTGATCCATGTCTCTCCATTTCCAAGTGGCTCTCTAAATGCCTCTGTAACGTCATTATCGCTTTGACCTTCATCACCACTCCTGGCAACGCGTTCCAGCCACCCACCAGCCTCTGTTTGTAACCATGTGCTGCACAAGAAACTTTGTTTCTCTCACCTTAAACCCATGGCCTGTAGTCCTTGACATTTCCACCCTGAGGGGAAAAGGTTCTGACTGTCTATCCTATCTACGTCTCATAATTGTATATACTTCTATCATGTCTTCCCTCAGCCCCTGACATTCCAGAGAAAACTGCTCAAGTTTGTTGAACCTCCCCTCTAAGCCAGTCATCGTTCTGATCAATCTCTTCTGCACCCTCTCCAAAGCCGCCATATCCTTACTGTAAGGTGGTGACCAGAATCGCACATAATACTCCAAATATGGACCAAACTACATTATTAAGCTGCATTGTGATTTCCTGACTCCTAGATACATAGACAATAGGTGCAGGAGTAGTGACATTCGGCCCTTCGAGCCAGCACCGCCATTCACGTTGATCATGGCTGATTATCCACAATCAGTACCCCGTTCCTGCCATCTCCCCATATCCCTTGACTCTGCTCTCTTTAAGAGCTCTATCCAACTCTCTCTTGAAACCATCCAGAGAATTGGCCTCCACTGCCTTCTGAGGCAGAGAATTCCGCAGATTCACAACTCTCTGGGTGGAAAAGTTTTTTCTCATCTCCATTGTAAATGGCCTACCTCTTATTCTTAAACTGTGGGCCCTGGTTCTGGACTCTCCCAACATCGGGAACATGTTTCCTGCCTCGAGCGTGTCCACTCCCTTAATAATCTTATATGTTTCAATTAGATCCCCTCTCATCCTTCTAAACTCTAGAGTGTACAAGCCCAGCCGCTCCATTCTCTCAGCATATGACAGTCCCGCCATCCCGGGAATTAACCTTGTGAACCTACGCTGCACTCCCTCAATAGCAAGAATGTCCTTCCTCACATTTGGAGACCAAACCTGCACACAATACTCCAGGTGTGGCCTTACTAGGGCTCTGTACAACTGCAGAAGGACCTCTTATCCTCAATGCCCGGACCAATGAAGGCAAACATACCATCTGAAGGATTATGTTACTCTGGGTGCGATGAAAAAGGGAATTTAAAAAAAATTGAATTGCAAGTAGGATAAGGCAGTGCAGGGTAAACTACCCCCAAATACGCATTTATGCCTGATATCAGGAGAGATTCCCTTCAATGCCAAAGCCAATGTTGAACTGTTTAAGGAGGAATTTATCCAAAGGATATAACGGGAAACAAGATGCGTAACCAGTTTATAAAGACTAGGTAGTCATTTTGACAGGCTTAAGAAGAGTTAAGGGCGGTAAGGTGGTGCAGCGGTACAGCGCCAGTGACCCGGTTTGGATCGTGACGACGAACGCTATCTGTACGGAGTTTGTACGTTCTCCCCGTGACCGGCGTGGGTTTCCCCCGGGTGCTCCAGTTTCCTCCCACACTCCAAAGACGTGCGGGTTTGTCGGTTCATTGGCTTCTGTAAGATTGTAGTTATGTCGGATAGAACTAGCGTATGGGTGGTGGCCGGTCGGCCTGGACTCGGTGGGTTGAAAGCTCATTGGTTGTAGCAGCAGGTTTGGGACGTCAAGTCTACTCCGCCATTCAATCATGGCTGTGCTAACTTTCCCTCTCAACCCCATTCTCCTGCCTGCTCCCCATAACCCCTGACGCTCTGTTTATTAAAGGACCCTGATAGGCCTGTTTCCACGCTGTCTCTAAGAGGAGCTGGGTGGGATGAAGCTGATGCAGAAGCTAGCAAGGAACAGCTGTCCTAATAACTTGATTCACAGTATTGTAGAATTGCTGCGGTTCAGAGGAGGCCATTCTGTCCATTGACCCCGTGCTGCCTCCAAGCAGAGCATACTACCCATTCTATTCCTATGCGTTCTTCTATTAAACCTGCAAATTATTATCTTTCAAGTGCCTTATATCATTCCCTCTTGAAGCTCGGGCTGTGCTGTCCGCGAGTTCCACATCATAATTGCACTCCAGAGAATCGAGGATCTTCTTTCTTCAGACCACAAAATTGTTCCCTAAACCATTTGTTAAGTGGAGCACTTTATCCTGACCAAACCAGGTCACTGTAATGTACATCTCCATTAGATCTCCTCTCAGCCTTCTTTGCTCCAAGGAGGACAGCCCCTGTTTCACCGAAAAGCTGAAATTCCTCAGCAAAACATAAAAGTGCTGGAAGAACTCGGCAGGTCAGGCAGCATCAGTGGAGGGAATGGACAGGCAAGGTTTCAGGTCGGGACCTTCTACTTTAGTCTGAAGAAGGGTCCCGAGCCAAAAGGGTCCCGAGTCACCCGTCCATTCCCTCCACGGATGCTGCCTGACCTGCCGAGTTCTTCCAGCACTTATCGGTCTGTCCCTCTTGGCGATTTTTTAGGCGACTGTCATAGTCGTAGCAGGTCGCCGAAAAACGGGCGAAAACCTGCGTCATCCTGGCGACAACCTACGACAGCACCTGCGTCAGGAGAAGTCAAGCTACGCTCATTGGCGTCAAACCCACTGTCGCTGAAACATTTCAACATGTTGAAAATTTAGCGGCGTCCAGAGACGCTACGACTTTTTGCTCGACTGTGGGGACTCCCCCCGCTGACCACCGGCGAACATGTGGCAACAAACTAGTCGCCTGTAATTGGCTAAAAAAAAATCGCCTAATTGGGACAGGCCCATGTGTTTTTATCAACAGTCCAGTTTCTGCAGTCTTGTGCATCTCCGTCTGAAAATCCCTCATTCCTCGAACATTGTCGTAAATCTTTTATGACCCCTCTCTCTGGAGCTTCACGCTCTTCCTCACGATGGAACTCCATTTCTGGCCTAGCCTGCCTTTTGTACAGGTTCAACATAACCTGTTGGGCAGCACGGTGGCGCAGCGGTAGAGTTGCTGCCTTACAGCGCCAGACACCCGGCTTCGATCCTGACTACGGGCGCTGTCTGTACGGAGTTTATACGTTCGCCCTGCGACCTGCGTGGGTTTTCTCCGGGTGCTCCGGTTTCCCCCCCACACTCCAAAGACGTACAGGTTTGTGGGTTAATTGGCCTGGTTAAAATGGTAAACTGTCCCTAGTGTGTGTGTGTGTGGGGTAGTGTTAGCGTGCGGGGATCGCTGATCGGCGCGGACACGGTCGGCCGTAGGGCCTGTTTCCACGCTGTATCTCCAAACTAAACTAAACCCTTGGTGCTTTTGATCTCGCGGCTCCTGGTTATAGACAATAGGTGCAGGAGTAGGCCATTCGGCCCATCAAGCCAGCACCGCCATTCAATGTGATCATGGCTGATCATTTATGCATCTCTCTGCGCCATCTGCTTTGAATCTGTGCAGTATAACAGTGTAGCTAATGGGAGAATATGTCCCTTGGAGGGATTTAACTGTATTGTGAAATCAAATCAGTCCCCAGATGGTGCATTACACTTTAGAAGGCCAAACCTTCCTTTACTCTAAATAACATTACTCTAGACCAAATAACATTATATTCAAATAATTCCAGACATTTCAGATTTTCAATTGGTTCCAGCAGCGACTAACCCATTAATGAATCAGACAGAAGTCCACATCTGTTTTTATTCCCTTTTCTTCCCCAAAAGTTTCCCATTGACGTTTCCTGTGTTGCTGCACAAATGTGGATTGTGGGCAAAAATAGTTTTGCAAATGATATTACTCATTTCCTCCCCACCAATTTACGGGGATGTTGCCAGGACTCGAGGGCCTGAGCTACAGGGAGAGGTTGAGCAGGCTGGGGCTCGATCCCTCGGAACGCAGGAGGATGAGAGGGTGATCTTCTAGAGTTGTGGCGAGTCACGAAAGGAATAGGTCGGGTAGACGCACAAGCTCTTTTATCCAGAGCAAGGGAATCGAGAACCAGGGGACTTAGGTTTGTGAGGGGGGAGAGATTTAATAGGAACCTGAAGGGTGACTTTTTCCATACAAAGGGTGGCGAGTGCATGGAACAAGCTGCCAGAGAAGGTAGTTGAGGCAGTTACTTTCGCTTTGTTTAAGAAACATTTGCACAGTTCATGGATAGGACAGGTTTAGAGGGATATGGGCCAAACGCAGGCAAGCGGGACTAATGTAGATGGGACATTGTGATCGGTGTGGGCAAGATGGTCCAAAGGGTGTGTTTCCACACGGTATGTCTCTGAATTTAATTAATAACAAGGATGTTAGAGTGTGGAAACAGGCCCTTCACCCCAACGTGCCCACACACCGGCCAAAATGTCTCATCTACACTAGTCCCCCTTGCCCACACATGTTACAAGGCCTCCTTCCCCTCTTTCGGAAGAAGCAGAAATCGGATTAGTATTGATGACTGGCCTAATGCTATTTCTGGTTCATTTAACATGGATTGCCTTAGAGAGTTCCCATTCCGCTGTGTATCACCTGTGTTCCCTGCTTGTCCCCACAACATACGGGCATGGACATGTTGACATTTCCCAATGGGAATACCTCTCAATGTTTATTTGTTAGGAAAATAGTGGGGCTGAAAATGATCCATAGGGAGAGGTTGAGCAGGCTGGGACTCTATTCCTTGGAGCGCAGGAGGATGAGGTGTCATCTTATAGAGGTGTATAAAATCATGAGAGGAATAGAAAAGGACAAAGGACATTTATTTATTGTCACATACACCAATTGGTGCAGTGAAATTTGACTTGCCATGCAGCACACAGATAAAGATAAGACATAACATTAAAGAATTTAACATAAAAAACTTCCCCCCACAATGGTTCCCATTATGAGGGAAGGCACAAAGTCCAGTCCCCATCCCCAGTTCACCCATAGTCGGGCCTATTGAGGCCCCAACAGTCGCCGCTACGGGGGCCGATGTTCCAGGCCCTTCTTCGCTGGGTGATGGTGCTCCGGCGGTGGGAGAACCCTCTCAGCGGCTCGGGGTGCCTGTAACGGCCGCTTCCTTGCTGGAGACCGCGGCTTCCGACGCCAACGGGCCGCGCTGGATGGAGCTCCACAACCGGTGATCTCGCCGAGAGATCCCAGGCTCCCGATTTAAATTTCAGCGCGGCCGCCCGCCCCTTGGCTCTGCGATGTTCACCTGCGGTCTTCAGCTCACCTGAAGGTGAACAGATCGGGGAGATTTGGTAGATCTAGATCGGGTAGATGCACAGGTTCTCTTGCCCAGAGTAGGGGAATCGAGAACCAGAAGACATGGGCTTAAGGTGAAGGGGAAACAAGTTAATAGGAATCTGATGGATAACTCTTTCACACAAAGGGTGGTGAGTGTATGGAGCGAGCTGCCAGAGGAGGTAGTTGAGGCTGGGACTATCCCAACGTTTAAGAAACAGTTAGACAGGTACATGGATAGGACAGGTTTGGAGGGAAATGGATCAAGTGCAGGCAGGTGGGACTGGTGTAGCTGGGACATGTTGGCCGGTGTGGGCAAGTTGGGCCGAAGGGCCTGTTTCCACACTGTACCACTCGATGTCGCCAAAGGCTCCTTGACCTCCTTTGAAGATTCATTGATACTTTATTGTCACATGTACCTGGGTGCAGTGAAAGGCTTTGTTTTTGCACACAATACACAAAGAGTTGCCACGTCTCTGGCGTCGACAAAGTTACAAAAGTGTGTAGGAAGGAAGTGCAGATGCTTGTTTACACCGACGATAGACACAAAATGCTGGAGTAACTCAGCGGGACAGGCAGCGTCTCAGGAGAGAAGGAATGGGTCACGTTTCGGGTCGAGACCCTTCTTCAGACCGGTCTGAATGATGCTGCCTGTCTCGCTGAGTTACTCCAGCATTTTATGTCTTACTTTTAAGGTTGCCAACTCTCTGACTCCCAAATAAGGGACAAACGGTCAAAATGCGGGACAATGAGTTGGCCCGGGTGCTGGACTGCACACAAAGCCCGGCCAGCGGGCCAGCTGAGGAGTTTTGGCCCGGGCCGCGCGACGTCGCACACAAAGTCCAGCGCCCCATCCAACTCATGAACCGATGATCGGCCGTGAGAAGGAGGGGTGGTGGTGGTGTCGGGGGCAAGCGAAGGTCCGAATGTTGGACAGCTGGCCGGGCTGCCGACCGACGGGGCCACGGGCGAGGCGCTGCTGCTGCTGCACTCCACGGGCTGCATTACGTTGGGACGGGTGAGGTGGGGCCAGACGCGGCGCTCCGACCCGACAGTCCTCTCGACCCAAGTAGTAGCAGTCAAATACGGGACAAGGGCCGGTCCCGTATGGGACAAATTAGCCCAATATACGGGATGCCCCGGCTAATACGGGACAGTTGGCAACCCTACTTTATCTTGAAAGTTACAAAAGTACCCACGAGAGTCCTGATGGTCCCTGTTTGTTCTCAGAAGCCCGACTGTATCTCCGTGTCCTGTCCTCGGCCTGACCTCCTCTCCCCCCCCCCCGCCCCTACACTTTGCCATCGAGCCGTCCCTCCCCTCCCTCTACTGCCCTTCGGCCTTCGTGACCTGGGGGTGGGGGTGGGGATAGTGCCTCCTGCAGCTGACATTGATGGCGCGGGAGGTTAGACCCCCACTGGTCCTCCTCCCTCCGGCCGGTGTCGCCGACTCTGGTTGCCGGCGGCCATTAACTGTTTGTACTTTAACCGCAGGCTGGAGACAGCACGTTCAACCGAGCCAAGCTCCTCAACGTGGGGTTTGCAGAAGCGCTGAAAGAGAACAGTTACGACTGCTTCATATTCAGTGACGTCGACATTATACCCGAGAACGACAAGAACCTGTACCGCTGCGGCGGCAACCCCCGACACTTGGCCTGCGCTATGGACAAGTTCAAGTACCGGTACGTGACTGGGCTCTGAATGTGGCTACTTATCTGTGTGTGCACCCCCCCCCCCCCCCCATCTATGTTGCCCCCCCCCCCCCCTCTGTGCGCCCCTCCTTAATGCAGTCCCCCTCTGTAAGCCCATCTCCCCCCTCTCCCCCCCCCCCCCCTGGGCCTACCCATTCTGAAGGATAAACAATTGCCTACGACACCACAACAGGTTCTCAGCGAGTGTTCCAGATCTTTCTCTTTCCATGGAAGCCACCCAGCCGCTTGGGCGTTTCCAGAAGTTTCTACTTTTGTTTCCATCGTCTCCAACTTATTATTTGGGGCGGCGCGGAGGCACGACGATAGAGTTGCTGCTTTACAGCGGCAGAGACCGGGTTCGATCGCGTCTGCGGGCGCTGTCTGTACAGAGTTTGTACGTTCTCCCCGTGACCTGCGCGGCGTTTTCTCCAGGTGCTCCGGTTTCCTCCCACGCTCCCAAAAGCCTGCAGGTTTTTAGGTTAATTGAGTCGGTATAATTGTAAATTGTCCCTAGTGTGTGTAGGTTGGTGTTTGGGTGCGTCGATCGCTGGTTGGTGGGGAGAAGGGCCTGTTTACGCGCTGTTTATCGGTGACCTAAACAAAATTTGTTTTTCCTCCCCTGCGCCTGTTCTGATTTTGAGTTTCGTCCTCTACAGATGGTGGTCAGGGAAGAGAGTAAGAATTCAGTTGTGCCGGAAAGTGCTGTGAAGAAGGCAGCAGGTGTTAGTGCAGGTGGAAGTGTTAATCAGGACAAAATGGTTGGGATGTTAAAAGCAGAGAGGTCTAGTGGCGGCATCTTGGTGAAGATAGAGGCAATTGTGAAGGATTTAACCACGTTTTGTTCTAGTCTTTTCTTGCCTCCAGTCCCCCCCCCCCCCCCCCCTCTATTTTTCAGTTTGAGGAAGGGTTCCAACCCGAAACAGGCCCTTCGGCCCACCGAGTCCGCGCCGACCAACGATCCCCGCACACTAACACTCTCCGACACACAAAGGACAATTTACAATTCTAACTGAAGCCAATCAGCCAACAGGTTTGCAGGTCTGTGGAATGTGGGAGTAGACCAGAGCATCCGGAAAAAACCCCTGGAGTCACTGGGAGAACGTACAAACTCCGTACAGGCAGCACCCGTGGTCAGGATCGGACCCTGGCCACAAGCACTGTAAGGCAGCAACTCTACCGCTGCGCATCAATGTAGTCCTGCATTTACCAACACTCACCACTTGGTTTGGGGCTCGTTGTTGTGGAGGATGGCATGAGGCAGCATGCCCCCCCCCCCCCCCCCCCCCGTCATACTGCATGTGTCATACTTCCGTGTCATACTGCACGGAAACAGGCCCTTCGGCCCAACTTCCCGACCAAGATGCCCCATCTGCACTAGTCCCACCTGCCCACGTTAGGCCCAGATCCCTCTAAACCTGTTCTCTCTAGGCCCACGCCCAGAGCAGTGAAGCTCTTTTCTCCGTGATATTAGTAGGGTGGGCAGTGACGAGTTTGCCTCCACAAACTCGACACCTCGTGCAGCACAGTTGTGCAGGGTTGAATCTATTTGTGTCGTGAAACATTCTCGTGAGGGGATAATCTCTGTGGAATGCTTGAGCCGTCCCTGGAGATCGGCTCACCAAAGGTCCGCATTGTTAGAGTGCCGTCAGCAGATTGCAGACACGTGGATGGTGGCACCTGTGTCTTTAACTCTTTGGGCGACCACGTCACACGCCTGCATGGTCGTGAGTAGTCGCCCAAAGAGTCGAACCTTTTTCTGGTCGCCGCTGGATTTTTCAACATGTTGAAAATTTTCGGCGACCTGCTGCACGACTGTGACGGGTGCCAGCAAGTCGCCGAAAAAAATCGCGTAAGTGGTACAGGCCCTTAATGTGGTTTAAAATGGCAGCCAATTCCGCAGCCACTCAAATGCTCAAAGGAACAGCGCAAGAACATTGTACGTGGAGAGAGGAATGTACAGAATCACAGAAGCACTTCGCACCACAAACTTTAGTTTAGTTTAGAGGTGCAGCTCGGAAACAGGCCCTTCGGCCCATCTAGTCCGTGCCCGCCAGCGATCTCCACTATCCTAACCCACACGGGATAATTTACATTTATAGTGAGTGGCGCGGAGAGGAGAGTTGCTTGAAATTGGAGAATTCAATGCTCGTGCCGTTAGGTTGTAAGCTACCCAAGTGGAATATGAGCTCATGTTCCTCTAGTTTGTATGTGGCTTCACGCTGACTTCATCTTTTTCTTTGATCATTCAAATATAATGGCAAGCTGCCCCTTCCGAGAACTGGGATTAAATTAACTGAAGCAGAATGGGCGATGGCTCCGGTTTCACCTGCAGCAGAGGTAAACATTAGATTGATTCATTGATTATACAAGAGGATGTGTAATCGGAGTCATGAGAGATGGTTTATTAGGATCAGAAATGGGAGGGGTGCGGAATTTACGGGTTTAACATAAATTAGTAGGTGGGGCAGGAATTGAGTGCCAGCGAGTTTTGCGGGATGGTAAAATCAGCTTCAGTTTTGGGATAGACAAAAATGCTGGAGGAACTCATCGGGTGAGGCAGCATCTATGGAACGAAGGAATTTTGGGGTAGTCCCTGCCTTGTGGATGGGCCACCCCACCCTCATTCTGAGGGTGAAATGGCCGGTGGGGCAAGAGCTGTTGTTGGACTGCTTGAGGGTGGTGGGTGGTTTAGTTTAGTTCATAGTCACGTGTATCGAGGTGCGGTGAAAAGCTTTTGTCGTGTGCTAACCAGTCAGTGGAAAGACCAGTAGAGTCATGAAGTATGGTAAACAGGCCCAACTTGCCCACACCGACCCAACATGTCCCATCTACTCCACCAGTCCCACCTTCCTGCGTTTGGCCCACACATCCCTCTAAAATTGTGCTGTCTGTGAACGAACATTGGTTCTTAAATGTTGCAATAGTCCCTGCCCCAATAGTCCTCTGGTCACTTGTTCCATACACCCACCACCCTTTGTGCAAAAAAAAGTTACCCTCAGATTCCTATTAAATCTTTCTCGCATTGTACTCGCTAGAATTTAGAAGATTGAGCGGGGATCTGATAGAAACTTACAAAATTCTTAAGGGGTTGGACAGGCTAGATGCAGGAAGATTGTTCCCGATGTTGGGGAAGTCCAGGACAAGGGGTCACAGTTTAAGGATAAGGGAGAAGAGATGAGAAAAACATTTTTCACACAGCGAGTGGTGAATCTCTGGAATTCTCTGCCACAGAAGGTAGTTGAGGCCAGTTTGTTGGCTATATTTAAGAGGGCGTTAGATGTGGCCCTTGTGGCTAAAGGGATCAGGGGGTATGCAGAGAAGGCAGGTACAGGATACTGAGTTGGATGATCATATTGAATGGCGGTGCAGGCTCGAAGGGCCGAATGGCCTACTCCACCTATTTTCTATGTTTCTATGTTTCACCGTAAACCTTAATTCATGATTACAATCGAGCCATCCACAGTGTACAGATACACGATAAAGATAATAATGTAAATTATTACCTGGGTGTCATGGTACACCAGTCATTGAAAGTAGGCATGCAGGTGCAGCAGGCAGTGAAGAAAGCAAATGGTATGTTAGCATTCATAGCGAAAGGATTTGAGTATAGGAGCAGGGAAGTTCTACTGCAGTTGTACAGGGTTTTGCTGAGGCCACACCTGGAGTATTGCGTACAGTTTTGGTCTCCAAATCTGAGGAAAGACATTCTTGCCATAGAGGGGGTACAGAGAAGGTTCACCAGACTGATTCCTGGGATGTCAGGACTTTCATATGAGGAAAGACTGGATAGACTTGGCTTGTACTCGCTGGAATTTAGAAGATTGAGGAGGGATCTTATAGAAACTTACAAAATTCTTAAGGGGTTGGACAAGCTAGATGCTGGAAGATTGTTCCCGATGTTGGGGGAGTCCAGAACAAGGGGTCACAGTCTAAGGATAAGGGGGAATTCCTTTAGGAC
Source organism: Raja brachyura (assembly GCA_963514005.1). The sequence continues at coordinate 8,149,291 of OY740810.1, forward strand.
CGAGATGAGGAAAACATTCTTTACACAGAGAGTGTGTGAAGTAAAGGGATCAGGGGGTATGGAGTGAAGGCAGGTACGGGATACTGAGTTGGATGATCAGCCATGATTACATTGAATGGCGGTGCAGGCTCGAAGGGCCGAATGGCCTACTCCTGCACCTATTTTTCTATGTTTCTATGCTTCTAAATAATGTTTTGTGCAGAGTAGAGTCCGATTAAGATAGCCAGAGGGTCTACAATGAGGTACATTGTAGCTCAGGGCGGCTCTCTAGATGTTGGTAGGATGGTTCAATTGCCTGATAACAGCTGAGAAGAAACTGTCCCTGAATATGGAGGTGTGTTTTTTCACACTTCTGTACTTTTTGCCTTGAATGGAGAGGGGAGCAGAGGGAATAGCTGGTGACCTTGCCAAGGCAGCGTGAAGGGCCTGTCCTGCTTGGCGATTTTCTCGGGAACTGCCGGCGTCATTGACGGCGAAAAAAACGTGTTGCGACACTTGAGGAAACACCGCGCGTCAATACGTCATCGAGCCGCGACTTTTTCGGTGACCTGATACGTCAGCAAATGATGCCGACAGTCGCTGAAAGAAAATCGCCAAGTGGGACAGGCCCCTTGAGGTGTAAATGGAGTCAATGGAAGGGAGAGATAGATACAAAAAGCTGGAGTAACTCGGGCAGCATCTCTGGAGAAAATGAATAGGTGATGTTTCGGGTCGGGGCCCTTCTTCAGACTGAGAGTCAGTGGAAAGGAAAATGAGAGATCTAGACGGTGATGTGGAGAGATATCAAACAAAGGAATGAAAGATATGCAAAAAAAACCGGATAAATGAAACGGGCTATTATTTGCTGTGTGCTAGGTGAAACCAAGTACAATGAGACGCAAAGAAATGAGGGGGGGGGGGGTCAGTCTACCCCACGACAGAACAGGAGGAGTTGTATTGTTTGATAGCCACGGGGAAAAGGATCTCCTGTGGCGTTCTCTACTGCCTCTTGGTGGAACCAGTCTGTTGCTGATGGTGCTCCTCAGGTTGGCCAGTGTGTCACGGAGGGGGTGAGCTGTATTGTCCAAGATGTTCCGCAGTTTGAGGTGCGTCCTCCCCCTCCGAGACCAACCTCCCGTGAACCCAACTCCAACTCCGCCCCCCCAGGACGGAGCCAGCCTTCCTGATGAGTTTGTTGATCCTGTTGGGGTCCGCAGACTTCGCCCCGCTACCCCGGCAAGTGGCAGCGAAGAAGATGGCACTGGGTACCACCGATCGGTAGAACATCTGCAGCATCTTACTGCAGATGTTGAAGGAGCGGAGCCTTCTCAAAAAGTACAGCCGGCTCTGACCTTCCTTGTGCAGGCCCTCAGCATTCCTGGACCAGTCCAGTTTACTGTCCAGGTACTCGCCAAGGTACTTGTACTCCTTGGTAAACTGCACATCCACACCATTGAGACAGGGGACAGTATGATGCTCAGCTCAAGCATGATTGAGCGACAGAGGAGACTTGATGGGCTGAATGGCCTAATTCTGTTCCTGGAACTCATAAACCTAAGAGTTACTGCAGATTCTCAAGGGGTTGTGAAATGAGGGTTGTAAGTTCACTGCTAAGTGGTACATTCTGTTTAATCTTTCACTTCTCTTGTCTACTTATTTATGAAATGCATTCCAGCCTCCAGGATCAGCCTGTGGCTACAGACGAGATTCCTCCCTGTTTCACTGGAGGTTTTTACACTAGTTGCCATCTAATATATATATATATATATATATATATGCTCTTCTCCCCTCACACAGGCTGCCGTACAAGGGTTATTTTGGAGGGGTCGTGGCTTTTTCTAAGGACCAGTATTTGAAAATTAATGGTTTCTCCAACAACTACTGGGGCTGGGGAACAGAAGACGATGACACGTACATGAGGTAAGAGGAACGAAACAGGTGTTCAAAGCTGAATGTGGGATCGGGACACCGTGACCACACTCTGGGTCTTGCGTTGTGTAATGTGTAAGGAGGAACTGCGGATGCTGGTTTTACCTTTTATCTCGTCTACTCATCTGGACGCCCGCAGCGGCGGCTGTGGAGGGTTGAGGTCCGGACCACGGGGGAAAATGGAGGAGGACTTTTTGCAAGCATAGGGTGCAACATAACATAACCTCGTAAATTAAACGGTTTCGAACCGGGTGACGGATGGGCAAAAATACGAAATAGGTAGATCTCTCCTAATCTCTCTGTTCTTTACTTTCTCCATCTATTGCAATCTTTTCAGCTTCTCTTCTCTGCCCTTTATTACTTTTGCCGTCTGTGTCGACTCGCTTGTCTATCTATTCCGACGCTCTTTATTTCTTTATTTCTTCCACTGTTCTTTTTATTATTAAATCAAAAGTATGAAGTTGTACAAGAATGGAAATAAGTATGTATGTGTTAGGTACTCGAGTACCACACTATTGTACTTACTTCTAACAAAAATGAACAACAACAAAAAAAATAAAAGAAAATGGAGGAGGACGGGCCAAATGTTGTGCCTTCCACCACAGTGATGAATGCCGCGGTGGATGTTTGTGTTACATTTTTTTTTAAATAATATTTTTATTAGAAGTAAGCATTTCACAATGATAAAACAAATTTACAAATACCAACTTAATTCGGTAATTATACAAATATCACATTGATTATTATTATCTTCTGTTTTTTAGAAATAGAGAGAAAAAGAAAAAAGAATAGGTTTTAAATCGACAAAGGTTGTGATTAAATAATAATTTTGATTATATATAAAAAAGAAGGGAAAGAAAAAAAAAACAATTAAAATATATCTATTTAATATATATATATTTTTCTTTAAAACAGTAAAAAGTATTATATATATATAATATATAATAGAGAAACAACAAAATATATTGTAAATAAAACTATTACAAATGATAATATCATCGTATTGTAGAGACATGTATACAAATCCCAGTTTGAAAATGAGTTATTTTCATCAAATCCTGTCGGGTACCCATTGAGTTGTGATGCCAAGAACAGCTATCCCTTCAAATATTGTATATATGGAGACCATATTTGTTCAAAGATTTCATATTTGTCCATTAGGACAAATCTAATTCTTTCCAAATACAATGTCTCCGACATCTCTGCTGTCCACATTTTAATTGTGGGGGATAATGTTCCCTTCCAAAATTTCAGTATTATTTTTTTCCCTATTATCAAACAGTAATCAAAGAAATTTCTTTGATTTACTGTTAATACCAATTTTGAGTCCGGAATTCCTAATATTATTAACCTTGGATCTGGATCCAGTTTAACTCTAAGAACTTCAGAAATAACTCTAAAGATTTCTATCCAATAATAACTAAGTTTTGAACACGTTACAAAACTTTGTGTTAAATTGGCTTCTAAATTCTGACACTTATCACAAATAGAAGAAACGTTAGGAAAAATTCTATTTAATTTGGCTTTCGAATAATGTAATCTATATAATACTTTAAATTGTATCAATGTATGCCTAGCATTTAACGAACAACGATGTATACGTTGTAAACTTTCTTCCCAAGTTTCTTTCGTTATAGATAAACCTATTTCATTTTCCCATGCTTGTCGATATATTTCCGTTGTTGGATTCATTTTTATTGTGTGTTTTTTTTGTGTTCTTTTTTCATTGTGCCGCTGCTGGCAAATTCATTTCACTTGCACTTTATGTGCAAGCGACGAATAAAACTGATTGTGATATCATGATTGTGGTTTAAACCGAGGACCGACACAAGAAGCTGGAGTAAGCAACTCAGCGGGACAGGCAGCATCTCTGAAGAGAAGCAATGGGTGACGTTTTGGGTCGAGACCCTTCTTCAGACTCGGTGGGGCGGGGGGGGGGGGGGGGGAGGGAAACGAGAGATATAGACGACGATGTAGAGAGATATAGAACAAATGAATGAAAGATATGCAAATAAAGTAATGATGATAAAGGAAACTGGCCATTGTCAGCTGTTTGCTGGGTGAGAACGAGAAGCTGGTGCGACTTGGCTGGGGGGAGGGGGGTGGAGAGAGAGGGAAAGCCGGGGTTACATGAAGTTAGAGAGATCAATATTCATACCACTGGGCTTTGAGCTGCCCAATCGAAATATGTGATTCTGTTTCTCCAATTTGCGTTTAGCCTGCATTGAGTAGCATCTTTTAAGCATTCTTTTTATAGTATTTCAGACCTTAAGATGGATGAAACTTGGTTTAGTCAGGAAGTGGTTGCAGCAATAATGAACGTATAGCTTGAGCGTTGAATTTGTAGTTCTGGTGTGTGCTCGGGGTGTGACTTCAAAGCCATGGGTTCCACGCTCTCGATTTGGGATGAGAAAGCCACGGGTTAAAGGCCCAACCGTGCTCCGGAGCATTGAGCCAATTCTGACGCACTTGTGCCAAACTTGTGAGTGCGCAGCAGAGGTCAAGAATGTTTGCTGTCATAACAGGCCTGTAAACTCACTACACATAGAAAGCATTTTGTCGGGAGGCACCGTGCCGTGGGTTTGGGAATCCATGCAAGGCCGCAAGAAATTGCAGGCCCAGGTCATCACGCAAACCAACCTCCCTTGCATTGACGCTGCCTCGGCCAGGCCACAAGGGCCAATCTCACCCCGGTCACTCCCTCTTCTCCCCTCACCCCTGTAGCAAGAGACACAGAAGTTTGAAAACGCACACCTCCAGGTTCAGGAGCGGTATCTTTCCAGCTGTTATCAGGCAACTGAACCATCTAGAGCCAGCTAGAAAGCAGTCCTGACCTCCCATATATCTACCTCATTGGAGAGCTTCGAACTATCTTTAATCGGACTTTATTGGACTATATCTTGTGGTCAACGTTATACCCTTTATCCTGCATCCTTCCACTGTGGACGGCTCGACTGTAATCCTAAATAGTCTCTTTGCTGACTGGATAGCATGCAGCAAAGTGCTTTTTCACTATCTCAGTACAGGTGACAATAAGAAACAAAACTAAAAATATAATATATATTAAACAAAATGAATAACCAATGTACTGGTACAAAAAACCCAAAGTCCTTAGTGCATCCAAAAACAGACCATAGAAATTTGTGTTTGAGGTTAGTGTTGAGTTGCGTTCAAGAGCCTGATAATGGCTGCTGGGTAGAAGCTGTTACTGAAGCTGGGGGTCGTGGTTTTCAAGCTTTTTCTTTCCATAGAAACATAGAAAATAGGTGCATTCGGCCCTTCGAGCCTGCACCGCCATTCAATATGATCATGGCTGATCATCCAACTCAGTATCCTGTACCTGCCTTCTCTCCATACCCCCTGATCCCTTTAGCCACAAGGGCCACATCTAACTCCCTCTTAAATATAGCCAATGAACTGGCCTCAACTACTTTCTGTGGCAGAGAATTCCAGAGACTCACCACTCTCTGTGTAAAGAATGTTTTCCTCATCTCGGTCCTAAAAGAATTCCCCCTTATCCTTAGACTGTGACCCCTTGTTCTGGACTCCCCCAACATCGGGAACAGTGTGGCAGAGAATTCCACAGATTCACTACTCTCTGTGTGAAAATGTTTGTTCTCATCTCGGTCCTATAAGACTTCCCCCTTATCCTTAAACTGTGACCCCTTGTTCTGGACTTCCCCAACATCGGGAACAAGCTTCCTGCATCTAGCCTGTCCAACCCCTTAAGATCTTTGTATGTTTCTATAAGATCCCCCCTCAATCTTCTAAATTCTAGATTTCCGATGGAAGGAATGGAATGAGAGTGTGGCCGGGGTGGTGCGGGTCTTTGATGATATTGGCTGCCTCTTTGAGGCAGTGCCTCCTACAGATCCCTTTGATGGTGGGGGGAGGTCAGTTCCCTGTGGGCCAGGCAGTGTCTACCACTCTCCTTAATCTCCATCTATCTTGAGCGTCCCGAGTTGCCAAACAAGGCGAGTTAAATCAAGTATGAAGCAAGAGCTCCCAAGAGAGGAGCAGAAAGGATGTTAGCCAAGAGCTGTGGACAATGTTTATCTAGCAACCAATATCCATAAAAACAGGAGGTAGACAAAATTGCTGGAGAAACTCAGCGGGTGCGGTGGCATCTATGGAGCGAAGGAAATCCAGCTGTAAATCCATCGCCGAAACGTTGCCTATATCCTTCGCTCCATAGATGCTGCCGCACCCGCTGAGTTTCTCCAGCAATTTTGTCTACCTTCGATTTTCCAGCATCTGCAGTTCCTTCTTGAACACAACATCCATAAAAACTGAGTGCCTTGTACGGATCGCATTCTTGTTTTTTTAGATGGTGCTTTGAGAGAGGGGACGGCTGCCATTTCCCCAAGTTTATCCGTGACTACAGTTCCTTATTAGGTGCATGTTTTCTTCCCTTGTTTGTTTGGTGGTTCGGCACTCGACTTGCCCCAGCCCAAGAAAAGTCAAATTAGACTTTTTACGTATTTCACAGCAACCGGTCAGAAAATCATGCGTTTGCCGTTGTTACACCAACGGACTCGACTGCGCAATGTGTAGTTGGCTAAATTGTTCAATGTATGGCAACACCTTCACTGAGAAATGGAGCACAACGTGTTTCAATTATATTAAAGAAGGAACTGCAGATGCTGGAAAATCGAGGGTAGACAAAATTGCTGGTGAAACTCAGCGGGTGCGGCTGCATCTATGGAGCGAAGGAAATAGGCCGAAACCCTCTTCAGTCTGAAGAAGGGTTTCGGCCCGAAACGTTGCCTATCTCTTTCGCTCCATAGATGCTGCTGCACCCGCTGAGTCTCTCCAGCATTTTGTGTACCCTCGTGTTTCAATATATGTTGCCTATGATCACCACATAAGTACACCTCACTCCCACAACTTTGGATGATCTTCAAGCTCTTGTAGAAACTTATTCTGGCATGCAAATGTATTCTTTCTTGGAATGACCTCCCCTCATTTCTGTGTCAATACAGCTCTTCTCTGTTCAGCAAATATTTACTTAATGACGTTGTGCTTTGCAAATCCTTTTTATTTAACTTGTCACAGGAAAAGAATGGGTGACGCAGGGTTGCTGCCTTGCCTGGGCTAGAGACCCAGGCTCGATCCTGACTACGGGTGCCATCTGTGCGGAGTTTGTGGGTTCTCCGTGTGAGCCCGTGCGATTTTTCCGGGCGCTCCGGTTTCCTCACACACTCACTCCAAAGACGGGCGGGTTTGTAGGTTAATACGCTTTGTAAAGCGGTCAGTAGTGTGCATAGGTGGGATAACATAGAACTAGCGTGAACGGGTGATCGGTGGTAGGCCTAAGGGCCTGTTTCCACGCTGTATCTCTGATCTAAACTACAAACAAAACTAGCGATGAGAGATAAGCAACAGGTTTGGAAGTTCGGAAAAACCAGTAACATTTTTTTTACTACCTTCATGATTGCATTAATGGGAAGGATTCTGTTCAGTAAACCAACCATTTAAAATGAAAGGAAACTTTCTTGGGCACCTGCATTCTTTCACCTAGCAACGATATGTTGGGATAAATGACTTGCTAGTTTTGGCTTGTATATTTGTCAAAACAAGTAGGGTATCGTTTTAACTTGCGGCATCCTTACTGGCAGGAGATTAAATAGCTTCTATTATTCACACCAGCCAGTAACCCCTGTGAAAGTTAGAAGTTCAGTGTAACTCCTACTGTACAAACATTCACATATCAAAGGCTTCTTTGTGAACCAGGGGAGGACTGTGGGGTTAAAAACGACTCTACACAAACCACTGGGCTCATTTCCACCCAGTGAGAAACAACCATGAAGGAACCGAATTACAGACAATAGAGAATGGGTGCAGGAGTAGGCCACTCGGCCCTTCGAGCCAGCACCGCCATTCAATGTGATCATGGCTGATCATCCACAATCAGTACCCTGTTCCTGCCTTCTCCTCATATCCCCTGGCTCCGCTATCTTTAAGAACTTCTATTTAACTCTCTTGAAAGCATCCAGAGAACCGGCCTCCACCGCCTTCTGAGGCAGAGAATTCCACAGGCTCACCACTCTCTGTGTGAAAATGTTTTTCCTCATCTCCTTTCTAAATGGCTTACCCCTTATTCTTAAACTGTGGCCCCTGGTTCTGGACTCCCCCAACATCGGGAACATGTTTCCTGCCTCTAGCGTGTCCAAACCCTTAATAATCTTGTATGTTTCAATAAGATTCCCCTCTAATCCTTCTAAATTCCAGAGTATACAAGCCCAGCCACTCCTACGCTGCACTCCCTCAATAGCAGGAATGTCCCTTTCTCAAATTTGGAGACTAAAACTGCACACAATACTCAAGGTGTGGTCTCACTAGGGCCCTGTACAACTGCAGAAGGACCTCTTTGCTCCTATACTCAACTCCTTTTGTTATGAAGGCCAACATGCCATTAGTTTTCTTCACTGCCTGCTTACTTTCAGTGACAGATGAACAAGGACCCCCAATCCCGTTGTATTTCCCCCTTTCCCAATTTAACACCATTTAGATAATAATCTGCCTTCCTGTTTTTGCCACCAAAATGGATAACCTCATATTTGTCCACATTAAACTACATCTGCTATGCATCTGCCCACTCACCCAACCTGTCTAAGTCACCCTGCATCCTCAATGCATCCTCTTCATACAGGTAACAATTACAACCTCCCTATTACTATCCATGGTAATTGGATGTTTGTTCATTAGTTTTTTTTTTTTAAGAGGGCTCAACGTGGAAACAGGCCCTTCGGTTTACACCGCGCACATAGAAACATAGAAACTAGGTGCAGGAGGTGGCCAATCGGCCCTTTGAGCCAGCACCGCCATTCATTGTGATCATGGCTGATCGTCCCCTATCAATAAACCGTACCTGCCTTCTCCCCATATCCCTTGACTCCACTAGCCCCTAGAGCTCTATCTAACTCTCTCTTAAATCCATCCAGTGACTTGGCCTCAACTGCACTCTGTGGCAGGGAATTCCATAAATTCACAACTCTCTCGATGAAAAAGTTTTTTCTCACCTCAGTCTTAAATGACCTCCCGTTTGTTCTAAGACTGTGGCCCCTGGTTCTGGACTCACCCAACATTGGGAACATTTTTCCTGCATTTAGCTTGTCCAGTCCTTTTATAATGTGATATGTTTCTATAAGATCCCCCCCCCATCCTTCTAAACTCCAATGAGTACTAGCCTAGTCTTTTCAATCTTTCCTCGTATGACAGTCCCGCCATCCCTGGGATCAATCTTGTGAACCTACGCTGCACTGCCTCAATCACAAGGATGTCCTTTCTCAAATTAAGAGACCAAAACTGTACACAATACTCCAGATGTGGTCTCACCAGAGTCACCGCCCTTAACGCTATCCTACATCCTACACACACTAGGAAGAATTTACTATTTTACCAAACCAATTAACCTACAAACCTGTACGTCTTTGGAGTGTGGGAGGAAACCGGAGCACTCGGAGAAAACCTATGCAGGTCACAGAGAGAATGGACAAACTCCGTACAGATGGCACCCGTAGTCAGGATTGAATTTGTTTATTGTCACGTGTACTGAGGTACACTGAAAAACTCCTGTTTTCAGTGCTAACCAGTCAGCGGAAAGACCATACGTGATTACAATCGAGCCGCCACAGTGTAGAAACACAGGATAAAGCGAATAATGTTTAGTGCAGGGTAAAGTCCGATTAAAGATAGTCCGAGGGTTTCCAGTGATGTAGATAGTAGCTCAGGGCTGCTCTCTTGTTGTTGATCGAATGATTCAGCAGCTGGGAAGAAAAGGTCCCTGAATCTGGAGGTGTGCATTTTCACACTTCTGTGTCTCCTGCCCAATGGGAGAGGGGAGAAGAGGGAGCACTTGCAGATTCAGGTTTATTGTCGCACGCACCATTAGGTACTGTGATATTTGAGTTGCCATGCAGCCGTGCAATTAAAAGAACACAACACAAGTAAAAGAACGATAGAACGAGATAGAACGATAGGCCCCGACCTCGGGTGGTCTAGGAGGAGGAGGCGGACTGGACTTTTTGGTGCCTTCCCCTCACAGTGGAAAGTGTTGATTCTGCTCTTGGGGGGACGTTCATGTTGAATCCGATAGTGTATTGTGTCTTTATTTTTAATTTTTTTAAATTTTATTATGGATGTATGGTGATCTAATTTTTATTTCTCTGTATAGCACTTTGGCTTCAACATGATTTGATTTAAAAGTGCTATACAAATAAAAATTACGTACTTACTAGAACTTGACATAAACATCCTCCACAGTGATCTCTGCGAGGGAAGGCAATAAAGTTAGGTCAGGCTTCCTCCTTTTGTTCACCCGGCTTTGTCTGTTGACTTTAACATCGTCTGCGGTGCTTCTAGCTGCAGGCGTGGAGCGGACTTTGCCATCCAGGGATATCTTGCCAGGGATAATCAGTGAAGACTTTGGCCAAGCTTTGGATTAGCTGCGCCCCGTCTCCCAGTGTGGTCTGTTCAGAGGTTTTTTGTTTGGTAATTGCTCCTGGGATAGTTTGCAATATTAAAACAGTATGTTTACGCTACGCGCTCATCATGCCCTGTATTCAGGAAGTGTCTTTGCTCTAAATCTTAGGGTAACGTTGAATGGGATGACCGTTGATCGGCCCGATAACAACATCGGACGAACCAAAATGATACGACATGAAAGAGACAAAGGAAATGAAGTGAACGAGAAAAAGTGAGTCAACAGCTGTCACATTGTGTGTTAAATCAGCCAACGTGTGCAAGATCAAAAGTCAAATAAGTAGGCCGCGTGACTGAGCCAGTTGTATTGGATTAATGAGTTACCTCTTAGAGTCATGGAATTATCCAGCATGGAACAGTTCTAAGTTTCCGGTAGCGGTCTGGTCTTCCATTCTAGCCTTTCCAGTAAAGGGCCTGTCCCACCAGCATGCAACTTCATGCGATGAGCGCAACCTAACGTGGTCGCTTGAGCCGCCTGGCGTCGCGGGGCCGGTCCCACTTTGCGGAATTGTGCGGAGTTCGTCCCGACATCGCGTGGGGCTCCGAAAAACTGACCGTGTTCAAAAATTCCGCGCGGCAACGCTTGTCGGCTCGCTGTCGCCTCGATGCATTACACACCGTCTCGACGTCGTGCCTCCGTGACCCTCTCTGTGTGTGGTTCCGTGGCCCTCTCTGTGTGTGCCTCTGTGCCCCTCTCTGTGTGTCCCTCTCTGTCCTGGCGAACTTACCTTTAAGACTTCGCTCCAAGTTCGCCTCACTTTGCGCCGCGTTGTGCCATTCACCCGACCTCCGCGTGGCCCTTGCTGCCAGTTTGGTCGCGCTTGCCGCATGCAGGTGCATGCTGGTGGGACAGGCCCTTTAGGCATCATCCTTTAGGTTGCGTAGGAAGGAACTGCAGATAGACACAACATGCTGGAGTAACTCAACGGGACAGGCAGCATCTCTGGAGAGAAGGAATGGGTGAGGTTTTGGGTCAAGACCCTTCTTCAGACTGATCTACAGACAAATCAGTCTGAAGAAAGGTCTCAACCCGGAACGTGATCCATTCCTTCTCTCCAGAGATGCTGCATGTCCCATTGAGTGACTCCAGCATTTTGTGTCTACTTTCGATTTAAACCAGCATCTGCAGTTCTTTCCTACACAAGGAACTGCAGATGCAGGTTTACATCAAAGATAGACACAAAATGTTGGATTAACTCAGCGGGACAGGCAGCGTCTCTGGAGAGAAGGAATGGATGATGTTCTGGGTCGAGACCTTTCAGTCTAAAGAAGGGTCATGACCCAAAACCTCACCCATTCCTTCTCTCCAGAGATGCTGCCTGTCCCGCTGAGTTACTCCAGCATTTTGTGTCTTCCATCTTAAGGTTCTTGGATTGATCTAACATGGAGAAAGCCCCTCTTATTGTCTGATTAACAGTGACGTCCATGCGGAGTTAAGAAAAATAAACCTTGCATTGTCTCCAAAGAACTCCAATGGTCTGATTGTAAAAATCAGTGTATTGAGAGATAAAAGCGTGGGTGAGAAGGCAATTATGTCAAATAAATGCTTCAAAACATTTGTGAATTCGGGGCACTCTTTGAGTTAGTTTGACTAGTGCAAATAGACAATAGACAATGGGTGCAGGAGTAGAGGCCATTTGGCCCTTCGAGCCAGCACTGCCATTCAATGTGATCATATCTGATCTTCCCCAATCAGTACTCCATTCCTGCCTTCGCCCCATATCCCCTGACTCAGCTATTTTTAAGAGCCCTATCTAGCTCTCTCTTGAAAGCATCCAGAGAACCCGCCTCCACCGCCCTTTGAGGCAGAGAATTCCACAGACTCACCACTCTCTGGGAGAAAAAGTGTTTCCTCATCTCCGTTCTAAATGGCTTACTCCTTATTCTTAAACTGTGGCCCCTGGTTCTGGACTTCCCCCAACATTGGGAACATGTTTCCTGCCTCTAGCGTGTCGAAGCCCTTGACAATCTTATATGTTTCAATGAGATCCCCGCTCATCCTTCTGAGATGGGACATGTGGGCCGAAAGGCCTGTTTCCATGCTGTGGAACGCTTTGACGATGGGTATAAATGGGTGGGACCGTCTCAATGCATGAGTAAAACCTTCAAAGTCAGCGTCTTAACTACCTTTTTTTTTCTGTGTTCCCAGTTACGTTGTATATAACAGGATGAAGTACACAAGGCATCGTGATGGCTACAAATCCCTTAAATATTCCGTCATCAAATTGGAGAGGAGGCCACTTTTCACCAAGATCACAGTCGACATTGGAAAGCCTCCGTCGTAGAGAAGTGGAAACGTGCCTTGACCACCTTCACCACTGTTATGAGTGGAACCAACCAAAGAAATGTGTGTCTGCCGTCCACACATTTAAAAACACTAATGACACCCCCCCCTCCCCCCCCCCCCCCCCTCCAGTCTCCTCACGTTAAAGGGAATGGTCTGTTCTGTACCTTGGGTCTGTAGATTTGACGGAGGGAGCTATTTGAAATGGGTTTGCCACATCCTGTCCTTGGGCACAGAGAGAGAGAGAGAGAAGGTTCCTAAGGTCATCCAGTGATAAGAATAGCGGGAGAATGCGGCTGAAAGGAACAATCTCTTGCTCTTTGCCTCGGAATGATGTCTTGCATCGATCTCGCCCTCCTTCATTTTCATACGCTCTCTGCTTCTGCTTCTGACGGAAAGGGAGGAAGCGATGTGATTACAGGATGCCGGGAGGGTGACATCTTCCAGGGCAGCAATCCCTCCTTTGTAGTTCCTCCTGCACCTGCATCGGGCTAGTATCCCAAGTCTGCCGAGGAGGGAGGAGAGCTTTTAGTCCCTCTCAGAGTCTTTATAAACTCTCAGGTATGACTCGCGTGTTTGTTTTTGCTGATTGGTCATTTTATTTTATTTTTTTCCCCTCGTGTGTGTGTGTCATAATCGTGTGGTCGGGGCACATGGGGTCGGTTCTGCTAATGGTAGGGAGCTGTTGTCTCCTGCATTTTGAACGGGATATCCACTGCCCCCCCCCCCCCCCCCCATATGACCACGACCCCCATCCCATCCTTCAACACTGTCCAAAATGACCTTGAATGTTGCATCCACCACACTGGCGCTCTGTTCTCTGTTAATCCAGAGGCTCCACATTTGTAAAAGGTGCTGATGATTTACACGGGGAGGGGGAGGGGAGGGGGGGTTGGTAATGCTCCACAGGCACCTAGTTATTCCCTCGACTTTTCACCCAAGTGCCCATTTGTACCAGGCGAGGCTCCGAGTAGTGTACTCCAGTGATGGGCACCTTACGGCAGACTCCTGACCCGACTGGAGCTTAGTTGAGATGGGGGCTTTGCAAGATGAGACCGCCGGTTAGGAATTGCGAGGAGGGGGACCCGAATGGAATGTTTTCCTCCGCTTGTCGAGACGAGAGTAACACAGAACCCAATCAAGTGCAACCATCTCGGTAACGAGCAAGCGTTGATCCCGTGATCTTATTCGTCTTTCCGGGTTCAGACTTGGACTGAGCTGTGATGTTTTCGGACGAGCGCCTGGAAATGAGCCCTATTTTTCTATATGATGCGTTGAGCGACTTTTTAATTCCATGTTTACAAATAACTTCTGTAAATGACATGGTGTCCAAACAATCATGAAACTCGTGAATCTCCGCTTTGCATTCTTTATTTACCATCCCCAGCTTATTTTTAGAAAAAGGTTTGCAACCGCGACTCGCCTTTCAACTGGGAGCAGGGAGTGGGGATTAAAAATCGAGCTTGTTTTTGGTCCTCGTATACGTTGCCCATCAATCTTCCTAGAGCAACATCATTCACTCGACTTCCAGTTCATTATCGGGGGGGACGGGGGACTTGTGGGAGAGGAGCGCGCGATGGATAGCATCGTGAAAGACCTGTTGCTTTTTGAGTTATTGAAGACTTTATAACCTTTTTTTACAAAGAAAAGTAACAGTTGTAAATGAACCAAAGATCACTCTGCAAAAATGTATAAATTAAAATGACTTGTGAAATGGAACAATATTTATTTATATGTACAGCAGAGTGAGGAAGCTGAAACTCTGCGGGTCCCCTGGCAATTGTATCATGAATAGTGTGGGAGAGGTGTGAAATCTATTTTTTAATTGACTTTTTATTGTATTTGGTTGTTTGCAATTTTAGTGGATCCAGTATCTGATGAATTTTAGCTTTTGAGATGGTATAACTGGAGTTTTTATCCCGGCTGGATTAGCATTCATCCACGAGCAGCATTTTCTGCGTCGTCCCATTCTCTGACCACTCGCCCTGCGGCCTTGGCTCTTTGAACCTGCGAGCAGCTCTTCAAACAGCGCAGCTCAGGCACGTGGAACATGAAAGGTCAGCCTCCAATTCCCTGTCTGCGCGGAGGCGAGGACTATTGCACGCTCTCTTGCAGGAGAAGGAATGTTCCCGACATGAACACTCCGAGGATAGGCACAAAAAAGCTGGAGTAACTCAGCGGGACAGGCAGCATCTCTGCAGAAGAGGAATGGGTGACGTTCCGGGTCGAGACCCTTCCTCAGACAGAGAGTCGGGGGGGAAAGGGAAACGTAAGATATAGACGGTGATTATGGAGAGATGGAGTTAAATGAATGAAAATGTGGGCAAAAAAAAAAGTAAATCCTCGAGGTTTTGTTTCCGTTCGTGTTCCTGGCAGAGTGTTGGCCACAACTTGCTTTCACAGCCACGTATCTTCACTCAGCCAATGTCTCCAGTGAATGTCCACGCTTCATGTTCTCATATCCGCCAGGATTTACAGGTATGTTCATGGTATTATTTGTCTCAGCCACCTCCTACTCCCCCGACCGCCCATCTCCAACACCACTGACCCACTCTGTCTCAAGCGTGCCGTCGTTGACTTCATCCTCTGCCACATTTGATGGTTCAGGCAAAGACTATTCCTCTCCTCTGGGATCAACCATTGCAAATGTCAACGATTCTTGAATTCTAATACTACTCTGAATTGACCTCTCTTCGCTTTCCTTGAACCCCATCTCTTCTCTTCAGTCTGTTTGTGCTAACTCTTCTAATCTTGAACGATCTGTCCTCACCATAGGTCTCGGCTTAATCCCTCTCACTCTTCATCTCATTGGTTTTCCAGCCCGCTGTCTTTAACCCCATGTCCATTTATTTCCCCGAGAATCTTCGTCCCAGACTGCGTGGATTCTACCTGTTAGCTTCAGAATTCCCAATTGCACTTCAACGCCATCCCTCTTGTCGCTTATCTTTTCTAGATCTATTCATTGCAAACCATTGGTGCGACGTTGGCTTTCATGATATTCCCCACTGTCTTTTTTTACTTCTGAACGGGCAACCCCGCCACCTGCGATGGAATATCGCCAACATTGTCATCAAAGCGGCTGACAAAGGTACCATTGTGCCCTGCCTCTCAGAGGCTGAATGGCAAATCCATGACCTCTCCATGCCGCCCTCTGGACCAAGACCCACCGCTGCGTCTGAAGAAGGGTCTCGACCCGAAACGTCACCCATTCCTTCTCTCCAGAGATGCTGCCTGTCCCGCTGAGTTACTCCAGCATTTTGTGTCTTCCTTCGAGCATCAGCCCATTGTCTCTGGTCACTGACTTAATTTCCTCTGGAGAACAGCCCTTAGCTTTCTACTTCCCCAATCCTGCAGCGACCCCTTCTTCCTCCTCCCAACATCCACAAGTGGGACCATTCTGGTAGACCATTTCCGTCTGATCTTGTTCACTTTGTGAATTAACCTGGGAACGCGAAGAAATATATATCTTGCTGGTGAGAGAGTGTAATTTGGTGGAATCAAGGTGATTTCTGACCTTTCATTAACCTGCTCCTGTCTACTCTCCCAAGCAGGGCTGCGGAGGCCAGGTCAATGGATATTTTGGAGGCAGAGACAGATAGATTCTTGATTGGTATGGGTGTCGGGTTAGGGGAGAAGGCAGGAGAATGGGGTTGAGAGGGGAAGATGGAATGGCAGAGTAGTCTTGATGGGCCGAATGGCCTAATTCTGCTCCTATCACTTATGAAGTGCTGCAGTAACTCAGCGGTTCAGGCAGCATTTTTTGGACGTCACCTTTGTCCATGTTCTCCAGAGATGCTGCCTGACCCACTGAGTTACTCCATCCGAAGCTCGCTGTTTCTACGAAGTAAAATGAGAGCTAGTATGTATAAGGTTGGGATTTCCTTTGCAGACCAAACAAGTGTTCTGCAGTCTGCGTTTGGTCTCCCAAATGAGGTCAGGCTGTGAGAACTAATTTCAGTAAATTAAATTGGAAATAGCACAAGACAATTGCTGCCTTTCCTGGAGGCAGAATGTAATTCCTCGAGGGACAGGAATGAAATGAAAGACCAGATGTTGCGCCATCTTTGTCTTTACATAAAAGAGCTGCAATGTTTGGGGGACTGTTAAAGGGGCAAAGTTGAGCCACACTGTGTGATATTCAAATCAATATTTTCTTTTGGAATTGAACTTGAAATGTGTAATAAAATCAAAGTGCTGGAAACACTCAGGTTAGTGTTGAAATGCGTAACTTTGTGCGAGACGACAAAAGTGATTTAGTTTAGATGGACAGCGTGGAAACAGGCCCTTCGGCCCACCGAATCCGTGCCCACCAGCGACCACCCGTACACTAGTTCTACCCTAAACACTGGAGGAACGTTACAGAGGCCGGTTAACCGACCAATGTGGGAGGAAACCGGAGCACCCGGTTGAACGTGCAAACTCCGTACAGACAGAACCCGTCGATCCCGGCAGCAACTATACCGCTGCGCCGCCATGCCACCGTGTTGCTGACATCGCTATTGGTTTGGTACCAAGAGAGAACCCCCTGTCCTCAAGTTTGGGACCCAACTATCTTAGGATCTACGCGTACTTACAGTATGTAGGCCCCAAGTATCTGTCCATGCTCAGAAGAATGAAGGGAGACCAGAGTTCCCATCATAATGGATGTGAATCACATGTTTTGATGAATAATGCAGTCTCTTTTTTTCCTCTCGTGAATGAAAGGAGAGTGTTATCCTTTGCTGAGGAAACATTTTCAAAGAGAATTTGATTAAAATTTGATGAGTTGTGAATTCTCTGTGTGGAACGGACAATTAAGTGGAAAGATTTGAATGAACTTACTGAACACTGTGTGTGAGGTGGGGAAAGGGCATTTTGTGAGGGGTGGTGACTGCTGCCAACCCAACGAAAACGAAAGACTTGAACGCTTGCCAGACAGAGATTAGAAATCACCGCCCACGCTGGCAAAAATGTTCCAAGAAAATTATGCTTGCTCATGCAAACGTCACACCGCACTGGAGAAAATGCAAAATATTAGGAAATGTACAGATGAACTGAAGAAGGCCAGAGCGAAACTCAAAGAGCTGCAGTAACTCAGCAGGGTTCAGTTTAGTTGATTGTCATGTGTACCGAGGTACAGTGAAAAGCTTTTGTTGCGTGCTTAGCAGTCAATGGAAAGATGATGCATTATTAAGGGCCTGTCCTACAAGCATGCAACTCTATGCGATTAGCGCGACCTAACGTGGTCGCTTGAGCCGTCCGGCGTCGCGGGGTCGGTCCCACTTCGATCGCCGGAGCCGTGCGCAGTTCGTCCCGACACCGTGCGGGGCTCCGAAAAACTGACTGTGTCCAAAAATTCCGTGCGGCAACGGCTTGTCGGCTCGCAGTCGCCTCGACGCATTACACACCGCCCCGACATCGTGCCTCCGTGAACCTATCTGTAGGTGCCTCCGTGACCCTCTATGTGTGTGGCTCCGTGGCCCTCTGTGTGTATGTGCCTCTGTGCCCCTCTCTGTGTGCCCCTCTCTGTCCTGGCGAACTTACCTTAGACTTCTATCCAAGTTCGCCTTACTTTGCGCCGCATTGTGCCACTCACACCGACCTCCGCTAGGCCCCCGCTTCCAGTTTGATCGCGTTCATTGCATAGAGTTGCATGCTTGTAGGACAGGCCCTTTACAATCGAGCCATTTACAGATAAGAGAATAATGTTTAGATAGTGCTAGATAAAGCCAGTGAAGTCCAATCAAAGATAGTCCGAGAGTCTCCAACCAGATAGATGGTAGATCCGAACTGCTCTCTTGTTATGGTAGGATGGTTCAGTTGCCTGATATCCGCCGGGAAGAAACTGTCCCTGAATCTGGAGGTGTGCAATTTCACACTTCTCTACCTTTTGCCCGATGGGAGAGGGGAGGAGAGGGAATGGCCAGGGTGCGACTCATCCTTGCCGAGGCAGCGCGAGGTGTAATTGGAGTCGGGCAGCATCTGCAGAGAGAATGGACAGGCGATGTATTGGGTCAGCGCCCTTCATCAGTCTGACTTGAACATCACCTGTCCATTCCCTTCACAGATGCTGCCTGACCTGATGAGTTACACCAGTGATTCCGGTCTCTGCAGTTCCTTGCGTCTTAAAAAATAAGCCATATTTGAGTTGTGTGAGTGCGTCCTGGCTCGGCAACGATGGAAAGCTAAGTCAGACTTTACAATAACAATGAGTCTATACTTTATTGTCACATGTACCTCGTGAAATTATTTGTCTTTGCATATATTACACAAAGTACGCAAAGAATCGTCACGTATCTGGCGCCGGTAACGTTATGGTGGCGCAGCGGTAGAGTCGCTGCCTTACGGCGAATGCAGCGCCGGAGATCCTGGTTCAAGCTCGACTATCGGTGCTGTCTGTACGGAGTTTGTACGTTCTCCCCGTGACCGCATGGGTTTTCTCCGAGATCTTCGGTTTCCGCCAACACTCCAAAGACGTACAGGTTTGTAGGTTAATTGGCTTGGTAAATGTAAAAATTGTCCCTAGTGTGTGTAGGATCGTGTTAATGTGTGTAAATCACTGGTCGATGTAGACCTGGTGGGCCAAAGGGCCTGTTTCCACGCTGTATCTTTAAACTAAACTAAACTAAAAGCACTCATTAGTCCTGATGGTCCTTCATTGCTCCCCCCCCCCCCAACCTTCCCTGCCGGGTCCCTCTATTTTTCTCCGTAACTATCCCCGTTCCTAATAACACTCTGCCTAATTGTTCTGAGTAACCTCCCCATATTTAGGATATCCCACATGTTTTACGAGGATGTTGCCAGGACTCGAGGGCCTGGGCATAGGGAAGGGGGATGAGGGGGTGATCTTATAGAGGTGTGTAAGATCACAAGGGGAATACAGTAGATAGGGCAGATGCACAGAGTATTTTACCCAGAGTAGGAGAATCAAGAACCAGAGGACATAGGTTTAAGGTGAGGGGAGAATAATTTAATATGAACCTGAGGGGCACCCTTTTAGGTATATGGAAAGAGCTGCCAGAGGAGGTAGGTATTGAAACAACATTTAACAGACAAGTACATGGATAGGAAAGATTTAGAGACATATGGGCCACATGCCGGCAGGTGGGACTAGTGTAGATGAGGCATCATGGTCCGCATGAGCTGGTTGGGTCCAGCGGCCTGTTTCCATGCTGTATGGCTCCATGCCTTCAAAGCCCATTTTTGAGATCACTATTATAGGGAGAAGGCAGGATAATGGGGTTGAGAGGGAAAGATAGATCAGCCATGATTGAATGACAGAATAGACGATGGGCCGACTGGCCTAATTCTGCTCCTATCACTTATGACCTGGAGCACTTGCCCGACTCCGGCGACTAGGATTACACACACAGCTCCCGAGTATATTCCTTGCAAATCTACGTTCTCTCAAGTGTCGACAAACTACAACTCCTGTGCCAAACACGCAAGGACTTCTCTCGAGCCGCTGCCCTGTGCTCCATCGAGACCTGGCTGTGTGAGTCGACCCCGGTCAATGCGCTGCAACTGGCTGGCTTTCAACTACACAGAGCGGACCGCGAAGCAGAGGCAGCGGGGAAATCAAGAGGCGGTGGAATATGCTTCTATACTAACAGCGACATCACGGTACTGTCTAACGTCTGTTCTCCTAATCTAGGTTTTTTTTTGTAAATTGCAAACCCTTTTATTCTCCAAGGGAATTTACCTCTTTTATTTTCACTGGAGTTTACACACCCCCAGCCTGCGTACGTGAGGTGCAAACGCAACTCGCTGACCAGGTAATGGGAGTAGAGAGTGACTTCCTGGACTCCATGGTCATTGTTTTGGGGGATTTAAACAAGGCCAACCTCAGCCGAAAGCTCCCAAAATACAGACATCACGTTACATGCCCCACCAGAGGCATTGTTATAATGCAATCAGGAGCGCATACCGCTCTGTTCCCCGTGCGGCTCTGGGACTCTCTGATTATTGTTTGGTTCACCTTATTCCGACCTACAGGCAGAAACTAAAATCTGCTAAGCCTGTGGTCAGAACAATGAAAAAGTGGACAAGCGAGGGCAGTGAAAACCTCCAGTCCTGCTTTGACTGCACTGATTGGAATGTGTTCAGAGCACAACCACAAGCCTCGATGAATATGTCAGCTTTTGTGAGGGCCACTAGGATTGAGAGGGAAAGATAGATCAGCCATGACTGAATGACAGAATAGACGTGATGGGCCGGGTGCATTCCCACTAGGACCCAGATCAGGTTCAACGGCAACAAGCCTTGGTTTTTCAGCAGAACTCAGACAGCTCCGTCAGTCTAAAGATGAGGCCTACAGGAGCAGGGATACAGACCTCTCCAGGCAGGCCAAGTACAAGCTGAGGAGAGGAATCAGAGCTGCCAAGGAAAGGTACTCTGAGAAGTTGAGGTGCAGGTTCTCAGCTAATGACTCTTCTTCAGTTTGGAAGGGCTTGCAAAAAATCATCAGCTACAAGAGGAAAATCCACCCCTCCTTGGACAATCGTCAGCTGACCAACGGGGTGAATGAGTTCTACTGCAGGTTCGATGGACAGAAACATAACCCCAGTACCCCCTCTCTCCATCCCCCCCACCCCCCCCCCCCCCCCACTCCTCCCCAATCACCACTTCACCTACTTACAGCCTGACTCCAGTCTGCAAAGACTGGGCCCTTGTCCACTACCCACCCCCTCCTTGCTGCCCAACATCAGTCTGGCCACTTCTCCATCACTAACAATAGCAATTGAGGAGTGGAGAGGCTATTCGGGAAAGAGAAAAGCCGGGAATCTCCAGGACCGGACAATGTTTCCCCCTCTACCCTCAAGCTCTGTGCCGAACAACTGGCACCAGTCCACACAGACATTTTCAATCGGTCCCTGCAAACCTGCACTGTCCCTGTCTGCTTCAAAATCTCTTCTATTGTTCCCCTACCCCAAAAGCCAAGGATTACTGGTCTTAATGACTACAGGGCTGTCGCACTGACCTCTGACCTCATGAAGACCCTTGAAAGACTTGTGCTGGCCCAGCTGAAAAATATCACACACTCCCTGCAGGACCCTCTGCAGTTTGCATACCGGGCCAATAGATCAGTGGATGACGCAGTCAACCTAGGCCTGCACTTTATCCTCCAGCACCTAGACCGCCAGGGGACCTATGCAAGGATTTTGTTTGTGTATTTTAGCTCTGCATTCAACACCATTGTGCCAGAGCTACTACACTCCAAACTCTCCCAGTTGACTGTGCCTGAACCCCTCTGTCAGTGGATCACCAACTTCCTGATAGACAGGATACAGCATGCCCAACATCAGTCTGGCCACTTCTCCATCAGACATAAAAACAGTTGTTTTCTTTAGCTCTACTCAACAGCCAAAAGTCTGTAGATTCCTTTAGCTCTGGTATTTTATTTCATTCTTCACATGTTTAAATTATAATTATTTATTTTTAATTGTTTACTGTGTATCGTGTTGTTACTTGCGAGCAAAGCACCAATGCAAATTCCTTGTATGTGAACATACTGGGCTAATGAAATGTATTCAATTCAATTCAATGATTGGCCGGTCGGTGCCGAAGGGGGGCGCCACCGCTCACGTTGGTTGGTCGGCGCGGCTGTTGATTGGATGTCGGGTCCCTCGCCATTGGCTGGGGACCAGCCACGGCATCCAATCAACGGCCACACGATCTCCAGCCCCCGGATCTCCCATTGTCATTGGCCGGCGCGCCCGTCACTCAGACTGCATTCTGGCCGTTGATTGGATGTCGGGGTTGGTACCTCCGCTTGTCATTGGCCAGCGCGTTCGTCACTCAGACCGCCCTCTGGCCGTTGATTGGGTGCAGGGTCCAGATCCGCCCTCCGGCCGCGTCATTGGTCGGATCAGCACAATGGGGGGCGGTGCTCCTGCACAAGATCGCTGGCCATTGGCCGGGTCGTCTGTCACTCAGAGCCTCCCCGGCTGGTGATTGGGTGCAATGTTTGGACCCGCCCTCAGACCCCCTCGCCATTGGTTGGAGCTCCTGTCACACAGGCCAGGCTCGGCCACGGATTGGACGCCGGCTCCAGTCCCCGCCCCCCCAGGCCCGGCCCCAACATGGAGGCGGCGGCCTCGGTACTCGAGTCCCACCGCGGCCGCGACCGCATCGTGCGGGCCCTGGGCTACAGCTCGCGGCTGCTGGGCGGCCTCCTGCAGGCGGCGGGGAGAGGCGGGGATGGCGGGCCCGGGCTGCAACACCCGCTGCTGCGGCTCTCACAGGAGCTCGGCAACTGCAGGGCGACGCTGCGGCTCTTGGACGATCTCGCCATGTTCCTGCACTCGCGGGGATACGGCCTGGGCGCCGCGGTGAGACCGGGGGGGGGGGGGTGTGGGTGTCTGTGTGGGGGTGTCTGTGTGGGGGTGTCTGTGTGGGTGTCTGTGTGGGTGTCTGTGTGGGTGTCTGTGTGGGTGTCTGTGTGGGTGTCTGTGTGGGGGGGGTGTGTGTGTCTGTGTGGGGGGGTTGTGTGGGTCTGTGTGGGGGGTGTGTCTGTGTGGGTGTATGTATGTGTGGGGGGGTGTGTGTGGGGGGGGGGGGTGTGTGTGGGGTGTGTGTGTGTGGGGGGGGGGTGTGTGTGGGGGTGTGTGTGTGGGGTGTGTGTGTGGGGTGTGTGGGGGGGGGTGTGTGTGTGGGGGGGGGTGTGTGTGTGGGGGGGGGTTGTGTGTGGGGGTGTGTGTGTGGGGTGTGTGGGGGGGGGGTGTGTGTGTGGGGGGGGGTGTGTGTGGGGGGGGGGGTGTGTGTGGGGGGGGGGTGTGTGTGGGGGTGTGTGTGGGGGGTGTGTGGGGGGGGGTGTGTGTGTGGGGGGGGGTGTGTGTGTGGGGGGGGGTGTGTGTGTGGGGGGGGGTGTGTGTGTGTGGGGGGGTGTGTGTGGGGGGTGTGTATGTGTGTGGGGGTGTGTGTGTGTGGGGTGTGTGTGTGTGGGGGGGGGGTGTGTGTGTGTGGCGGGGGTGCGTGTGTGTCTGGGTGTGGTGGTGAGAGGTGTAGGTGTGGGGGGGGTGTGTGGTGGGGAGCGGGTGGGAGTGGAGAGAGGGGCGAGATAATGTGAATGGGGATGAGAGGGTCTGTGAGGGAGAGGGGAGGGGGCTGTGGGCTACACACAGGGGAGGGGAGTGGGGGAGAGCTACAACATTTCCTACAGCATTTTCCTTCTTGCACCTTGTGGGGTGGCGACAATAGTCATTTACAATACAATACCGTTTATTGTCATTTGAACCTCAAATGAAGTTCAAACGAAATTTGGTTTCTGCACTCCTACAACAAGAAAAGAACCAAGCCACACACCAACACAATTTACACAAACATCCATCACAGTGATGGAAGGTAAAGTCTTGTCTCTCCCCTGCTCTCCATTCTTCTCCCGATGTCAAAGCTCCTGGCGGGCGATGGTAAGTCCCGCGGCCATTAAGGACGCGCTGGGCGATGCAAGGCCGCACTCCATTTGATTGGACCCGCAGTGCACAGTAAGTAAATGTGACCACTGTAATAATTCTAGCCTTTCTCTTCTTGCCCTGTACTAGGAGGAAGATGCTGTGGTGCGGTGGCTGTCCGTGGTTGCCAACATGGCAGATCAGCTGTACTACCCCTGTGAGCACGTGGCCTGGGCCGCAGATTACAAAATCCTCAACATCCACTCCAGCAAGTGGTGGACTCTTAGTAATGTGCTCTGGAGTCTGTCACTGGCGCTGGGAGTACTACGGTGACTGATGCTACAAAACCCCCCCTCCCCTCTACTGTTACTTAAAGCATTGCTGTTCTGGAATGAGAATGTGCAGGTGGGGTGGGTGGGGGAAGCAGCCAACTGTACAATGCCAGTGGGGAGAAGGCAGGAGAATGGGGTTAGAAGGGAGAGATAGATCAGCCATGATTGAATGGCGTAGTAGAGCTGATGGGCCGAATGGCCTAATTCTGCTCGCATCACTTATGAATGCCGATCAATTACAGCCATTGAGTCGTACAGCATGGAGACAGGTCCAACAGACCAACTTGCCCACTCTGACCAAGATGCCCCATTGATACTATTCCCACCTGCCTGCGTTTCGCCCATACCCCAAAAAACGTTTCCTATCCATGCTCCTGCCCAAATTTATTTTAAATGTTGTTACAGTACCTGCCTCAACTACCTCCTCTGGCAGCTCGTTCCATATACCCACCCCCTTTTGTGTGGAAAACATTGCCCCTCAGTTTACAATTAAACCATTCACCTCTGTCCTTAAAGTTTAAATATGTAATTAAACTGGAGATTTGGACCATTCATTCAGAACATGAGTTCAGCTACCCACATGGCAGCTAGAGATGTTTAAATTAACTTAAATTCAATTGACTTAAAATTCTGGCGTGAAAAGGTAGTTCCAGTAACTTGAAGCTGCCAGATTATCGTGAAAATTCACTTTATTCACTGATATTCTTTGGGAAGAGGGAATATCAAGACTGGCCTCTATGCAATTGCAGATCACGAGAGCAGCACGGTGGCTCAGCTTGACGAGCTACTGCCTCACGAGCTGCTGCCAGAGGCCCAAGTTCGATCCTGACCTCGGCTACTGTCTGTGGAGTTTCTATGTTCTCTCTGTGACCGATGGGGAAATTGGGCCATTGGGCCTGTTTCCGTCCTGTAGAACTCATCAGGTCATAAGGAATGGTAGAATTAGGCCATTCAGCCCATCAAGTCTATTCCACCATTCAATCATGGCTGATCTATCTATCCCTCCCAACGCCATTCTCCTGCCTTCTTCCCATAACCTCTGACACCCATACTAATCAAGAATCTATCTATCACTGCCTTAAAAAATATCCACTGACTTGGCCTCCACAGCCTTCTGTGGCAAAGAATTCCACAGATTCACCACCCTCTGACTAAAGACATTTCTCCTCATCTCCTTCCTAAAAGATTTCCCAATTGGTCACAGAGAGCATGTCCTTTAATTCTGAGGCTATGACCTCTAGTCCTAGACTCTCCCACTATTGGAAACATCCACTCCACATCCACTCGATCCAAGCCTTTCCCAATTCTGTATGTTTCAATGAGGTCTCCCCTCATTCTTCTAAACTCCTGTGAGTACAGGCCCAGTGCCGACAAATGCTCATCATAAGTTAACCTACTCTTTCCTGGGATCATTTTTGTAAACCTCCTCTGAACCCTCTCCAGGGCCAGCACATCCTCAGATATGGTGCCCAAAGTGGCTCACAATATTCCAAATGCAGCCCGACCAGCCCCTATAGAGGCTCATCACTATGACTCATTCATCTGAGATGGCAATTGAGGCCTCTCTGAGCGATGAATTAACTTGCTTCACTTGTCTTCGCAGTTGCATAGCTCTCACCACTCTAAATATTTAGTGATAAAGGAAATGGAGCTGTGGGTTCTGCTATTTAAAACTTTTTGTTTGGTAATAGTAAATCACCATTAAACAGAGACTGAAAGAACTAATTTTCCTTCCTCCTTAACTAACAGGTCCTTAAGAGTTCTGCAACAGCTAAAGAAAAAATCGAAACAAGGTCGAAGGGATCACCTCGGAACAGAGTACGGTGCAAAACGTGGCTGTTTATGTATGATGCTACAACTATCTGTCCCCTCCACAGATGGTGCCTGACCTGCCGAGTTGTGATGCTACAACTGAGACCAAAGGGGAAAGTAACGAGCACAAACAGAAAGTGCTGGAAATACTCAGCGGGTCAGGCGGGGAAACGGGGCTAATATTTCACGTTGATGAGCTTCTCGCTTCCAATGAAAAGTCAAGACGTGAAATATTAGTTCTGTTTTCCCACTCCATCGATGCCCTTCTGACCCACTGAGTATTTCCATTATGCACTGCTTTTTGTTTCAGATTTTGGAGATAAATCTATATAAGTTTTCAAACTACTGTACCTCTAACCTGAAGGGAGACTGATCCTTGATTATGCTGGTGGCGTTGCGTGAAGTATAGATGGATTCAGTGGAAGGGAAATGCAATGCAACATGGCAATAGAAGAAGTAGGTGGAGGGACTCGGCAACATCTGTGGAGGGAACAGATAGGTGACCTTTCGGGTTGGGATGCTTCACCCGTGTCAGAGGAATCAGTCTGTGTTTTATGCATGATTCCAGCATCTTGGGGTCAGGTCCTTCTGTTTCCAAGTAGGAACCTGAGTCGGCTATCTTAGATCCTGCTTTCCCCATTCAGTAAAATCATGATTGATCTTCTACCATTTTCCTGCACTCTCCCCACATCACCTCATTCACTTAATATCCAAAAGATGTATTAGTCTCTCTTCTGTATGAAGTTAATGGCTGATCCTCTAAGTCTTCAGTATAGGAGTAGAGAGGTTCTTCCTCAGTTGTACAGGGCTCTGGTGAGACCATATCTGGAGTATTGCGTACAGTTTTGGTCTCCTAATTTGAGGAAGGACATCCTTGTGATTGAGGCAGTGCAGCGTAGGTTCACGAGATTGATCCCTGGGATGGCGGGACTGTCATAGGAAAGATTGAAAAGACTAGGCTTGTATTCACTGGAGTTTAGAAGGACGAGGGGGGATTGTATAGAAACATATAAAATTGTAAAAGGACTGGACAAGCTAGATGCAGGAAAAATGTTCCCAATGTTGGGTGAGTCCAGAACCAGGGGTCACAGTCTTAGAATAAAGGGGAGGTAATTTAAGACTGAGGTCAGAAAAACACTTTTTCACCCAGATAGTTGTGAACTTGTGGAATTCCCTGCCACAGAGCGCAGTGGAGGCCAAATCACTGGATGGATTTAAGAGAGAGTTAGATAGAGCTTTAGGGGCTAGTGGAATCAAGGGGTATGGGGAGAAGGCAGGCACGGGTTATTGATTAGGGACGATCAGCCATGATCACAATGACTGGCGGTGCTGGCTTGAAGGGTCGAATGGCCTCCTCCTGCACCTATTTTCTATGTCTCTCCAGGGTAGACAGTTCCATAGATTCATTAACCTCTGAGTAAAGAAATGTCTTCCCATTCCAATCCTAAATGATCTAGCCCTTATCCTGAGCTGGTTACTCTTTGTAAAGGCCTCTTCATGCAGAGGAATCATCCTCCCTCATGACAAGCCCTGTAGGAATTTCATTAGTTTCAGTGAGATCATCTATTTTTCTTATAAATTCCGACTGGTCTACTCAATCTCTCCTCGCCCATGAAACCCACCATCCCAGACATCAGTCTGATGAACTTAATTGCACTCCTTCTGTGGCAAGCATAATTGCTTGCCTCACCCGCATGCTTGCTTTCAGTGACGTATGTGGAAGGACATGTAGGATCCTTCGAACATCGCCATTTAGTATTCCGTTTCATATGCTGAAGTGCCTCCCTTCATATTTACCATGATATATTCCATCTGTATGTTCTGAATGTTTATTTGAGGAGATACAGCGCGGAATCATGCCCTTCCGCCCTCCGACTGTGCACTGACCAGCGATCACCCTGTACACGAACACTATCCTACTCACTAGGGACAATTTCAGAGTCAAGCCTAATTATGGGTGCTGTTTGTACATTTGGTAAAAAATTATTATTATTTATTTTTTAATTTTTATTCAAAACAAAACAAGACAAAAAAGAGAAGGAAACAAACAAAAACAAAAAAATTAAATTAAAAAAAAGACATCAAAGAAAAAAAAAAGTGGCAGCCAAGAAAATGATCTTAACGGACTGGAAATCTCCAACACCCCCCTGCTTCAAAAAATGGCTCAATGAAATGATAACAATCATACAGATGGAAAGGATACGCTTCTACAACTCCAAGATACCCAACAACTTTTTAAGTGTTTGGGGACCATTTGTCAACCACCTCAAAGACCAATAATTTCATACGCTCATATTATTTGCAGCGATGTAGTCCTATGCTTTTTAATTGTGCTCTTGCAATACCTGACTGTAGCACCATGTGGATTGCACCAAACTGTCATGTCTGGCGGCTCTTATGTTATTTTTATTTTTTTCTAAAAAAGTTATTAATTGTCCCTAGTGTGTAGGATAGCGCTAGTGTACGGGGTGATCGCTGGTCGGCGCGGACTCGGTCAGCTGAAGGGCCTGTTTCCGTGCAGGATTTTTAGCGGTGCATCGACGATCCTCTGAGCCGCACTATCATGTCTCCCTGGCAGGTTGCCTCGCCTCCCACTGCCCCAAGAACTCCATAAATGCTAGGCATGTCTGCATTTGTGGCCATTGCCGCAAAATTCCGGCCAAATCCACTTTCAGGGCCCCAGGCACTGAAGAGTAGACAATGTAAAAATACAAGTGGCGGCAATGAGGCGAGTTTTATTGGTGACCGTCTGACTAGATTATATCATGCCTTGTGGTTTTGGCATCCAGTCTAAACCAAGTGTCTGACTTGCTGGGAGACTTAGATGGTGTATGAGTCTCTCACCTCGACTGTTGTCTGTGCAAGGCTGATAACTGTCTGAAACCCTCTCTTCCGCTTCCTCTGGATGTTCATGGATTATTAAGGTTTTCCTGACGTCATAGGAAAGGTGTTGCCAAGCTGGAAAGGGTGCAGAGAAGATTTAAGAGGATGTCGTCAGGACTCGAGGGCCTAGACTAGAGGTTGAGAAGGCAGAGACTCTGCTCCTTGGAGTGCAGGAGGATGAGGGGTGATCTTATAGAGATGTGCAAAATCATCAGAGGAATAGATTGGCTAGATGCACAGAGTCTCTTGCCCAGAGTATTGGAAATTGAGAACCAGAGGGCACTGGTTCAAAGTGAAAGGGGAAAGATTTGATAGGAACCTGAGGGGTAACTCTTTTACACAAAAGGTAGTGGGTGTATGGAACGAGCTGCTGGAGGAGGTGGTTGAGGCAGGTAATAAACGTTTAGATTGGTACATGAAATTATAGGTTTAGAGGGATGTGGGCCAAACGTGGGCAAGTGGGACTAGTGTAGATGGCACATGTTGGTCGGGGTGGGCAAGTTGGGCCGAAGGGCCTGTTTCCACGCTGCGTGACTATGATTCCATCTTTAGGAGCTAGCAGTATAAAGCCGAGTGGAACATAGATTGTTAGACAGAGTTCAAGTGCAGTTGATAGGAATAAAGAATTCAAGGGGATTGCATTTAACTAAAGAGGGCAAGGATGCCAACTACTACAGCAAATGGTTGCACCGATTAGCAGAAAAGCAGATAAACATCCCATGGATAATAGAGAAGAAAATTCTGTTCTCTGTGTGGTGGGAAGCCTGGGTCATCACTGTATTTTGTGTGGGTGAGAAATTTCTCAATCGTGCTAAATGCATGCAAGAGAATTGCCCACATATTGTATCATCGAGCAAGGACACTTAGTCCCCCTTCGATCGTGGCTGACCATGGGTGTCTCCAGGGTGCTATTCCCTGTATGGAGGGCTTTCGTGACTTTGTTTAACGTGGGGAGACTGGTGCACAAACAGCCACCCCACGGTCCTTGCCAGATCTGGGTCAGGATCCAGTGGCATGGAGTCCAAGACGACCGGAAACCCTGTTCTGCTGCAGCCTTCATCCGCCTTCCCAGCTGCTGTGACGCTCCACTAAGGTCAGCCATCGTCCTCCGCCTGTTCCACCGTTAAGGTCTTGGTTGGATTGCTCTTTGTCAGAGACCTCCCCCTCGACCTTACCGCCATGGGTGTCCCTACCAGGAGCATAGCTCCAGACGGAATCGATCTCAGGTCCACAGAAGCTTCCCCACCACGACAAAGTGACAATCCACGGAGAAGAAGTCATGATCTTAGTAAATAGCAAAGCATGCTTGAGGGGTGGACAGACCTGCTTGTTCTATTCTTATGGTTCCATCAGTGGGGGTGTTAGCAGGTAAATAGTGGGAGAGTCTGGACCAGAGGCCACAGTCTCAGAATAAAAGGACAGACCTTCAGAAAGAGATGAGGAATTTCTTTGGTCAGAGGGTGGTGAGTCTGGAATTCATTGCCACAGGCAACTGTGGAGGCCGTCACTGGGCATTTTAAAAGGGGAGATTGACAGATTCTTGATTAGTAAGGGTTAGTCACAAAGGGTTCGGGGCGAAAGCAGGAGAATGGGGTTGAGGGGGAAAGATAGATTAGCCATGATCAAATGGCGGAGAAGACTCGATGGGCCGAATGGTCTAATTGCTCCCATGTCTTATGGAGATGGCCATTTCGCACGATTGCCCAAAGAGGAGCTTTCCCCCTGAGGTGTATGCAGGTGTGTGGTGCTGCATTAAATATATTAACTCAATTTGGCTCGATTGTAATCATGTATAGTCTTCCCGCTGACTGGTTACGTTCACAGGTTATAGCAGTACAATTAGGCCATTCGGCCCATCGAGTCTACTCCGCCATTCAATCTTGGCTGATCTCTACCTCCTAATTCCATTTTCCCGCCTTCTCCCCATAACCCTTGACACCCGTTCTAATCAAGAATTTGTCGTAAAAATATCCACTGCCTTGGCCTCCACAGCCCTCTGTGGCAATGAGTTCCACAAATTAACTACCCTCTGACTAAAGACATTTCTCCTCACTCCCTTTCTAAAAGAGCGCCCTTTAATTCTGCGTACAACACAAGCTTTTCACTGTACCTCGGTACACCGGACAATAAACCGAACAGAATATTGATAACTAATGTCTTCCCCGTCCTAGAGAACTGAAGCAGCTGCACTTGGACCAGGTTCGGAAGCGAGCCGAGACCCTCAACCTCATCAGCAACCTGAGTGACCTGGCCAACGCAGTGCATTGGATGCCACGCGGCATCCTGTGGGCAGGGCGCTTCCCCGACTGGCTGGTCGGACTAATGGGCACCATCTCTTCCCTGATCGGTCTCTATCAGATGTGGTACGTGAGCAGTGCCAACAAGGACCCATGAGAAGATGGCTGCTCCACGTTGACCTGGTAATGTAGCATTTGGGGCAACGGGTTCACTCCATGCCAGCTTTTTTTCATACGTTATAGTGGGATTAAACTCCTCAATTCATTGTTAGCCAATGCAGATGCATTGGGCCGAATGAGTGCAGTAAATGTCTATAAATCTCGTAAGTTCTCGGAGTGATTAGACCATTTGGCCCATCAAGTCTACTCCGCCATTCAATCATGGCTGATCCATCTTTCCCTCTCAATCCCATTCTCCTGCCCTCTCCCCGTAACCCGACACCCTTACTAATCACGAATCTCCATAAAAATATCCATTGGCTTGGCCTCAGCCGTCCGTGGCAATGAATTCCACAGATTCACCGCCCTTTCACCAAATAAATCCCTCATCTCCTTTCCAAAGGTACGTCCTTTAATTCTGAGGCTGTGGCCTCTAGTCCTGGACTCACCCACTAGTGGAAACATTTTCTCTGCATTCATTCTGTCCAGGACAGCATTCACTCTATGGTATAGTTTGGTGGAGGGGGCCTTTGGGCAGGGGGTTGGGTGGGGGAAGAGCAGTAGGTGGAGTCGGAAGCGAGGAGAAGTCAAGTCAAGTCACTTTTATTTCTATAGCACATTTAAAAAACAACTCTCGTTGGCCAAAGTGCTTTACATTGGTATAAGAACAGTATAACAAACAACAGTGGTTCATAGATTAAATACCAACATCACTACATACATGTAGCCCTCGCTCAGAGGATGTCAAGAAAGGCTTGGGAGTACAGATGAGTTTTTAGTCTCGACTTTTTTAAAGGAGTCGATGGAGGGGGCGGTTCTGATGGGAAGGGGGAAGACAAGCTACGTCGAGCCCACAGTCGGCGAAAAGTTTTGAAAATTTCAAAATCTAGCGGGGACCGGAAAAACATTACGACTCTTTAGGTGACTTGAGGAGACTCCTCACGAACATACAGGCGTCACGCTGCGACCATGTGAAAACAGCATAGTCGATTGTAGTCACCGAAAAAATCGCCTAAGTGGGACAGGGGCTTTACTAATCAAGAATCTGTCATCAATCTTTAAAAATCCCCAAAATGGTAAAAAGGCTGTTCTGTTGCGGCCATTTTAATTTTGGGTGTTACATTCCATGCACTCCATTTGCCTGCCGTCTCCCCATAACCCATGACACCCTTACTAATCAAATCGTGGCAGTATTTCACCTCCCTACTGTTTTACTGAGCACAAAACATCTTGCGTTTTACACTTTGACTAAAAGTCTTCCCCTTCCTTCCTCCAACCTATAGCATTGAATCTCGCACCAGGGAAAGGACCATTCACTTAAGAATTATTCCCCATGATCATTCCAGGAATTTTTCTCCATGAAGCAATAGGGATTTTATAAACTTTCCTCAGCATCTATTGGAGAAGAGATTGCATCAAGAAGGCAGCAAATGCCTTGGATCCGACTTCTGGCTGCACTGTAGATCAGTGATCTGCCAGGGACAGGCTTGGATGTATGGGATTTGACTGCAGTAGGATTTGGACATAACCATGAAGACACAAATCTCGACGGACTCTTGGCGGGTCCACTTTCCAGGAGAAGAAGAGCAGCCAGGAATAAAACTCGGCAGCCTGTGATTATAACAGCTGATTCTGTTTTATTTGTCAGTTGGGTGAAGTGCTTTGTTAAAAAAAAAAAACAGGCACTGAAATAAAATAAAAGATGGCAGAAATGTTTGGAAGGTCAGACAGCATCTGTGGGTAGAGAAACAGGTAACATTTCAGGAGGCATAAGGAACTGCAGATGCTGTCGTCTTGAGCGAAACACAAGAGTGCTGGAGCAACTCAGCGGGTTAGGCATGGTGGCACAGCAGTAGAGCTACTGCCTTACTACGCCAGAGACCCGGGTTCGATCCTGACTATTGCCGCTGTCTGTACGGGGTATGTACGTAATCCCTGTGACTGCGTGGGTTTTCTCCAGATGCTCCGGTTTCTTTCCACACTCCAAAGACGTCCACGTTTGTAGGTTAATTGGCTTCTGTAAAATTGTAAATTATCCCTAGTGTATGAAGGGTATTGCTAGTGTATGAGGCGATCACTGGTCGTCACGGACTCGGGGGGGCCTGCATCTCCAAAGTCCAAAGGGAGTGTCTGGAGAGAAATGGACAGACGCTGTTTCCGGTTGGGACCCGAAACGTCACCTATCCACTCCTTCCACAGATGCTGCCTGACCCGCTGAGTTGCTCCAGTATCCGGTCTTGCATCAGAAAGGCTTGCACTTAAAACAATACATGTATAGTTTTGATTGTCATCAGAGTCCAGTTTTGTGGTGGAGCACATTGCTATTGTCTAGAGGACATCCTTCCAGGAACCACATCCTCTGTCGAAATGTACTGAAGTAAAACACAGGAAAAACTTGACTATTACAGCACAGAGTTTGCATTTCAGAGGAACTCAAAAAAGCAGGAAACTGACAACGGGTGTAACAGAATGATAACGCAGACAGAAGCCGAATTTCACGGATTAAAGATGTCAGAGGATTTCAAATTCTAAATGCTTTTCTTCTAATTTTCAATAAAAGCATTATTTTAGATTTAACCGTTTTGCCATTGATAGTTTTTTTTTCAATTCCCGTGCAATTCTAGCATTTGGGTAAAATTTAATGTTGCGCTTTCTTGCGCCAGAGAAGTATTACTTCACAGGACACGGTTGTTGCTCAACAAAACACAGGCCGGAGCAGAAATAAAACCGAGCCGAAATGGTGACAAGCGGAAGTGGTCAGTTCTGACATCAAAGGTCTCTTTATTGTCTTGTGTATCAATTAAGGCAAAGTGCAACTCGAATTACCATACAGCGAATGTTAAAAACACAAGACACACAACTACATCAAAAATACAATAAAAGGAACGGAACGCACAAAATACATTTTAACATAGACATCCACCACAGTGACTCCTCCACATTTCTCACTGTGATGGAAGGCGGAAAAAAAAATTCAACCTCTTCCTTTCAAGGTCAGTTTCTTGTCATATGTACT
Source organism: Raja brachyura (assembly GCA_963514005.1). The sequence continues at coordinate 8,183,775 of OY740810.1, forward strand.
AATTAAGAAGGTCTAATAAAATTTGAGTCGCCATAGAGCCATGCTAAGTGACAAGCAACAAGACACACAGCCACATAAAATAAAAGTTCACATGAACATCCGCCACAGTGGATTCCCCACATTCCTCACCGTGATGGGAAGGCAATAAAGTCCAATCTTCTTCCTCTTTATAGACTGAAAGGCAGACTGAGTTCCCTAAATGTAGCCACGAGAGTCCGCAGATGCTGGTCTACAAATGAAAGACTAGGGTGCAGGAGTAACTCAGCCACTGTGGCGAACCCGAGTACGTGACGTTTCAGGTCCCTCCAATTTAATTCACAAATTGTTTGATTACATTGAATTTGACAATTTTTGGTAACTAAACAAACCCCAACACTTTTATCGCCCCTCTCTTCCTCAAGCATCACCTGGATGCACACTAATCTCTCCCATTATACCACTCCCTGTTACCTTCCATCTATATCCCTTCCTTTGACTTCACATTTTGTGCCCCTTCTTTCCTTGCCTGACAAGTCTTCTCATCTCTTGCCTTTGTCCATCCACCTGCTATCAACACCCCCCTCCCCACCTGTATCCACCCATCACTCGCTTGGCCTTGCCCTGCCTCCACCTCCCCTCCAGTTTTCTACCTCCTGCTACAATCAGTTTGAGGAAGGGTCCCGACCCAAGCGTTGCCTTTCCATCCCATCCAGAGACGTTGTCTGAGCCGCTGTGTTACTCCAGCACTTTGTTCCGAAGACATTCACAAAATGCTGGAGTGACTCAGCGGGACAGGCTGCATCTTTGGAGAAAAGGAATAGGTGACGTTTTGGGTCGAGGCCCTTCTTCAGGCCTGAGCTAAACTCGGATAGAAACGCTGGACTAACTCAGCGGGTCAGGCAGCATCTGTAGAGGGAATGGATGGGCAATATTTCAAGTCGGGACCCTCCGTAAAAGGCTGAGAAAGGGTCCCAACCAGAAACACTGACCGCCTTTCCATGTCCTCCAGAGATGCTGCCTGACCCGCTGAGTTACTCCAGCATTTCGTGTCTCTTTCGAAAACTCTTTTCATTAACTGTGAACTTTGGCACTTTGAGACAAGCTAATATATTGAATTCCAGGTGCGACAGAGGTTCACCTGCATCTCCTCCAACCTCAACTATTGCATCCGCTGCTCTAGATGTCAGCTGATCTACATCAGTGAGACCAAGCCTAGGCTCGGCGATCGTTTCGCCGAACACCTCCACTCGGTCCGCATTAACCAACCTGACCTCCCAGTGTCTTAGCACTTCAACTCCCCCTCCCATTCCAAATCCGACCTCTCTGTCCTGGGCCTCCTCCACGGCCAGAGTGAACAACACCGCAAGCTTGAGGAACAACATCTCATATTCCGCTTGGGGAGTCTGCATCCTCTGGGCTTAAACATTGAATTTTCTCAATTCTGTTAACCCAGACTGCTCCCTTCCCCCCCCCCCCCCCCCCCCCCCCCCACCTCTCCCTCAGCCCTCGGGCCCTGACATTCTTTCTCCATCTCCCCCACCCCCCCCCAAGTCGCACCAGCTTCTCATTTTCACACCAGAAACAGCTTACAATGGCCTGCTTTCCTTATCACCAATACTTTTTTGCATATCTTTCACTCATTGTTCTTGCTTTATCTCTCCATATCACTGTTTATATCTCTCGTTTCCCTGATCCCTGACCAGTCTGAAGAAGGGTCTCGACCCGAAACGTCGCCTATCTCCTTCGCTCCTTAGATGCTGCTGCACCCGCTGAGTTTCTCCAGCTTTTTGTGTAAACCTCATATTCTGCTTGGGCAGTCTGCACCCTGGTGGCATAAACATTGAATTCTCCCAATTCCGTTAACCCTTGCTGTCTCCTCCCATTCCTAGCTCTCGCTCAGCCCTCGGGCTTCTCCTCCTCCCTTTTCCTTTCTTCTCCCCGCCCCCCCCCCCCCCACCCTCCATCAGTCTGAAGAAGGGTTTCCTATTTTCTTCGCTCCCATAGATGCTGCCGCACCCGCTGAGTTTCTCCAGCACTTTTGTCTACCTTTGATTTTCCAGCATCTGCAGTTCCTTCTTAAACACCAATATAATGAAAGATGCGTGGAATACAAGGGTTTAAGAAAGAACTGCAGATGCTGGAAAAAATCGAAGGTTAGACAAAAATGCTGGAGAAACTCAGCATCTATGGAGCGAAGGAATAGGCGACGTTTCGGGTCGAGACCCTTCAGGGTCTCGACCCGAAACGTCGCCTATTCCTTCGCTCCATAGATGCTGCCTCACCCGCTGAGTTTCTCCGGCATTTTGGTCTTCCTTGATATACAAGGGGGGTATTTTTCCCTCTCCTTTGACTTGTTGAACGTGGGAAATCACCGCTGGCATTTGTGCAGGAGGCACAAATCGCTTCTGGGACATAAAGGGGTTCGCAGATTGCCTGCTGGGCGTTGTGTGTCCAAACACAACCGGTGAAATCTGCACCATTGCTGAATTAAGCAGAAAACCCTGTCGCCAAGCACTGCCTACACAGCTCCCTCTGATTATGTATTCTTTGCTGTTGCTAAGAGGCCCCTGGAGGTTTTAGTGAGGGTCGGACAGAGGCACCTTATTCACGGGACCTTTTGTGTGGACTTTATAAACTGGACGCCGTGCTGTAAATTGTTGCCATGGCAATGGTATAAACTTGACTGAAGTAAAGCCTTGTTCGCCTTCAGTCAAAAGGTTTTGAGAAATAAGAAGGTGGGGGGGGGGGGAAGTGAAAAATAAGAAATCACTAATCGTAGAGGTAAAGGGCCTGTCCCACTTGCATGCGATTGCGTGCGTTTGGCGCGATCAAACGGAAGCGGAGTTCACGCTAAGTAGGCGCTAAGTTTGCGTGTGACGTCATTTCCGTCACGCTGACCAATCAGCTGGGCAGGAGGAAGGCCGACTGAATTTGGGCTTCGGGCGTCATGCCGGGCGGTGACGTCATCGCACAATGCCACGCGCTAGGCGTATGCCGTCAGGACGCTGTGTACGCCGTAAGACGCTGCGTACGCCCGCGATGCGCCTGCAGGCCGACAGGCCATTGGCGCGCAAAATTTTCAGACACTGCAGGAATTTCGGAGCCCCGCGCGATGTCGGGACCAGCCCCGCACAACTCCATACGCCTCCGCGCTTTTAAGTGGGACCGGCCTCGCGAGGCCCGTACGCCTCAAGCGACCTCGAGGTCGCGTAATTTGCGAGCCAAGGTCGCGTAAGTGGGACAGGCCCCTAAGGTACAAAAGCTTAAAAGCGCGCACCAGCAACCTCAGGGACAGCTTCACCCCTCCCCCCCCCCCCCCCCCCCCCCCCACCATCATTATCAGGATCCTGTACAGTCCTTCGATAAGCTAGGGTGCAGTCCGATTCACCTCCACCCCATTGAGGACATTGGACTTTGTCTGTGGAAGCCAAACGCAGGCAAGTGGGACTAGTGTCGATGGGGCATGCTGGTCAGTGTGGGCAAGCCGGGCTGAAGGGCCTGTTTCCATACTCTATGAGTACCTGATGCCTTACAATGCTGAGGACCATATTCTGCACTCCATATCTTCCCCTTTGCACTACCTACCTTTTGGAATGGAGATGAGGAGAAATTTCTTTACTCAGAGGGTGGTGAATCTGTGGAATTCTTTGCCGCAGAAGGCAGAGATAGATAGATTCTTGTTTAGTACGGGTGGGCCTGTTGCCGTGCTGTACAACCCATGAGGTCATAAGGAATAGGAGCAAAATTAGGCCATTCAGCCCATCAAGTGTGCTCCGTCATTCAATCGTGGCTGATCTATCTTCCCCTCTCAAACCCCTTATCTCCTGCCTTGGACCCCACAACCCTTGACACCTGCACTAACCTGTGTTTGACCCATATCCCTCAAAATCTTTTCTATCTATGTATCTCTCCAAGTGTCTTTTAAATATTAAAGATAGACACAAGATGCAGGAGTAACACAACGCGTCAGGCAGCATCTCTGGAGACAAAAGATGGGTGACGGTTTGGGTTGGGACCCCTTCTTCAGACACAAGATTCAGACTTCAGGCTCAAGACTTTGGATGAAGTTCTTCAGAATTACTCCAGCACTTTGTGCCTTTCTTTGTTATAAACCAGCATCTGCGGGTCTTTGTTTCTACCTTCTGTATTTTTAATGTTGTTATAGTACCTGCCTCAACTACCTCTCCTGGCAGCTCGTTCCATACACCCACTGTCTTCTGTGTAAAGTTGCCCTTCAGGTTCCTATGAATCTTTCCCCTCTCTCTCACCTTAAACCCATGTCCTTTGGTTCTTGATTCCCCTACTCTGGGTAGAAGACTGTGTGCATTCACCATATTTATTCCAGTGCGAGAAGGAACTGCAGATGCTGGTTTAAACCAAAGATAGACACAATAATCTGGGGCAACTCAGCGGGACAGGCAGCATCTCTCGAGAGAAGGAATGGGTGACGTTTAGGGTCAAGACCCTTCTACAGACTGAAGAGTCAAAACGTCACCCATTCCCTCTCCAGTCTGAAGGGTTTCAGCCCAAAACGTTACCTATTTCCTTCGCTCCATAGATGCTGCTGCACCCGCTGAGTTTCTCCAGCACCTTTGTCTAGTTTCGATTTTCCAGCATCTGCAGTTCCTTCTTAAACTCATTTCCTTCTCTCCAGAGATGCGGCCTGTCCCGCTGAGTTACTCCAGCTTTTTATCTTTATTCCAGTATTGACCTGATGGAGCTTCAGCCAACAGCCATGAACTATGCGTTCATAGTAAACCAGATGCTGACTCTCCTGCTCATTCTCATCACTCCATTCCCAGTATTTTCATAAGTTCACGAGTTATAGGAGCAGAATTAGGCCATTCGGCCCATCAGGTTTATTCTGCCATTCAATCATGGGTGATCTATCTTTCCCTCTCAACCCCATTCTCTTCCCTTCCCCCCATAACCCCTGACACACGTACTAATCAAGAATCTATCTATCTTCATCTTAAAAATATCCATTGACTTGGCCTCCACTGCCGTCTGTGGCAATAATTTCCACAGATTCACCACCCTCTGACTAACGAAATTCATCCTCATCTCGTTTCTAAAGGTACGTCCTTTTATGCTCTGGTCTCAGGCCCTTGACTCTCCCACTAGTGGAAACACCCTCTCCACATCCAGTCTATCCAGCCCCTTCACTGTCCCGTAAGTTTCAATGAGGGTCCCCCCCCCCACATCATCCTTCTAAACTCCAGCGAGTGCAGGCCCAGTGCCGTCAGACGCTCATCATATGTTAACGCAGTCATCCCCGGGATCATTCTCGACACTTTTCTCTTGGAAAAGCCAGAAATCTCTGTGCAGATGCTAATTGTGGTGGGATTACAGGACACTGCAGCAGGGCCTTGTGCACGCCTGCAGTAAATGTAAGGTGTCAGCAGGTGGCAGCATCGTCACAGGTTGTATTTAGTTGGTTTGAGGAGCTGAGAGAGTCACACTTGGAGGACAGCTCGCTCCCTCTCTCCCACCCACACCCTTCCATGTGAGCAACATACTGCCCGTTTTGTCATGATGTGAAGTGCTTGCGCTGTGATTTCCGCTCCTCTCACCTGCCCCGGTCAATTAACCAGTAGATGGTTCACTTACAAAATGGAATGAGTATAATTGGTATAATGAGTATAAAGAGCCCCCTCTCGAAAGGTGCAGACCAGTGAATCCCACCTCCTCCAGCAGGTCGTCACAGAGACACCGCGACGAGTGCGCCTCAAGTCACGGCGCCCCTTTGCCACGCAAGCCCAAGAGCTGCTCTGTACAACACCGGCTGCCTGGATCAAGACGAGATGGAGAGACCAGTGGAAGTCAGCTAGGCTACACCAGTACATCTTTGACCCCATGGACTTCCCTGGCCAGGACCTGCCCCGAAAGCAGTGGTCAACCCTCAATCGCTTGAGGACAGGCGTCGGACGCTACGGAGTAGCGATGAAGAGTTGGGGCCTCGTAGACAGCGAGCACCACCTGCGAGTGTGTGGACCCAACACAGACAGTGGAGCACATGGCCACCAGTTGCCCCAAACACCGGCCACCGAATGGTGAACGAGGTCTGGTTGACCTGGACGATGACACGTTGACCTGGCTCGCCTCAACGGAGCTGCAGGTCTAAAAGACACACGACAGAAGAAGAAGTATAATGGGTGTGGAACCTTAAAGAGAAAGGTCAGAGGTGAGCCACTGGGACCCAGTCTCTGTAGGGTTGTGGCAGCCGTTTTATCAACCCGTGCCTGAACTACCAAGGGAGAAGTGGCAATAAATAGCAATGTTGCAAAATTATGAGATTTTAAAAATCAAGTCTGCAATTTATCCCATCAGATAAAGCATAAAACAAAGTTTAATTTGACACCTAATTCACTTTCATATCTTCAGTATTAAGAAAGTTATGACCATTTTCATACTCGGAAATTAGCATTTTGTTCCCTATTGCCTTTCAATTGACTTAACTCAAAAGCTGTGATCTAGAACAGTTAAAAGCCCATAACTTTCTTAAAAATTAAGAGCTCAATGAAATTTTCAGATATTATAGATTAAAGCATTCTGAAACAAATATGAAACAATCTTACTTGGATGACCTGAAATTAAAGCATATAATTAATTAGTTATCTAATTGTAGCTAATTACAAAATTCAACAAGTAGATCTAAACATCTATCCATTTCTTAAGAAAAGATAAACTTTTTTTAAATTGCCTAAGTGTCCAAATAACATTCACACAATAATCCACAATATAACATAATTTTTAAATCTCATTTTCATGAATTTCTAGGCCAAATGGAAGGAATTTAGCGTTTAATGCCTGTAAATTAATGGCCATTTAAATCAACTAGCGAGTGGGTTTTAGTGGAATGCGGTGGATTGGAACGTTGCGGTTTGCGGTGAAGTCGGGAGGAAAAATACTGTTGGTTCATACATTTTTTTGGACCCCATTTCGCAACATGAAAATGTGATTAAAGCCTCCCTAAAAACCAACTTTTAATATAAAAATAAACTGTGTACCTTTTTTTCTCCCCTACGCAAAATCCTTCCCGTTGTCGGCGCTCACGGCTTTTGAAGGTGATTTTTAAATTACTCTAGTTAATAAATAATCTAGCGTAATTTAAAAATACCTTTATGAATGAAATGTCGGAGCGATTTTTCTTCCGCAACGAAATCGCCCGACATGGATCGATTTGCCCAGTCTGAAGAAAAGCGGCACTTTAAGCCCGCCCCCCTCTGAAAGGCGCCAAAGTCACGCACACGGGGAGCGGCAGAACTGTTTATTATTGTCACGTGTACCGAGGTACAGCGAAAAGCCTTTTTTATTGTGTGCTATCCAGCCAGCGAAAAGATGACGCATTGATTAACAATCAAGCCGTCCACAGTGTATGAATGAATAAGGTTATTGGCCAAGTATGTTCACATACAAGGGATTTGCCTTGGTGCTCTGCTCGCAAGTAACAACACGACATACAGTAAACAATTAAGAATAAAGCATTATAGTTTAAACATGTGAATGAAATTAAATACCCGAGCTGAAGGAGTCAACAGACTTTTGGTTATTGAGTAGAGCAGTGCGAGAGATACAGGATACAAGGTACAACATTTAGTGCAGGATAAAGTCCGATTAAAGATAGTTTAAGTGTCTCCAATGAGGTAGGTGTGAACTCAGGGCCGCTCTCTTGCGGTGGTGAGGGGACGGTTCAGTTGCCCGATAACAGCTGGGAAGAAACTGTCCCTGAATCAGTGGGCGTGCGTTTCCAAACTCCTCGTGCCTGATGGGAGCGGAAGTGACTGAGACGAGACTCGTCCTTGATACTGCCGGTGGCCTTGCCGCGGCCAGAGTGTCTCGCAGCCAGCCCACTCTGGCGAGATTGTTGGCGCAGTTTCAGCTACAGTGCCTCCATGTCCCAGTTGAATAGGCCGGTCTGCCCAGTAGCCTGAGCTGCATTGCAGCATCTGGAAGGGGATGCACATACAGCAGTACAGCACAGGCCCTTCGGCCCACATTGTCCATGCCGAACATGGCGCCAAGTTAAAGTAATCTCCTCTGCCTGCACGTGATTCCTTTAGTTTAATTTAGAGAGACAGCGTAGAAACAGGCTCTTTGTCCCACCGAGACCACACCGACCAATGATCTCCCATACACTAGTTCTATGTTATCCCAGTTTCTCATCCTGCACAGTAAGGGGTAATTTTGCAGAACCAATCAACGTACAAACTTGCACGTCTTTGTGATATGGGAGGAAACCAGAGCACCCGGAGCAAGCCCACGCAGTCCCAGGGAGAATGTACAAACACTGTGCAGACTACGACTCGAAGATGTTATCTGGCAAAATGCTGGAGTAGCTCAGCAGGACAGGCAGCATCTCTGGAGAGAAGGAATGGGTGACGTTGCGGGTCGAGGCCCTTTTTCAGACTGGGACAGAGGAGAGGAGAGGGAGTCTAGAGATACGGAGGGGGGGAAAGTGTGAGAATGATGATGAAGGGAATGTAGAAGGGTTCATTGAGGAAGGCGACAAGCAGGCATATATGTTTAATGAAATTCATCAGGACAGTGAAACTAGTTGGAGAACTAGGGTGGGGGAGGGACGGAGGGAGAAGGAAAGCAAGGGTTACTTGAAGTTTGAGATATCAATAGTCACACCTAGTGGAGGCTGGGCGATCGTTTCGCCGAACACCTCCGCTCGGTTCGCGTTAACCAACCCGACCTCCCGGTGGCTCAGCACTTCAACTCCCCCTCCCATTCCTTATCGCACCTCTCTGTCCTGGGCCTCCTCCACGGCCAGAGTGAGCAACACCGCAAGTTGGAGGAGCAGCACCTCAGGGGAGTCTGCATCCTCTTGGCACGAACATTGAATTCTCTCAATTCTGTTAACCCTGGCTGCCTCCCCCCCTTCCCACCTCTCCCTCAGCCCTCGGGCTCCTCCTCCTCCTTTTTCCTTTCTCCCCCCCCAACCCCCCATCAGTCTGAAGAAGGGTTTTGGCCTGAAACATTGCCCATCTCCTTCACTCCATAGATGCTGCTGCACCCGCTGAGTTTCTCCAGCATTTTGTGTACCCTCAATAGTCACACCACTGGGTTGGCAGCTGCCTCAGTGAAGTACAAGGTCCAGTTCCTCCAATTTGCGCTGGGCCCCACTCTGTGTGACTATGAGAGCCAGGCTGTATAGCTGGGCAAACATAGAAACATAAAAAACAGGTGCAGGAGGAGGCCATTGGGCCCTTCGAGCCAGCACCGCCACTCATTGCGATCATGGCTGATCATCCACAATCGGTAACCCGTGCCTGCCTTCTCCCCATATCCCTTGATTCCGCTAGCCCCTAGAGCTCTATCTAACTCAAGTGGCAACAGCAGAGCGGCAAGTGGCAGACCGTTCCCTCCCAGGGAGTCATAGAGTGATCCAGCGTGCAAACAGGCCCTTCGGCCCAACTTGCCCACACCGTCCAACATGTCCCAGCTACACTAGTCCCACCTGCCAGCATTTGGACCATATCCCTCCAAACCTGTCCTATCCATGTACCTGTCTAAGTGCTTCTTAAATGTTGGGATAATCCCTGCCTCAACTACCTCCTCTGGCAGCTCGTTCCATACACCCACACGCAGGCAGAGGAGATTACTTTAAGTTGGCATCTTGTTCGGCATGGACATTGTGGGCCGAAGGGCCTGTTCCTGCGCTGTTGGTCTGGAACTGTCCCTTCAGGGGGGCCGTGCACGGAGCGATATTCTCCAGACGGAGGCGGAAGGTGTTTGGGCGAGTGGGATCATTGAGCGGGCTGGGTAGCGGAGGCTCAGATACCAATCGACCTTGATCTAACTGAATGGAGCAACAGTCTCGAGAGACTGAAAGGCTGGCTCATTTTGCAAAGGGCTGGGTAAGACCAGCATCGCAGAGCGCTGTGAGTGTAGGGGGGGTGAGCACAATGTGCGGTTTGTGACCGGGACATCAGCAGTCTGCCAGCATCGAGGTGAAAGAAGCAAGCAATTGTTCCCTACACACTGCCCGTCTCAGTCTGGCTATTGTGTTGGAAAAGCTAGTGTGTGTTACTGCCGTTGCCAGCTCGCTGCTAATACACTGCTCCCCTCACCGGCCCACGGCCCAACACAGAGACATGGACCCTGTCCTTTAATAGGTAGGTTAGGACGGAACTGCAGATGCTGGTTTATACTGAAGATAGACACAAAATATGGGAGCAACTCAGTGGGTCAGGCAGCATAGAAACATAGAAACATAGAAAATAGGTGCAGGAGGAGGCCATTTGGCCCTTCAAGCCAGCACCGCCATTCAATATGATCATGGCTGATCGTCCCTAATCAATAACCCGTGCCTGCCTTCTCCCCATATCCCTTGACTCCACTAGCCCCTAGAGCTCTATCTAACTCTCTCTTAAATCCATCCAGTGATTTGGCCTCCACTGCCCTCTGTGGCAGGGAATTCCATAAATTCACAACTCTCTGGGTAAAAAAGTTTTTTCTCACCTCAGTCTTAAATGACCTCCCCTTTATTCTAAGACTGTGGCCCCTGGTTCTGGACTCGCCCAACATTGGGAACCTTTTTCCTGCATCTAGCTTGTCCAGTCCTTTTATAATTTTATATGTTTCTATAAGATCCCCCCTCCTCATCCTTCTAAACTCCAGTGAATACAAGCCTACAAGTCTTTTCAATCTTTCCTCATATGACAGTCCCGCCATCCCAGCGATCAATCTCGTGAACCGTCTCTGGAGAAAAGGAATGGGTGACAATTCGGGCCGAAACCTTTTTTTTCAGATTGGAGTCTGAAGAAGGATTCCGACCCAAAACGTCACCTATTCCTTTTCTCCGGAGATGCTGCCTGACCCACTGAGTTGCTCCAGCACTTTTTGTTTACCTTTAATAGTTTAGTTTTCGAGATGCAGCATGGAAACAGGCCTTCCGGCCCATCGAATCCATGCCGGCCACATTCACCAGCTCCATCCTGCCCCCTAGGGGACAACTTACAGAAGTCAATTACCCCCACAAACCCGCACATCTTTGGAATGTGAGAGGAAACCAGAGCACCCGGAGGAAAACCCCCGCGGTCACAGGGAGAACGTGCAAACTCCGTACAGAAAGCACCTGCAGTTAGGATCGAACCCGGGTCTCTGGCGCAGTAAGGCAGCAACTCAACTGCTGTGCCGCCCATGTTGAGCCAGTTCGTTTGGAATGATAACTTTTAATAGAGAATTAAATGCCACCAATGGTACAAAAACACAGTGGTGCCTTACAGCACTTGCAGCACCAGAGACCCGGGTTCAATCCCGACTACGGGTGCTGTCTGTACGATCACATTGAATGGCGGTGCTGGCTCGAAGGGCCGAATGGCCTACTCCTGCACCCATTGTCTATTGTAAAGAGTCTGTGTGTTGGACCAGTGACCTGCGTGGATTTTCTCCAAGATCTTCGGTTTCCTCCCACACTCCAAAGATGTGCAGGTTAATCGGCTTGGTATAAATGTAAGAAAACTGTCCCTAATATAGGATAGTGTTAATGTGCGGGTATCGCTGGCCGGCATGGACTCGCTGGGCCGAAGGGCCTGTTTTCGCGCTGTGTATCAAAATGAAACTGAAACTAGAACACCAGACTGAGTCTTTGGATACAAAACAAAGGCAAAGTGCTGGAGTGACTGGGAAGGTTCTTCCTCTTCTTCTTGCGTTGGGCGGGCACGGCCTAAAGTTGTCGGACAACTTGTTCTATTTGATCGTGTTTGATTGTGCACGCCGGGTTGACTGCATTCGTCGAAACAGGGCGGACCACATGAAGGTTGCAATCTCCCACCCCAGACTCAGTGGTTCAAGCAGCATCTCAGCTGAGAAAACGGATAGGTGACGTTTCACATCAGCAACCAGCATCTACAGTTAGTCCTTCCTTTCTCATTCTTGGGATGGCAGGTCTGTCATCCGAAGAGCAATTAAGCAGACCAGACGTTTCCCCTGTAGGGTTTAGAGGAATGAGGGATGACCTTATTCAGTTCTATAAAATTCTTATCGGGGCTTGACAAAGGAGGTGATTTAGGTTTAGGCTTATTACTGGTTCATTAGCCACGATCACATTGAATGGCGGCGCTGGCTCAAAGGGCCGAATGGCCTACTCCTGCACCTATTGTCTATTGCTGGTTGCTAAGGTCAAATGTGATAGTAACAATTGATGGGCCGATGGGCTTCCACATGCCTATAACCAGCTGCCCAATTATTTCGCTTGGGCAGCTTACAACCCAGCGGTATGATAGTGATTTCTCTATAACTTCAAGTAACCCTCGCAATCTCTGTCTCTTACCCCACCCCAGTCATCCTATTAGCTTCACTGTCGTCCTGCTGACTTTCACTGTTTGTATCCACTTGTTATCACCTTCTCCACAGCCAACAATGGACCATTGTGGGCTCCACCTTTCCGTGATCATCGTTGCTGGCTTTGATTTGTTCTTTTCATTCCTTTCATTCATTGGCTCTTTGTACCTCTCCATCCCTCCAGCTTCCCTCTCTCCCCGACTCTCAGTCTGAGGAAGGGTCTCGACCCGAAACGTCACCTGTTCCTTTTCTCCAGAGATGCCGCCTGTCCCGCCGGGTTACTCCAGCGTTTTGTGCCCAATGTGTTTTAGGGAAAAGATATCTCCTCGGTAGAAGCTGAAACCAAAAAAAAAGATTGAAGAACAATTATGAGGGATAGGAGCAGAATTAGGCCATTCGGCCCATCAAGTCTACCACACCTTTCAATCGTGGCTGATCTATCTCTCCCTCCTAACCCCATAACTCCTGCCTTCTCTCCATAACCTCGATAGAAGCTGGAGAGGAAAAGACTACAAAAAGCAGTAAACACTGCCCAGTTCATCATCGGCTCTGACCTCCCCACCATCGAGGGGATCCATTGCAGTCCCTGCCACAAAAAGGCTGGCAGTATCATCAAGGACCCACACCATCCGGGCCACCATCCGGGTACCTTCGGGTAGAAGGTACAGGAGCCTGAAGACTGTAAGGACCAGGTTCAGGAATAGCTACTTCCCCACAGCCATCAGGCTGTTAAACTTTGAATATTAATAACCCATAATCTGTTATTTGCACTTTATCAGTTTATTTATTCATGTGTGTATATATTTATATAATGGTATATGGACACACTGATCTATTTACTAGTCATGCCTACTATGTTCTGTTGTGCAAAGCAAGAATTTCATTGTCCCATCAGGGACACATGACAATGAACTCACTTGAATCCTGAATAATCCTTGACACCCATACTAATGAAGAACCTATCTATCTCTGCCTTAAAAAATATCCATTGACTTGCTTGGCCTCCACAGCCTTCTGTGGCAAAGAATTCCACAGATTCACCGCCCTTATCTCGCCGGGAGATTAAAAAAGAAATTATATTGCAGCTCTTCCCTTCCACTGAAAGCGCAAAGACTCACACAGTCAGGAGGAAATATTTGACCAGCTGGCGCAGGTATCATTTTACAAGAGTCACTCTTGCCAAAAAAAGCACTTCCCCTCTCGCTACTGATTTGGCGACAGCCTTGTCAATATTCTGATGTGTCTACAAAGAAACCTACATCCTGCCCTCTTCATTCGCCAGGACCAGCGTCAGTCAAACCGGGCGCTCCTTTGTGTGTGTGTGTTTTGTGAAATAAAGTTGTGATTACACATAAACTTTAAAAATAGAAGGTGTGCGTTTGTTTTTTATCGATGTTTTTGGAGAGAGATGAAGAGAGGGGGGTGGGGGAGAGATGGGGGGAGGTTTAGCTGAAGGGCTGCGTTTCTGGGGGAAAGGTCCTTTGGTGGAAGGGATTAGTGAGTTTCATTGTGGGTTGTTACTAAGGCGGAGTGGGCACCTCCCACAAGGCGGGTGGGGCGTACAGCTCCATAAATGTGCCGAGAGCTGGAGGGGAATGAGTAGTGAGAGGAGAGACCATGCGCCACGAGTAGTAGTGGTGCCAAGTTTCCTTTTTGCAAAGCGCTGCCACTTGCTGCACCTCCTCTCATCAGTCTCCAGAATCACTGCTCTCCCCTTTTGCACCGCCACCTGGGACGGATCCGTAAATCCGCGACTCATTCCTTCTTCAAGGCCTCGAGGTAGGTTGGCCGGAGGTTTTTTTTTTTGAAGGGGGTGGAGGTGGAACAGAAAGTTCTGCAGCCTTTCTGCGGAGAGAACTCTCTGCAACGACTGGTGTGTGAGTGTGTGTGTTCCCTGCTCTGCTCTGCATGTGAAAGCGTTGCAGGAGGGAACAGGTCCGGGCAATGTCCCACTGGCAATGGGGGGGGGGAGGGAGGAAGATGGAAGATGTGCCTAGTTTGCACTGTCGTTAAGTTTTCGCTTCTGTGATCAATGTCCCACAGAGGCAGCTGAGTAGAAGCGAGTAGCGTTCAATTCTCCAAAGCTGGAGTTTTTTTTAATTTTTTAACACAAAATGCTGGAGTAACTGGGCGGGTTAGGCAGCATCACTGGAGAGAAGGGATAGAAACATAGAGAATAGGTGCAGGGATAGGCGATGCAACATTAGGTGCAAAATAGGCGATGCACCATTGGGTGCAAAATGAAAATAGACGCTGTTTCGGGCCGAGACCCCTCTTCGGACCCGCTGAGTAACTCCAGCTTTTTGTGTCTTATCCTTGGTGTAAAAGCAGCATCTTGCAGTTCATTCCAAAATTGTTTTTATTTTTAAATTGTTGGTAGTGCTGGTGTTCCCCACCGGTCCAGTCTCTCTCTGTGGTCGTTTCACAATGAACCGGTCGGACCTAGAGAGGATAGTGAATCCTGGCGACTCTCGACCCAAGGCGGTTGAGGGCTCGTTTGCTGATTGCAGCCAAAATCAGGAATAGACTTGGGGAGAAAGACACAAAAAGCTGGAGTAACTCAGCGGGTCAGGCAGCATGGGAGAGCAGAGGTGCTGCTGCCTGACCCGCTGAGTTACTCCAGCCTTTTGTGTCTATCTATGCAGGTGTGAATCTGCACTTCCTTCCTACACAATAGATTTGGGGATTTTGTTTAATGGATGCGGTTCTGTGTTTTCTGAATCGCCACCAGAAATGTCACCTCTCCGTGCTCTCCAGAGATGCTGCCTGACCTGCTGAATTACTCCATCCAGCACTTTTGTGTCTTTTTGTCTAAACCAGCATCTGCAGTTCCATCGTTCCTACTGAAAAAAAAAATACCTAGTTTTTATTTATTGATGAATGTAGACTGAGTTTGAGAAGAAAACATAAGCTGCAAATATTGTGGGTATTATATAAAGGAGAAAAAAATTATGTTAGTTTACAACAGGTAAAATGCACCAAATATCCAGATAGTTTGTATGAGGTACAGTGAAAAGCTTTTTTTTGTTATGTGCTATCCAGTCAGTGGAAAGACAATACATGTTCAAGAAGGAACTGCAGATGCTGGAAAATTGAAGGTAGACAAAAGTGCTGGAGAAACTCAGCGGGTGAGGCAGCATCTATGGAGAGAAGGAATAGGCGATGTTTCGGGTCGAGACCCTTCTTCAGACTGATGTCGGGGGGGGGGGGGTGAAAGGGGGGGAACGGAGACAGCAGTGTGCGTTTTCACACTTGCCAGAGGGGAGAGTGACTGGGTTGAGACTGGTCCTTGATGATGCTGTTGGCCTTGCCGAGGCAGCGTGAAGTGTAGATGGAGTCGATGGAAGGGAGGTTGGTTTGTGTGATGGTCTGGGCTGTCTCCCCAATTCTCTGCAATTTCTTGCGGCCTTGGATGGAGCTGTTCCCAAACCATGCAACGATGCACCTCGATTAAATTGCTTCCTGCGGCGCATCTGTGGAAGTTGGTGAGAGTTGTTGGGCATGCTGATCTTTCAGATTAACTATTTTGTGTGAAAACGGGTGTTTAAATAGTGGGAGTTAAGGGGTTAAATTAGAATCCAGTTCTTGCACTGAGCTGGTGTCCACTGGAGTGTGAAAGATGAAGACTGATTTCATTTGAGGTCTTGTAAGAAGTGATTTGAGAAATTTGAATGGTTCATTTTCTCTGGTGGAGCTCGGAACAAAAGGGGTGTGTGTGGGGGGCTTAATGTTAAACCCAGGGGTGAAGTCTGCAGGCATCACCTCACAATGGTACAAGTTGGGGGCCTCTGCCCGGAGGCCTGGTGTGCTGGGCTTGTTTTGAGACTCGGCGGTGAAGCTGAGAGGAGATACAAGGGCTGTTTAAGTAGTGGGAGTCAAGGGCGGCACGATAGCACAGCAGTAGAGTTGCTGCCTCGCAGCGCCAGAGACCCGGGTTCGATCCTGACTACGGGTGCTTGGCTGTATGGAGTTTATAAGTTCTCGTGTGTAGGAACGAACTGCAGATGCTGGCTTAAACCGAAGATAGGCACAAAAAGCTGGAGTGACTCAGCGGGACAGGCAGGCAGGAGAAAGGGCATGGGTGACGTTTTGGGTCGAGATTCTCTTTTTATCTTCATATATGTTCTCCCCTTGACCAGCGTGGATTTCCTCCCACACTCTAAAGAAGTACAGGTTTGTAGGTTAATTGGCTTGGTTTAATTGTAAATGGTTCCTAGTGTGTAGGGTAGTGTTAATGTGCGGGGGTTGCTGGTCGGCGCGGACTGGATGGGCCGAAGGGCCCGTTTCTGCGCTGTGTTTCTGGACTAAATGGACAAAGTAATCGGTGCACCTGCAAAATCGCATTTGTGGGAGGATACCGTGTACAAATTTAGCATTTCAGGGAACCACCTTCCCATTAAGTGTTTTTTTTTGTCGTCACTGATAAAATGATTTAAATGCCAAATTTGTACATGGCAACCTCCCACCAAAGCACGACGCTAATGCACAGAGTATCTGCTCCAGCTATTTTTAGTTTAGTTGCAGAGATGCAGCGTGGAAAAAAGGCCTTTCGGCCCACTAAGTCCGTGCTGGCCATCGATCACCTGCACACTAGTTTCATATTGTCCCACTTTCACAGTCCTAGGTTCGATTCTGCTGTGTTTGTGGAGTTTGCACGTTCTCCCTGTGACCGTGTAGGTTTCCTTTGGGGGCCCGGGTTTCCTCCCGCTTCCCAACTGACCCTGAGTGGGTGAGAATGGATAGCGGAACCAGTGTGAATGGGTGGACACAAAACGCTGGAGTAACTCAGCGGGTCAGGCAGCCTCTCCGGAGAAAAGGAATAGGTGACGTTTCTGGTCAGAAGCCTTCTTCAGATGCGAGTGTGAAAGGGTGATTAATGCACAGCATGGACTCGATGGGCTGAAGGGCCCATTTCCCATGCCGTGTCTCACAACTGAATTAAACTTATCACCTGATTCCACCTTTTCCATCGTCATTGATGAGGATAAAACTTGCCTCTCGCAGCCCCTGGTGTCCCAATGGCCTTGTGGTTGAGTATTTACGTACTGCACTCTCTTACATACAACAGGGGCCCAGACAGCTGATTAACCTGCCCAGCCTCTGCTGACAACGCCCGCATTTCTGACCCTTGGTGACAAGGCGTTTCCTTTCCCAGTAACCCTGTACGTCTCTGAAACCCGGATAGAACCCATTGGGAGAATGGTACATGGTAAATGGTAGGGAATTGAGGAATGCTGTGGAACAGAGGGATCTAGGAATAACTGTGCATAGTTCCCTGAAGGTGGAATCGCATGTAGATAGGGTGGTAAAGAAAGCTTTTGGTGTGCTGGCCTTTATAAATCAGAGCATTGAATATAGGAGTAGGGAAGTAATGTTAAAATTGTACAAGGCATTGGTAAGACCAATTCTAGAGTATGGTGTACAATTTTGGGCGCCTAATTATAGGAAGGATGTCAACAAAATAGAGAGAGTACAGAGGAGATTTACTAGAATGTTGCCTGGGTTCCAGCAACTAAGTTACAGAGAAAGGTTGAACAAGTTAGGTCTTTATTCTTTGGAGCGCATAAGGTTGAGGGGGGACTTGATTGAGGTCTTTAAAATGATGAAAGGGATAGACAGAGTTGACGTGGATAAGCTTTTCCCATTGAGGGTAGGGAAGATTCAAACAAGAGGGCATGACATGAGAATTAAGGGACAGAAGTTTAGGGGTAACATGAGGGGGAACTTCTTTACTCGGAGAGTGGTGGCTGTGTGGAATGATCTTCCTGCAGAAGTGGTGGAGGCAGCATCGATTTTAACATTTAAAAGTAAAGTGGATAGGTATATGGACAGGAAGGGAATGGAGGGGTATGGTCTGAGTGCAGGTAGATGGGACTAGGGGAAAATAAATGGTCGGCACGGACTGGAAGGGCCGAGAAGGCCTGTTTCCGTGCTGTAATTGTTATATGGAGAAGGTGCAGACAGCACACGTGGACTGGTTCGAACCCGGTTCTCTGGCAGCAATTCTACCGCCGCGCCACTGTTACACCCTAAGATTTAAGATGCCCCGTCTTAGCCCAGCCCCACCCACCCCCCCCCCCCCCCCCCCCCCACGATGGAGGTCTCTGGACAATGAACGGCGGGAGCTCTTCATGGACAGAAGCCAGCTGCGGATAATTTGCTGAAACTCTTTGAAGCACACTCCATGTTCCATCTGCGTTTGTATTTATCAGACCCACCAGTATAGCGTGTCACCGTGAGGAAGCTCTCCAGCCCAAATGGATTATGACTTTTTGCATTTCCTGTATGGATACTGGATGTAAATCTCCTTCTCCCCACCCCCTCTCGCCTCCGTTTCCTCCCTCCCTGTAACGTCAGCTCACACTCCCCATCCCCAACCCAGATCGGTAGGACAATGGCAGGATTTTTTAAGTTTAGAAGATACAGCGTGGAACCAGGCCCCTCGGCCCACCGAGCCCACGCCGGCCAGCAATCCCCGCTCGCTAACACTATCCTACATACTAGGGGCCACTTTACCAAAGCCAATTAACCTACAAACCTGCACGTCTTTGGAATGTGGGAGGAAACCGGAGCGCCCGGAGAAAACCCACGCGGTCAGGATGGAACCCGGGTCTCTGGCGCTGTGAGGCAGCGACTCTACCTCTGCCACCCATATTATATGGATGATCGAAATACAATTACTTTTTCTTGTAAACTTCCATCACCAAGTGTTTGGCCGCCTACTGGCTCATGAAGCGACTGCTGTCTGCCTCGGGACACATGAATGAATGAATTAATGAATAGGTTTATTGGCCAAGTATTCACTGGGGCCATTCTCTTGTGCATTACGCTAGCTGTCTTGTCCCAGGTCTGTGAGAGGCAGTCTTCCCTTCCCCCTATATAATTTCAGCCAAGTGCAGGAAGTGGCTGTGAACCGCTGGAATTCCTCTTTACTTCAACGCTGCACAGATGAAAAGACGTCTTTAAATCTTCAAACACCCTTGGCTTCCCCCCGCAAAGCCAGGGATAAAAGGATTCTACTGCTCTAATGAAGCATGCGTGGAATTCTTTTTATTTGGTCAAAGATTAGCCCTCCCCTCCCCCCCCCCCCCCCCTCCCCCACCCCCCCCCCTTCCACATACACTCATCTGTCTTCCTGTTACTGTCTACACTGTGAGGAGGATCTTTATGTCATGGCTGAATCCTTTCATGTCGAGCCCTGCAGGCTTGGTTCAGGGCAAGCATCTACGATTTAGGTGACGTGCTTAAGAAGGAACTGCAGATGCTGGAAAATCGAAGGTGGACAAAAGTGCTGGAGAAACTCAGCGGCTGCAGCAGCATCTATGGAGCGAAGGAAATAGGCAACGTTTTGGGCTGAAACCCAAAGGGTTTCGGCCTGAAACGTTACCTATTTCCAAGGGTTTTGGCCCGAAACATTGCCTATTTCCTTCGGGTTTCGGCCCGAAAAAGGTTGCCTATCTCCTTCGCTCCACCGTTGCTGCTGCACCCGCTGAGTTTCTCCAGCACTTTTGTCTACCTTCGATTTAGCCGACCGTGGGTTCAAGTCCCAGTCCTAACCGGGCCAACAATCGCTGTTTGATGGTGACAATGCCGTCCTCACCCCCCCCGTCCACCTCACTGGAGACCTTTGAGCCTCTTTTAATTGGTATTAAACTACATGATGCACCCTTTACCCTGTCTCTGTGCACTCTTTGACAGGCTAGCGCGCACGCACCAGAGAGCTTTCCACTGTCCCTCGTGACAATAACCGTGAACTAAACAAAATGAACTGCCACATGATAGACGTAAAATGTTGGATTAGGTGGGAGAGGGGTGAATGGAAGGGGGGGGTGGGAGGGAGAGGGGTGAATGGAAGGGGGGGGGGGGGTGGAGAGAGGGGGAGGGGTGGGGAGAGGGAGAGGGGGAGGGGTGAACAAATCGGAGCTGGGCCTTTCGTGGATATGTGTGTACACTTGGAGGAAGATTAAAAAATATCGAAGTCTTCCGTTGAGCCCAAGTTGTTGCGTTAGTCATTGATGTTAACTCTACATTAGTCAGTGATCTAGAGGAAGGTGCCATGTTTGATGAGCTGCAGGGCTCTGTACTAGTAATTGCTGGTCTCCACCCATTCTGGTGAACTAATATCCAGTGTGCAGACACAGTGGTGCACATTTTTCCACCTTTGTGTTTGAACACAATATTGGGTTGGGCCCATACTGTGTCCTACCCAGAGCGATTGCTAGCGGCAACTTGTGTAATGAACCATAGGCCGGTCGATGGGAGCTGGTCTCTGCCGCGTTCCCATGGCCGGGCGTCCTGTCCTGTTTTCGAGGTCGGGCTCCGAAGGATAAGTGACTGTGCCATTCCGTTTACGGGAGGTGTGCAGTTTACTTTGGAGGTACAGAGAGGAAACAGGCCCTTCGGCCCACCGAGTCCGTGCTGTCCAGCAATCACCCCCCTGTACACTAGCGCTATCCTACACGCTAGGGATAATTTACAATTTTTATTGAAGGCAATTGACCTACACACCTGTACATCTTTGGAATTCTGAGTGCAAGTATCTTGAACATCAAAGAGCGTTTCAAGGAAATCAAGATCCAATGTCCAAGATACTTAATCACCAAGTTATCTCATAGGATCCGCAATGCAAGCCGGTGCTGCCATAAACTTAGATCATGATCCATCAGTCTGAAGAATGGGCCAAACCGAAACGTAACCTCTAGACTTTACAGATAGAGCACATAAACAGGTTGGGATGGGAATTGGTGGGCTGCGTTTGGAGCAGACTGGGTCTGATGGAGATCGGGCCTGGGGTCTGATGGAGATCGGGCCTGGGGTCAGATGGAGATCGGGCCTGGGGTCAGATGGAGATCGGGCCTGGGGTCAGATGGAGATCGGGCTGGGGTCAGATGGAGATCGGGGCTGGGGTCAGATGGAGATCGGGGCTGGGGTCAGATGGAGATCGGGGCTGGGGTCTGTGGGGATGGGGCTGGGGTCTGTGGGGATGGGGTCTGTGGGGATGGGGCTGGGGTCTGTGGGGATGGGGCTGGGGTCTGTGGGGATGGGGCTGGGGTCTGTGGGGATGGGGCTGGGGTCTGTGGGGATGGGGCTGGGGTCTGTGGGGCTGGGGGATGGGGCTTGGGGTCTGTGGGGATGGGGCTGGGGTCTGTGGGGATGGGGCTGGGGTCTGTGGGGATGGGGCTGGGGTCTGTTGGGATGGGGCTGGGGTCTGATGGGACCGGGCTGGGGTTTGGTGGGGATGGGGCTGGGGTTTGGTGGGGATGGGGCTGGGGTCTGATGGGGCTGGGGTCTGGTGGGGATGGGGCTGGGGGCTGGGGTCTGATGGGGCTGGGGTCTGTGGGGATGGGGCTGGGGTCTGTGGGGATGGGGCTGGGGTCTGGTGGGGCTGGGGTCTGGTGGGGATGGGGCTGGGGTCTGGTGGGGATGGGGCTGGGGTCTGGTGGGGATGGGGTCTGGTGGGGATGGGGTCTGGTGGGGATGGGGTCTGGTGGGGATGGGGTCTGGTGGGGATGGGGCTGGGGTCTGGTGGGGCTGGGGTCTGGTGGGGATGGGGCTGGGGTCTGGTGGGGATGGGGCTGGGGTCTGATGGGGATGGGGCTGGGGTCTGATGGGGATGGGGCTGGGGTCTGGTGGGGCTGGGGTCTGGTGGGGATGGGGCTGGGGTCTGGTGGGGATGGGGCTGGGGTCTGGTGGGGATGGGGCTGGGGTCTGGTGGGGATGGGGCTGGGGTCTGGTGGGGATGGGGCTGGGGTCTGGTGGGGATGGGGCTGGGGTCTGGTGGGGATGGGGCTGGGGTCTGGTGGGGATGGGGCTGGGGTCTGGTGGGGATGGGGCTGGGGTCTGGTGGTGATGGGGCTGGGGTCTGATGGTGATGGGGCTGGGGTCTGGTGGTGATGGGGCTGGGGTCTGATGGAGATCGGGCCTGGGGTCAGATGGAGATCGGGCTGGGGTCAGATGGAGATCGGGGCTGGGGTCAGATGGAGATCGGGGCTGGGGTCAGATGGAGATCGGGGCTGGGGTCTGTGGGGATGGGGCTGGGGTCTGTGGGGATGGGGCTGGGGTCTGTGGGGATGGGGCTGGGGTCTGTGGGGATGGGGCTGGGGTCTGTGGGGATGGGGCTGGGGTCTGTGGGGCTGGGGGATGGGGCTTGGGGTCTGTGGGGATGGGGCTGGGGTCTGTGGGGATGGGGCTGGGGTCTGTTGGGATGGGGCTGGGGTCTGATGGGGATGGGGCTGGGGTTTGGTGGGGATGGGGCTGGGGTCTGATGGGGCTGGGGTCTGGTGGGGATGGGGCTGGGGTCTGATGGGGCTGGGGTCTGATGGGGCTGGGGTCTGTGGGGATGGGGCTGGGGTCTGGTGGGGCTGGGGTCTGGTGGGGATGGGGCTGGGGTCTGGTGGGGATGGGGCTGGGGTCTGGTGGGGATGGGGTCTGGTGGGGATGGGGTCTGGTGGGGATGGGGTCTGGTGGGGATGGGGCTGGGGTCTGGTGGGGATGGGGCTGGGGTCTGGTGGGGATGGGGCTGGGGTCTGGTGGGGATGGGGCTGGGGTCTGGTGGGGATGGGGCTGGGGTCTGGTGGGGATGGGGCTGGGGTCTGGTGGTGATGGGGCTGGGGTCTGGTGGTGATGGGGCTGGGGTCTGATGGTGATGGGGCTGGGGTCTGATGGTGATGGGGCTGGGGTCTGGTGGGGATGGGGCTGGGGTCTGGTGGGGATGGGGCCGGGGTCTGGATCATGCCGGTGTTGACGTCCCCCTCCTCTCTCGGCAGCATGTCGGTGACGGTGCACGAGAACCGCAAGTCTCGCTCCAGCTCGGGCTCGATGAACATCCAGCTGTTCCACAAGCCGTCGCACGCGGACAGCCTGCTGACCCACCTCAACCTGCTGCGCAAGCGGCACCTGTTCACGGACGTGGCGCTGTGCGCGGGCGCCCGCACCTTCCAGTGCCACCGGGCGGTGCTGGCCTCCTGCAGCCGCTACTTCGAGGCCATGTTCGCCGGCGGCATGAGGGAGAGCCGGGACGGCACGGTCAACTTCCACGACTCGCTGCACCCCGAGGTGCTGGAGCTGCTGCTGGACTACGCCTACACCTCGCGGGTCCTCATCAACGAGGAGAACGCCGAGTCCCTGCTGGAGGCCAGCGACATGCTGCAGTTCCACGAGATCCGCGACGCCTCTGCCGAGTTCCTGCAGAGGAACCTGCACCCGATGAACTGCCTGGGCATGATGCTCCTGTCCGACGCCCACCGGTGCGAGCAGCTGTTCCAGCTCTCCTGGCAGACCTGCCTGGCCTACTTCACCGTCCTCTACCGGACCGACGACTTCCTGGGCCTGCCCGCGGACAAGCTGCTGGAGCTGGTGCTCAGCGAGGACCTGGAGGTGGAGGACGAGAGTTTGGTGTACGAGGCGGTGATAGGCTGGGTGAAGCACGACCTGCAGCGGCGGCTGGAGCACCTGCCCGAGCTGCTGCGCTGCGTGCGGCTGGCCCTGCTGCCCGAGTCCTACCTGTACCACAGCGTGCTGGGCGAGGAGCTGGTGGCCGGCGACAAGCTGGGCCGGCTGGCGGTGGAGGAGGCCATCTCCTGCAAGCTGCGGATCCTGCAGAACGCCGGGGTGGTCACCCTGCTGTGCGCCCGCCCCCGCAAGGTCAACCACGACATCCTGCTGCTGGGCGGGCAGACCTTCGCCTGCGACAAGATCTACGCCATCGACCAGAAGACCAAGGCGGTCACCCCCAAGGCGGACATCCCCAGCCCGCGCAAGGAGTGCAGCGCCTGTGCGATCGGCTGCAAGGTCTACGTGACGGGGGGCAGGAGCTCGGAGAACGGGGTGTCCCGGGACGTCTGGGTGTACGACACCCTGCACGACGAGTGGGCGAAGGCGGCGCCCATGCTGCTGGCGCGGTACGGGCACGGCACGGCGGAGCTGGACCAGTGCCTGTACGCGGTGGGCGGCCACACGGCGGTCAGCGCCACCCTGCCCGCCTCGCCCTCCGTCTCGGTCAAGCAGGTGGAGCAGTTCAACCCGCACGCCAACAAGTGGACCCTGGTGGCGCCGCTGCGCGAAGGGGTGAGCAACGCGGCCGTGGTGGGCGCCAAGCTCAAGCTCTTTGTCTTCGGCGGCACCAGCGTCAACCGGGAGAAGCTGCCGCGGGTGCAGTGCTACTCGCCGGGGGAGAACCGCTGGACGGTGCCGGCCAAGTGCCCGCAGCCCTGGCGCTACACGTCCGCCGCCGTGGTGGGCGACCACATCGTGGTCATTGGCGGCGACACCGAGATCTCGGCCAACTCCGCCTACCGCTTCAACACCGACACCTACCAGTGGTCCAAGTTCGGCGACGTGGCCGCCCGGAGGGTCAGTTGCCACTCGGTCGCCTCCGGCAACCGTCTCTACGTGGTGGGCGGTTACTTTGGCGACCAGCGCTGCAAGACCCTGGACTGTTACGATGCCTCCACTGACTCGTGGAGCAACGTCACCACCGTGCCCTACTCCCTCATTCCCACCGCCTTCGTCAGCACCTGGAAGTATCTCTCCGTGTAGGATCGTCACCAAAACGCCACCGCCCTCAGGTAACCACCACCCCGGCACGGCGTACAGACCGCAGTTACTCAGCGGGACGGGCAGAGGGAGGGGGTGGGCGAGGTTTCGGGTCTTCTTCTTTCGGCCTAAAGTTGTTGGACAACTTGTTCTGTTTGATCTTCCGTTTGTGCACGTCGAGTTGATTGCATTAGTCGAAACGGGGCGGACCACGTGAAGGTAGCAATCTCCCACCCCACGTTTTGGGCCGAGACCCTTCTTCAGACTGAGTCAGAGAGAGAGAGAGAGAGAGAGAGAGACCAGAGATATGGAAGAGCACAAAAAGGGCATGTAAGGTGTGGAAAGGACAGATCAAAGTGGTCGATGATTAAGGAAATGTAAGATGGTTCAACGCTGGCTGAGGGGAAGGTGACCACGAGGCAAATAAACAGTGAAATGATTCAGGAGGGCGGTGAAAGTAGTCGGAGAACGAAGGTGGGGGGGGGGGGGAGGGAGGAAGTAAAGGTCCAGAGTTGCTGCCTGTCCCACTGAGTTACTCCAGCGTTTTGTGTCTATCTCGCCGCAGTGTTTGGTTTAGTTAAGAGGTACAGCGCAGAAACGGGCCCTTCGGCACAGAGTCCGCCCCGACCAGCGAT
The DNA here is from genome assembly GCA_963514005.1 of Raja brachyura. Next base: position 8,209,217 of record OY740810.1, read on the forward strand.
CCCGGCACACTAGCACCATCCTACACGCACTTGGGACAATTTTATTTTATTTACATTTAAGTCCAAGCCTCTTGACCTACAAACCTCAACCTCCGTCTTTGGAGTGTGGGAGGAAACCGAAGATCTCGGAGAAAACCCACGCGGGTCCCACCCATGGGGAGGGGGGGGGATCGTGAAACTCTGCACTGACAGCACCCGTGGTGAAAGATTGAAGCCTGGTCCCTGGCGCTGTGAGGCAGCAACTCTACCGCTGCACCACCAGTTAGCCAGCAGCAGCCTGGTCCCCTGTAGCTGGAGGTGCTGTAAAGGCACTGTAAGCTGTAGAGCTAGCCAGTGGGATAGGGCTGAACACATCCAAGTTATTGTCACGTGTACAGAGCTACAGTGAAAAGCTTTTTATTGCGTGATAAACAGTCAGTTGAAAGACAAATACATGATTACAATCGAGCCGTCCACAGTGTACAGATACAGGATAAAAAGGGATAACATTTAGTGCAAGGTAAACTCTGTTTAACGATAGCCTGAAGATCTCCAATGAGGTAGATGGTAGCTCAGGAATGTTCTCTGGTTGTTGGTGAGTGAGGGTTGGGACTGTGTAGGTAATAGTCATAGAGTGATGCAGTGTGGAACCAGGCCCAACTTGCCCACACTGGCCAACATGTCCCAGCCACACTAGTCCCACCTGCCTGCGCTTGGTCCATATCCCTCCAAACCCGTCCTATCCATATACCTGTCTAACTGTTTCTTAAGCGTTGGGATAGTCCCAGCCTCAACTACCTCCTCTGGCAGCTTGTTCCATACGCCCACCACCCTCTGTGTGAAAAAGCTACCCCTCAGATTCCTATTAAATCTTTTCCCCTTCACCTTGAACCCATGTCCTCTGGTCCTCGATTCCCCTACTCTGGGCAAAAGACTCAGTGCATCTGCCCGATCTATTCCTCTCATGATTTTATACACCTCTATAAGATCACCCCTCATCCTCCAGCGCTCCAAGGAATAGAGACCCAGCCTACTCAACCTCTCCCTATAGCTCTTGTAATGGTAAGTAATCTTGGCTGAATTGAGGAGCCTAAAGAGTTAACTACAACACTCAGCCAGGCCAGGTTTTGGGCGTGCCTCGCCTTTGAAGGTGTGCTAGTGTTTTTCCAACCCTCTTGAAGGCAGCTATTTCAATCAAATTCTGCGGATGCCGTACTGATTGGAGTGATTCACACACAGGGGCACTGCGCCCCTTGGGTTGCCAGAGTCCGCTAGCCTCGCCAGAGTCCTCGCACCTCAGATAAGGGCTTGTGTGTGGGGTCGAGTTCCATGCACGGGTACCCACGGACATTCAGTACAGACATGGAGAAAGACTTGTCGACACAAGGAAAATGCTGGAGTAACTCGGTGGCCCAGACATGGATAGGTGACATTTCGGGTCAGGGCCCTTCTCTTCGGACTCAGTGCTAGAGTTGCTGCCTCACAGCGCCGGAGACCCGGGTTCGATCCTGACAACAGGTGCTGTCTGCACAGAGGTTGTACAGTCTCCCGGTAACCGCGAGGATTTCCTCCCACACTCCAAAGACGTGGCAGGTTTTTAGGTTAAATAGACACAAAAAATGGAGTAAGTCGGCTCGTCTCTGGAGGAAAGGAATTGGTGATGCTTCTGGTTCGAACCCTTCTTCAGACCCAAAACATTGCCAATTCCTTCTCTCCAGAGATGCTGCCTGTCCTGCTGAGTTACTGCTGCACTTTGTGTGCATCTTGGGCACACAAACCAGCATCTGCATTTCCTTCCTACACGAGTTTTTGGCTTAATTGGTTTCTGTAAAAATACATAGAAACATAGAAAATAGGTGCAGGAGTAGGCCATTCGGCCCTTCGAGACTGCACTGCCATTCAATATGATCATGGCTGATCATCCAACTCAGTATCCTGTACATGCCTTCTCTCCATACCCCCAGATCCCTTTAGCCACAAGGGCCACATCTAGTCGGGGTCGAGTCTGGGCCTCTGGCGCTGTGAGGCAGCAGCTCTACCAGCTGCCCCACCCTCTGCTGCCTTTAAAGTGATCAGGTGAGCCAGTTGGTGATCGGGCGACCCAGTGTGGCCCATCCTGCTTGGCAGTTCCCCTCTAGCCAGCTCTGGCTGCTTCTCGCAGGCTGAGGATATTCCAAGCATCTCGAGTGGATGTGACGGTGAGCTGCCTTGCTGGGTAATGAGATAACAGCCGGATAATCCTGTTTTAATGCCGCTGAGAGAGTGATATTTAAATATCAGTCTGGGGATGGCTTTAGCTGGGTTCCCCCTCTTGCCGTTGGGTGGGTAGGGACTGTGTACGAGTAAAACGACTGTTTAAACTAACCTGGGCCAGTCTGGGAATACATTTGATCGGGTCAGGTTTACTGCCCTGCCCCAGCACCGAGAAGCCACCGAATTCTGTCAGCTGAGCCCTGCAGGTCAAAGGTCGGGGGCAGGGAGGTGTCCGATTACATTGACTTGCTGTTCATAGTAATGGCAGCTAGCAGCGAGCGAGGGAGCAGAGCAGGCAGTGTGTGGAGGGGGCTGGAGCTCTGAGTGCATTTAAACCGTGCCTAGTATTCAGCTGCTGTGCTTGGAGGTGTAGGAACAGCTTCTTCCCTACAGCCATCAGGCTATTAAACACCACAACCTCCAAATCAGTCACGGTGGTGCAGTGGTAGAGTTGCTGCCTTGCAGCAAAATGCAGCGCCAGAGACCCGGGTTCGATCCCGACTACGGATGCTGTCTGTACGGAGTTTGTATGTTCTCCCCGTGATCTGCGTGGGTTTTCCCCGAGAACTTTGCTTTCCTCCCACACTCAAAAGACGTGCAGGTTTGTAGGTTAATTGGCTTGATAAAAAAAATGTAAAATTATCCGAAGTTGGCGCTATGCAGAGTACTGCCCTGTCAACTACAAAGTTCAGAAGGTTCAGAATAGGTTTCCAACTGCATAGACCTGCAGGATATTCTTTTAGTTCGAAGATAGACACAAATTGCTGGAGTAACTCAGCGGGACAAGCAGCATCTCTGGGGAAAAGGAATAGGTGACGTTTCGGGTTAAGACCCTTCTTAGAGATCTTGTGTCCCTTCGGCCCACTGGGGTGATCCCTGACTGGCGATCCCTGCACATTAACACTGCCCTACACACGCTAGGGACTATTTTTGCGTTTACCAAGCCAATTTACCTACATACCTGTACATCTTGTGAAGTGTGGGAGGAAACGGGAGCCCCCGGAGAAAACCCGCGCAGGTCATGGGGAGAACGTGCAAACTCCGTGCAGACGGCACCCGTAGTCGGGATTGAACCTGGGTCTCCGGTGCTGCAAGCGCTGTAAGGCAGCAACTCTACCGCTGCGCCACCGTGACTTTGTCGAGAGCACCTTATTGTCAGATTCCCCAAACGGAGCAATGACAATCTCAGGCAGACATAAAAAGCTGGAGTAACTCAGCCCGTCAGGCAGCATATCTGGAGAAAAGGATCGAGATCCTCCTTCAGACAGGGGAAAGCGAAATGAGAGATAGAGTGTGATAGAGAGAGAGAGAGAGAGAGATAGATCAAATGAATGAAAGAAATTCTTACTTGCAGCAGCATAACAGAATATGTAAACATACTAGCACTCTGTAAACAATATCATGAACGGAAAAAAGTTCAGTCTGCGACTATATACATAGACTTGGATGCATGAGTTTTGTCTTTTTGCTTTATTCCGTGTGTGTATATATGTGTGTGCTCGTGTGTGTGTGTGTATATATAAATATACATGTGTACACACACACACACACACACACACACACACACACACACACACACACACACACACACACACACACACACACACACACACACACACACACACACACACACACACACACACACACACACACACACACACACACACAGACACAGAGACAAAACCAAATCCCCCAAGTCTATGCAGTTCAGAGGTTATTTGAGATTGTAGTGTTTAATAGCCTGATGGCTGTAGGGAAGAAGCTGTTCCTGAACCTGGACGTTCTAGTTTTCGGGCTTCTAAACCTTCTTACTGATGGCACGAGTGAAACGAGTGTGTGGCCAGGATGGTGTGGGTCTCTGATGATGCTGGCTGCCTTTTTGAGGCAGCGACTCCTGTAAATTCGTTCGATGATGGGGGGGGGGGGGGGGGGGGGGGGGGAGTGCAGTGCTCGCCACTTTCTGCAGTCTTCTTTGCTCCTGGGCTATTATAGTCTATTTATTTGTCTGCTTTTTAGATGTACTGAACTTTGTTGTTGCTCCTTATGGGTTTTACTATGTTTACATTTCTGCTGAGCTGCTGCAAGTAAGAATGTTATCGTTTTGGGGCGTATGACATTAAAACACCCTTGACTCTTGGTTCGAGAGGCTGTAGAGATGCAAGTTCTGTAGAGATGGGGAATTGCTGGTAATCTTTCTAAAGGGGCAACTCTACTGTGGGCCAGCCAAGCGGAGAGTTTCCATGGCGACAGAAGCTTCCCATTGTGCCTTTGGGGCCAATCTGTGAGGAGAACGGCAGACGGCTGCATGTCCAAAATGGCCGTGCAACACCAGGTGACCTGCACAAAATGGAAGGCTTCCCTTCCCGAGAGGGGGAGGGGGGCATGCAGGCTGAAGTGAGCCTTAGGCCCTCCTGTCTAGGAGGGCCTAAAGATTTAAGTTTATTGTCACGTGTACAGTGGAAAAGCTTCACCATCCACCTGGGATGTCAGGACTTCCATAGGAAGAAAGACTGGATAGACTCTGCTTGTACTCGCTAGAATTTAGAAGATTGAGGGGGGATCTTATAGAAATGTACAAAATTCTTATGGGGTTTGACAGGCTAGATGCAGGAAGATTGTTCCCGATGTTGGGGAAGTCCAGAACAAGGGGTCACAGTTTAAGGATAAGAGGGAAGTCTTTTGGGACCGAGATGAGAAAAAGATTTTTCACCCAGAGTGACGAGTCTCTGGAATTCTCTGCCACAGAGAAATTGTGCTATATTTAAGAGGGAGTTGGATGTGGCCCTTGTGGCTGGAGGGATCAGGGGGTATGGAGAGAAGGCAGGTACGGGATACTGAGTTGGATGATCAGCCATGATCATATTGAATGGCGGTGCAGGCTTGAAGGGCCGAATGGCCTACTCCTGCACCTATTTTCTATGTTTCTATCTGATCGGGATGCTACCCCATGTGGAATTCATTGCCACAGATGGCTGGGGAGGCCAAGCCATTGGGTATTTTTACAGTCTCGAACCAAAATATCACCCATTCCATCTCTCCAGAGATGCTGCCTGTCCCGCTGAGCTACGCCAGTATTTTGTGTGTTCAGGTTTTTTTAAGGTGCAGATTGACCGTTTAGTTCAGTTTGAGATACAGCGCGGAAACGGGCTCTGGCCCACCGACCAGCGATCCCCGCACACTAACACTATCCTACACACACGAGGGACCATATACAATTTTACAACTCCAATTAACCTACAAACCTGTACGTTTTGATAGAGGGGGGGAAACTGAGGCTCCCGGAGAAAACTCATGCATGTCACAGGGAGATCATATAAACTCCATATAGACAGCACCAGTAGTCAGGATCTAACCCGGGTCTCTGGCGCTGTAAGGCAGCAAGTCTACCGCCGTGCCGCCTTCTTGATTAGTAATGGTGTCAGGGATTATGTGGAGAAGGCAGGAGAATGGGGTTTGCGAGGGATGGATAGATCAGCCGTGATTGAATGGCGGAATAGACTCCGTGGGCCGAATGGCCTAATTCTACTGCTGTAACGTACTAAATTATCGGGTACAATCAAATGAAAGGAATGAAATTTTAAAGGAGTAGAGCAATTGTATTGGTGGATAGGTGCTCGTACACCGGGAAGAACAAGCAAAGAGTCGGCAGGATGGCAGTGTAGGTGAGATGTTGACAAGCAAACTCTTTGGTTTTGCCATCACTTGTACAGGTTCCAGATTGGTGGAAAGCTGAATATCTGTTGTTTTTAATCCAGGCCTCGAGGAGCGTGCGATGCTGTTAACCAGTGGAGGTGTTTTGGGACGAGTCGCGTTGGCGTTGCCATCTTTGCCGTCATTGTCCTCTGCTTGGACCCACGGAGCCTGAGGAAGGATTGAAGCGGGAGCTCCAGCTGAGGAATGGCTCCAGACGAGCGGCGGGTTTGGGACTTCCGAGCTGAGCAGCGCTGCTCCGGAGAGTCACTCGACTCCCACCTCTCTCGCCTACTCCAATCTTTAAGACAAGAGACGCCAAAATGACTGCCGTTGTGGTCGGCAGCTGCGACTGACTGATTCAATGGATGGCTGAGCCAGGTTGTAGTGCTATTTTCTGCTCTGTTTGCTCAGGGTTGGCACCTTCTAATTCTGTGGCCTTCTGTTGCTGCGTGGGACCAGATGGTGCGTGGGACGGGCACCATCTGACGCACAGGTATGGAGTGATCTTCCTGGGTCATTTATTGTGGTCTCCACCTCCTTGACCATATGTTTACATGGTTTAGAGACACAGCACGGAAACTGTCCCTTCGGCCCACCAAGTCCACGCTGCCCAGCGATGACCCTCGCACACTAGTCCCATGTTATCCCACCTTCACCTCCACTCCCGACACACTGAGGACAGTTTTCCGGAGGCTGATTAACGCGCCAACCCACACGTCTTTGGGATGTGGAAGGAAATGGGCGCACCCAGAGTAAACCCACGCGGGAGAACGTGCAGACTCCGCACAGGCTGCTCCTGAGGTCAGGGTTGAACATGGGTCTCTGGTGCTGCGAGGGAAGGAACTGCAGATGCTGGTGGACACAAAATGCTGGAGTAACTCAGCGGGAAGGGCAGCATCACTAATGTTGCTCTGGTGCGCAGTGGTTCAAGGAAGGGACTTTCCACTGTTGCCTGAAGACCAGTACTACACAACTGGCAAAACCTGCCTCCAGGAAGTAACCTTGTTAAAGCTGGAACCTGTTCTTGATCAGAATCTGTGAACTATGGACCTGTTATTTTTACTCCATTCACAAAGGCTACCCATAGTAGGTGGAATCCTTTGCCACAGAGGGATGTGGAGGCCAAGTCAGTGGATAGTTTTAAGGCAGAGATAGATAGATTCTTGATTAGTACGGGTGTCGGAGGTTATGGGGAGAAGGCAGGAGAATGGGGTTAGGAGGGAGAGATAGATCAGCCATGATTGAATGGCGGAATAGGCTTGATGGGCCGAATGGCCTATTTCTACTTCTATTCTTTATCACCTTTTGTTATATGGATGTTATTTTTTGTCATGGCTCTTGCATGTTCTCTCACACTGCATTTGGTACAAGTTTTGTTGAACCCCAAGGGAAAACACACCTTAATAAAAAATCTACCAAGATCGCCCTTCCTCCATAGAGGAGGCACCTGCTCTCCAGGTCATAAGCATGTGGAAGTTTTCACCTTGTTGTTTTACGATTTTTACTTTTTTTTTAATGCTCTATTTTCGTGTTGGGGAGTGTGTGAAGTCTTTGAAGTTAAATACCACGAGGGAGCAACCCAGTGGGTTCTAATGGATGCACTCTTTGTATCCTGGTCCTCCAGACAAGTAACACCCTGATCCCAACAAAACCACGACTGGTTTACAGCCAAAACATCAGAGGTGAACCTCCACGTCAAATCGCTGCTGCGTTCACATTCCTGGCGCTGTGGATTTCGTGTGTGGGAAAGGACTGCAGACGCTGGTTTAAATCGAAGATAGACACAAAATGCTGGAGTAACTTAGCGGGAAGGGCAGCATCTATGAGGAGAAGAAATGGGTGACATTTCAGGTCAAGACCCTTCTTCAGTCCCATTCCTTCTCTCTGGAGATGCTGCCTGTCCCGCTGAGTTACTCCAGCATTTTGTGCCTATCTTCGATTTTAAACCAGCATCTGCAGTTCTTTCCCACACACGAAATCCCACTTTTTGTGTCGACCGTCTGGACTTCAGAAGGGGTGGGCTCTCATTTGTAACAATTGGCCTCTGCATCAGGAAGGAAGCGTGAAGGGCATCTTGTGTGGGGATGGAGAGAGAGAGGAATATCAGGGGTGATTGGCTATGGTGGCCATTGTAGTACGTTCTTTCCCCAGCTTTACCTTTACCTTTAGGAAGGAGATGAGGAGGGTGGTGAATCTGTGGAATTCATTGCCGCAGACGGGGGTGGAGGCCAAGTCAATGGAGATTTTTAAGGTGGAGATTGATGGATTCTTGATTAGTAAGGGTGGCGGGGGGGTTACGGGGAAAAGGCAGGAGAATGGGGTTGAGAGGGAAAGATAGATCGGCCATGATTGAATGGCGGAGTAGGCATGATGGGCCGAATGGCCTAATTCTGCTCCTACGAGCTGCACTCCTGTGTAAAGTATTTAAGAAGGAACTGCAGATGCTGGAAAATCGAAGGTAGACAAAAGTGCTGGAGAAACTCAGCGGGTGAGGCAGCATCTATGGAGTGAAGGAAATGGGTAACGTTTAACGTTACCTATTTCCTTCGCTCCATAGATGCTGCCTTACCTACTGAGTTTCTCCAGCATTTTTGTCTACTCCTGTGTAAAGTCCTTTCTGAGTAATTTCCCTTATCTGTGCTGAATGCTAAGGGTTCTGGAAGGATAATGCAATAGATGAAGTAGTTTGCATGAAGAAGCCATTGGGATAACCTCAGTGGAAGCTTGCACGTTGATCAGTGTTTGAATGGGGTCTTTTCTCCCCACTTTGCTGGACAGTGGAAGCTCTAAGGCCACAATGAAGATCCCTGCCCCTATAGTTTGGGTACAAAGAAGCCTTGGTTGCCATGTTAGCAGCCGCTGATTCCTCTCACGTTCACCCTGTGACTTCTAAAAGCCGTCTCCGGCACAGAGGAACATTTGAACGCTTCACCCTCCAAGATTGAGCGGTATTCTCTTTCAAATTTAAATGAAGGAAACGATTTGCATTCTTGTTTGTACTGTAGATGTTTTGTGCATTCCGGGTGAGAGTTTATTTTCTAACAATGTAGCGAATTTGCATCGAGAGCTCTTCTGTAACTTGTCTGACCTGCACAGCTGTCTGTCTGTGTTTGTCTGCTTTCGAGTCTTGTGCTTGAAGCTGTGTGTTTAACACCTGTCACTTTAATTTTGAAGATTTAAATAAATGGTTTTTGAACAAGGATCCTGGTTTTCGTATTTTTTTTAGTTTAGAGATATAGCGCGGAAAAAGGCCCTTCTGCCCATCGTATCTGTACCGACCAGCGATCGCTGCACATTGACACTGTCGTACCCACAGTAGGGACAATTTGCACTTGTACCAAGCCAATTAACCTACAAACCTGTACGCCTTTGGAGTGTGGGATGAAACCGAAGATCTCGTAGAAAGCCCACGCGGTCATGGGGAGAACGTACAAACTCTGTGCAGACAGCACCTATAGTCGGGATCTGGTGATGTCAGGCAACCATGCCACCCCTTGTTGCTCATTTTTAAAATTTAATCTTTCTCTCTCTCCTGCTCAATGATCTTTTCAGCTGGAGTTTGGTCTTGGTTGCCAATATTTGCTTCCAGAAAGGAAAGGTGAATATGTGGCGTTCCACATCATTCAAGACGGGAGGAGTGCGTGCAAGAGAGGAGCGGGCAAATTCAACAGCATTTCCTACCAAAATTATCTTTTTAAATTTGGTGGGGGGGGGGGGGGGGGGAAGGGGCTGTCTCTGAAGGTGCCCCATCTAAAGTAGTCAAATTTGAGTTCCTGCACACATCTGCTTAAAATTTAATCTACAACATGCTTGTTAAATTGCTTTCTGAATGCCTTGCCACCTCTGGCAGGGAGGTTGGGGACTGGGGCACAAAGTACAAAATAAAATTCATATCCGTGAGCAGTGACGTTAGACATACTGTGTGGAAACAGGCCCTTCGGCCCGCCGAGACCAGCAATCACCCCAACACTAGTTCTCTCCCACACACACACCAAGGGCAATTTACAGAAGCCAATTAACCTGCAATCCTGTACGTCTTTGGACCTCTGGGCCTTGAATAGCCCAATGGTATGGACATTGATTTCTCCGACCAAGTAAATCTTGCACCCCCTCTCTCCGTCTTTCCCCCACCCTTGATGTTATACTAGTTTCACTGTCGTCCTGGTGAGTTACATTGTCTGTAACTGGTTTTCACCTAGCCCACAGGTAACAATGGCCTGTTTCCTTTATCCTCGTTGCTTTATTGCTTCTCTTTCATTCATTTGTTCCATATCACCGTCTATATATCTCTCGTTGCCCTCTCCCCCCCTGACTCTCAGTCTGAAGAAGGGTCTCGACCCGAAACGTCACCTATTCCTTCTCTCCAGAGATGCTGCCTGACCCACTGAGTTACTAACTCCAGCGTTTCTGGAGTGTTTGACATCCGACCCCACATGCTCCGCCAGCCTGCATCTGACATCAGCTCCTCCTCTGGATGTGAATCACTGAGGCAGCTCGGTCTGGTTTCAACAGGAGGCCTCCCCCATCTGTTTACCTCCAGTTCTCTCCACCATCTACCCGCCCCGCGATGTTTATACCGACAAGAACCGATGTAAAGATCACTCTAGGAGGCTATTTTGTGCTATACCCATACCCTGAATCGGGCGTTACTCAGACAGGCACAGACACAAAATAGATCAGTGGTGAGTTCGATCATACAAGTCAGTTTATTGAAGGCCTTAACAGTGCGCACTGCTAAAATCGTTAGTGTTAGTTTAGAGATCCAGCGCGGAAACAGGCCCTTCGGCCCACCGAGTCCGCACCAACCACTGATCCCTGCACACTAACACTCCCCTACATGCGCGAGGGACAGTTTACACTTATACCAAGCCAATTAACCTACAAACCTGTACGTGTTTAGAATGTGGGAGGAAGCTGGAGCACCTGGCGAAAACCCACGCAGTCACGGGGAGAACGTACAAACTCCGTACAGACAGCACCCGCAGTCGGGATCCAACCAGGATGGTACCCGGATCTCTGGCGCCGTAAGGCAGCAACTCTACCGCAGCGCCACCGCGCCGCATTCTGGGAGGTGTTTCGAAGATTTGCGAGCAGCTGCAGCATTTTGATGTTCTCAATGTTTATACCAACAATCACCGATCTAAAGATCGCCAAGCAGCCAGCTGGAAATTGGGTATCATTTTCTTCAGCACGGGCAACAACTGTCAGACATTCAAGATTAACATCGTCAATAAAAAAACATTTTTTTTAAACAGCCGGGTCTGGAAATGTGAAATAAAAACTGCAAATGCCGGCAATAGCACCTGCAGAAAGCGAAACAGGTAACTTTTCAGGTGTGTGTCTCTTCGTCATAGAGTAACACAGCACGGAAGCAGGCCCTTCGGCCCAACTTGCCCATGCCGACCTACATGCACCATCCGCACTAGTTCCACCTGCCTAGGTTTGGCCCATATCCCTCTAAACCTGTCCTATCCATGCAACTGTCTAAATGTCTTGAGATAGTACCCACCTCAACTACTTCCTCCAGTGGCTCCTTCCATATACCTTCAACCCTCCGTGTAAAAAAAGTTGCCCCTCAGGTTCCTATTAAATGTTTCCCATTCACCTTAAAACTATGTCCTCTGGCTCAGAATGGTGCAAGGAGTCTTTCAGGAGCTGCGGATTAAACTCTGGGGCTAATGGACACCGTGTATAGGGGTTACAGGTTGAGTGATGGAGACAGTGGGGTGAATCCAAACACTTTGGGATCACAAAGGGTGCCAGACATATGCTAATTCTGTTGGACTATGAAGTAGATTCAGCAACAGCATAACATTAGGCAAAGATAGGGAGAGGGGAGGTCAACAAAGAGCAGAAAGCCCCCAGACACCGCAGGTAGATAATGTGGTCAAGTAGGCTATCGGCACATTGGCCTTCATCAGAACCAGAACCAGGGCCACAGTTTAAGAATAAAGGGTAAGCCATTTAGAACGGAGACGAGGAAACACTTTTTCTCGCAGAGAATTGTGAATATGTCCATTATCGCCATTACTATTCGCTTTGATGATAGAGCCTTTGGCGGAAAGAATCAGATCTGAACCTGAAATCTATGGCTATAATACCGACACTACAACCAACAAAATATCTTTATATGCAGATGACGTGTTGATTTATATTACAAAACCGGAAATTAGTATACCAAAGCTGTTTAATGTTATAACTAAATTTGGTACATTTTCAGGTTTTAGGATTAATTGGAACAAAAGTGATATTATGCCTATAACAGGAATTAATTTAAACATATTACAACAATATCCATTAAAATTAGTTAAAGACAAATTTAAATATTTAGGAATTAATGTAACTAAATCTTATAATTCGCTAATTAAATCTAATTACCCTCTATTATTAGATAAACTTAAAAAAAATATTTTGTACTGGAAAACACTTCCTATATCCATGATTGGTAGAATAAATGCTATAAAGATGGTATTTTTACCAGAAATTATTATATTTGTTTCAGGCTATTCCTTTTTTTCTCCCAAAGACTTTTTTAAAAAAAATAGATAATATTATTTATAGTTTTATTTGGGATTATAAAAATCATAGAATAAGTAAAAAACATTTATGTAAATCTAAGATAAATGGAGGATTAGCACTTCCAAATGTTTTATATTACTTCTGGGCAGTTCAGATTAAGAATATGAATTTTTGGTGGGTAAATGTGGATCAGGAACCAATGTGGTTAAAGATGGAAAAAGAAGATTGTTTACCTTATAAGGTAGGCTCGATTCTCTTTGCTCCAAAGGAAGTACAAAAAAAAATGTATAGGGATAACCCTATAATTTATAATAATAGACGTTTTTGGAAACAAATAGTTAAGACTTTGCAACTAGATAATCTTTCACTCAGACTACCAATAACGAATAACCCATTATTTAAACCCTCTATATTGGATAGAGGGTTTAGACATTGGGATGATTTAGGAATTAAAAGGATAGAGCACCTTTATAGAAAAGGAAAATTTCTTTTATTTCAAGAGTTACAAGATATTTACGGACTGTCTCCGCAACATTTGTTTAGGTACTTACAAATTAGAGATTATATAAAATCCAACACACAAGATTACAAAAATAAAGTACCAGGATTATTAGATGATGTGTTTAATTTACATCCAAATACAGAAAAATTAATAGCATATGTATATAACATAATTTTGGATAAGGAGAACCCAACAACTGAAACATATCGGCAAGCATGGGAAAAAGAAACTGGGTTATCCATAACAAAAGAAATCTGGGAAGAAAGTTTACAGCAAATACATCGGTGTTCGTTAAATGCCAGACATACATTGATACAATTCAAAGTATTATATAGATTACATTACTCAAAAACTAAATTAAATAGTATCTTTCACAATCTCTCTGCAATTTGTGATAAATGTAAGAATTTAGAAGCAAATTTAACACACAGTTTTGCTACATGTCCCAAGTTGAATCATTACTGGACAGAAATTTTTAAGGTTATCTCTGAGGTTCTTAAAATTAGATTGGATCCAGACCCAAAGATATTAATACTTGGAATTTTGGATTCAAACTCGGTCCTTACAGTAAATCAAAGAAATTTCTTTGATTACTGTTTGATAATAGGGAAAAAAATAATATTGAAATTTTGGAAGGGAACTTTAACCCCCACAATTAAAATGTGGGCGGCAGAAATGTTGGAGACGTTACAATTAGAAAGAATCAGATTTGTCCTACTGGACAAATATAACTCTTTCGAACAAATATGGTCTCCATATATACAGTACCTAGAGAAGTAGCTGCTCTCGACAACACAGCTTGACGGGTACCCTGCGGGACTTGATGAGAATAACATATTTTTATACCAGGATTAATAAGCATGTCTTCATTGATACTATTATTTGTAATAGTTTTAGATAAAATATATTTGGTTGTTTTTCATTTATATATATATATAATATTTTTTCATTTTTTGTTAACCTTATTTCCTTTTTCTATTTTCTTTTTCTCTTTTATATAATCAAATTATTATTTAATCACTCTCTTATTGATTTAAAACTACTCTATCTCTATCTTTTTTTTTCCTAAAAAATAGAAGATAATAACTTTTAATGGGTTATTTTTAAAAAAAAATTGGAATTAAGTTGATGTTTGTAAAGCTGTTTACAATATTGTAAATCGATTACTTCTAATAAAAGAAATTAAACAAAAAAAGAAAGAGAATTGTGAGTGTGGAATTCTCTGCCTCAGAAGGCGGTGGAGGCAGGTTCTCTGGGTGCTTTCTAGAGAGAGCTAGATAGAGCTCTTAGAGATAGCGGAGTCAGGGGATATGGGGAGAAGGCAGGAACTGGGTACTGATTGGGGATGACCAGCCATGATCACATTGAATGGCGGTGCTGGCTCGAAGGGCCGAATGGCCTACTCCTGCACCTATTGTCTATGGTCTATCATTCACAGTATTGAGTTTCGAAGTTGGGAGGTCGTGTTGCAGTTGTATAAGACTTTGTTGAGGCAGCATTTAGAGTATTGTGTTCAGTTTTGGTCACCGTGTTATAGGAAAGATGTTGTTGAGCTGGAAAGGATGCGGAGAAGAAGATTTAGGAGGATATTGCCGGGACATGAGGGCCTGAGCTACAGGGAGGGGTTGAGCAGGCTAGGACTTTATTCCTTGGAGCGCAGGAGGATTAGGGGTGATCTTATGGAGGTGCTCAAGATCATGAGACGAATAGATTGGGAAGATTCAGTTTCTTGCCCAGAGTAGGGGAATCAAGAACCAGTGTTGCAGTTGAAGGGGGAGATGTTTTAATAGGAACTTGAGGGGTAATTGAGGCCGGTACTATCTCAACGTTTAAGACGTTCGGACAGGTACATGGATAGGAGAGGTTTAGAGGGATATGGGCCAAGCGTGGGCAGGTGGGACTGGTGCAGGTGGGGCTTGTTGGTCGGTGTGGGCAAGTTGGGCCAAAGGGCCTGCTTCCATGCTGAATTACTCTATGATTCTATGAGTAGTGATGACACAAACATCACATTGTGTCATAAAGTTAACACAGCCTGGAAACAGGCCCTTCAAATCCTCGTCAATGCCAACCAACATGCCCTATCTAAGCTGGTCCCATTTGCTCTTGTTTGGCCCATAGCGGGAGAGCCTAGGATGAGAGGTCTTAGCCTCAGAATTAGAGGACGCTCTTTTAGGAAGGCGAAGAGGAGGAATTTATTTAGTCAGAGGGTGGACAATCTGTGGAATTCTTTGCCACAGAGGGCTGTGGAGGCCAAGTCAATGGATATATTTAAGGCAGAGATAGATAGATTCTTGATTTGTACGGGTGTCAGGGTTTATGGGGAGAAGGCTGGAGAATGGGGTTAGGAGGGAGAGATAGATCAGCCATGATTAAATGGCGGAGTAGGCTTGATGGGCTGAATGACCTAATTCTACTCCTATCTCTTATGGTCTTATGATTCCACTACACCTTTCCTATCCATGAACCTGTCCAAATGAGTTTTAAATGCTGTGATAGTACCAGCCTCAACTACCTCCTCTGGCAGCTCGTTCCATAAAGCCCACCATATGTTTCGAAGGACGCATAACCATTCCATTCTTGGTATAATTGGTGACACGGTGGCACAGCAGTAGAGCTACTGCCTTACAGCGCCAGGGTTCGATCCTGACTAAGGGTGCTTGTCTGTACGGAGTTTATACGTTCTCACCATCACTTGCGTGGGTTTTCTCCGAGATATTCGGTTTCCACCCACGCTCCAAAGACGTACAGGTTTGCAGGTTAATTGGCTTGGTGCATGTGTGAAAAATTGTCCCTGGCGTGTGTAGGGTAGTCTTAATGTGCGGGGGATCGCTGGTCAGCGCGGACTCGGTGGGTTGAAGGGCCTGTGTCTGAGGACCCACACCATCCTGGCCACACACTCATCTCCCCATTACCTTCGGGTAGAAGGTACAGGAGCCTGAAAACTGCAACGTCCAGGTTCAGGAATAGCTACTTCCCCACAGCCATCAGGCTATTGAACTCAACTCAAACAAAACTCTGAACATTAATAGCTCATTATCTGTTAATTTGCACTTTATCTGTTTTATTTATTCATGTGTGTATATATTTATACAATGGTATATGGACACACTGATCTGTTCTGTAGTCATGCCTACTATATTCTGTTGTGCTGAAGCAAAGCAAGAATTTAATTGTCCTATCTGGGACACATAACACTAAACACTCTTGAATCTTGAACTGAACTAAAATAGTTCAGCCAAATCTCTCTCGACTGGGTGTGAAAGACTGGAAGGAAAACCCTGTCCCACTCAGCGACTGCCAGCGCCATATCAGTGCCGCCAAAAGATTTTGAACATTTCAAAATCCAATGGCGACAATAAAAAGTTGCGGCACTTGTAAAAACACGACGCGTCATACGCCATCACGCCCCGTCACCGCCACGAATCTTTTGGTGACCTGACACGTCAGGTCAATGATGCGCGGCAGTCGCCGAAAGAATCGCCAAGTGGGACAGGCCCTTGAGTCAAGAACGATCTTAAACATGAGATCAACTCATTCAGGCCCTCAGCAAGTCCTGTGTTCCACCCATCATTATCCTTCCTTTTCCACAGCTGATCGGTTTTAATGTGAACTAACCTCTTCTAGGAACTGTTAAACACCTACTAGGTGTTGCCTTTCCATTTTTAGACAATTCAATTGCCCTGCCCAGCTTCCAGGAGAACGATTAGTCAACCTCCTGCTGTAGGGTGGTAGCATTATATACGGGCAGGCAGGGAGAGAGTATTGATTTCCCCCACCCCACCTGCAGCAATAGGTGACTTGTGTTCACAATTGTACTTCTTAACCCAATGTGCTACTCAACATTCCATCACGAGATTACTAGCACAGAGTCACTGACTGACAGCGCCAGGGACCCGGGTTCGATCCTGACCACGGGTGCTGTCTGTACAGAGTTTGTACGTTCTCCCTGTGACCGCGTTCGTTTCCCCCGGGTCCTCCAATTCCCTCCCACACTCCTAAGACGTGCAGGTTTGTCTTTGGTAAACATAGAAGATAGGTGCAGGAGGAGGCCTTTCGGCCCTTCGAGCAAGCACCGCCATTCATTGTGATCATGGCTGATCGCCCCCAATCAATAACCCGTGCCTGCCTTCTCCCCATATCCCTTGATTCCACTAGCCCATGAGGGCTCTATCTAACTCTCTCTTAAATCCATCCAGTGATTTGGCCTCCACTATAGAAACATAGAAGATTGTAAATTGTAAATTGTCCCTAGTGTGTTTAGGATAGTGTAAGTGGACGGGGTGATCACTGGTTGGCACCGGCTTAGTGGGCCGATGGGCCTGTTTCCGCGTTGCATCTCTAAACTAAAAGTTAGCTGGAACATCGGATTGTTATGTCTCTCTTTAAATAGCCCGCAGGATTTTTCTCAGAAGGCCAAAGGTGGTCTGACATCGCCCGCCTGAATGGACAACTCTTTGACACAGAGGGTGGTGGGTACATGGAACATGACATCAAGTTTCCATTGTCGCAGAGTCATAGAGCACGGAAGCAGGTCATTCGGCCCAGCGTGGCCAGATGTAGAGAAGGCAGAGATCAGCCGCGGATGAATGGCGGAATAGACTCGATGGGCCGAATGGACTAATTCTACTCCTACAACTTGTAAACTTGAGATGGTAGTTGTGGCCGATACTATAACAACGCTTAAAAGACATTGGGACAGGTATCATGTGTATGAAAGGTTTAGAAGAATGGCAGTCTAGAACCAGAGACCACAGCCTCAGAATAAAAAGAGGCATGAAAGGAGATGAGGAGGAATTTCTTTGGTCAGAGGGCGGTGAATCTGTGGAATACATTGCCACAGACGGCTGTGGAGGCCAAGTCAATGGATATTTTTCAGGCAGAGATTGACAAGTTCTTGATTAGTGCGGGCATCAGAGGTTATGGGGAGAAGGCAGGAAATTGGGGTTGAGAAGGAAAGATAGATCAGCCGTGATCGAATGGCGGAGTAGACTTGATGGGCCAAATGGCCTAATTCTGCTTCTAGAAGTTATGAACGTGAATTTGAGCCACTCGCTGGCAAATGGGACTAGCGTAGATGAGGAATCTTGGCCGACATGGGCAAGTTGGGCCGAATGGATTGTCTCCCTATGAAAAACTGATGTCATGTTAGTATTGTAAATATTGGAAACAAATGTAATGATGTGTGTTATGCAGTAAATATTAACACTGCAATGCTATAACCTATAGACCTATGAATGAGGTTTATTTGTGGCAAACAAACCTTGTGTTGACAGTTGCACCAATCCCCGACACTAACCGAACCGCGGGTTACATACACAATGTTCACCGACCATTCACAGACTGGTACCATGTGGAAAGAGGCCATTCGGCCAGTCGTGCCTGTGCTGACCCATTGAACATATCTAGTTGACTGCACCCCCTCAGAGCTTTCCCCAAGACCTGCTGATTATTTATCCGATTCCATTCAAAGGTTTGCTCCTGTAATTGCAAACCAACTTTGTGAGTTAGGCCTCATCCAGGAACTCCATACAAAGTTGGGCAACTTGCCCATACAAAGTTGGGCAACTTGCCCAAACCCAGCGATGAGGTGCCTCGCAGATCGTTACAGGTAGGTTGTGTTTGAAGATCAGTCAAAGGGTCGCAGAATGATACAGCGTGGAAACAGGCCCTTCGGCCCATCTCGCCCACACCGACCAACATGTGCCATCTACACTAGCCCCACCTGCCTGCGCTTGGCCCATATCCCTCTCAACCCGTCCCATCCATGTAACATGTTTCTTAAAAGTTGCGATAGTCCCAGCCTGAACTACCTCCTCTGGCAGCTCGTTCCATACACCCAGCACCCTCTGTGTGAAAGAGCTACCCCTCAGATTCCTATTAAATATTTTCCCCCTTCACCTTAAACCCATGTCCTCTGGTTCTTGATCCCCCTACTCTGGGCAAGTACCCGATCTATTCCTCTCATGATTTTATACACAGCCTCTGGCCAGCAGCTGGACAAACAGCGACAGACGTTGACACCCGAAGGATCTTCCCTCGCCCTCTTTGAAAAGACATTGTGGGATTTTGACTTGCATTTAGTTTAAAGACACAGCATAGAAACGGCCCTTCGGCCTAGCGGGTCCACGCCGACCAACAATCACCCGTAGCACTAGTCCTATCCTACACACTAGGGAAGACTTACAGAAGCCAATTAACCTACAGACCTGCACGTCTTTGGAATGAGGGAGATAACTGGAACACACGCGGTCACAGGGAGAACATGCAAACTCCATACAGACAGCACCCATAGTCAGGATTGAACCCGGGTCTCTGGCGCAGTGAGGCAGCAACACTACCGCTGCGCCACTGTGCCACCCTGATATACGGGTGCCATCACACGGTGTAGGAAGGAACTGCAGATGCTGGTTTAAACCGAAGATAGACACAAAAAGCTGGAGTGACTCAGCGGGACAGGCAGCATCTCTGGAGAGAAGGAATGGTCGAGGTTTCCAAAGAAGTGTCTCGACCCGAAACGTCACCCATTTCCTTCTGGGCTTACTCCGGCTTCTTGTGCCGATATAAGGATGTCATCTGTCAGGTAGGACCTCTGATAGTGCAGCTCTAACTCAGAGCTGTATTAGGAGAGCCCGCCTGGATTTTTTCAAGCCCTCATCAGTGGAATTCTTTCACGCACTGCCCTGCGTCAGAGATGAGCCGAGCAACCTGCCCACTGAGTCATCGTGACACCCGTTCCCACAACCGGGCGCTGGTACAGCAGCAGCCGACGTTAATGTCCCGTCACGGAGCAATGGCAACAGGAAATAGCTGACAATAAAGTCAGTCACACCAAGCAAGTTTCGGTGAGACACCATCGTGAAGACATCGTGATTATTTCATGAAGAAATCCTATCCCTTCACATTATAAGCTGGAAATTTGACGTACCTGCGTCACGAAACGGCCCATCCTTCAATAGGTACCTAATGGTGTGTCAATGCCCCCGAGGGAGATGTGACAAGATACAGTGCGAGATAATGCGAACATAGATCTTAATCTGAAATAAAAGGAAGTTCCCCGGATACTACCCGATCTCCCAGTTGCCAAACACTTGAACCCCTCCCATCCCCACACTGACCCCCCTGTCCTGGGCCTCCTCCACTGCCAGCGCTACTTGGAGTAACATCACCCCATATTTCCCTTGGGCAGTTTACGACCCAGCAGTATGACTTCTCTAACTTCAAGTAACCCTTGCATTCCCTCTCTCTCTCTCTGTCCCTCTCCCAGCCGTGACCTAGTGGTTGTACCAGTTTTACAGTCGCCCTGTCGAGTTCCACTGTCTGCATAAATCGTTGTCACCTACCCTACAGCCCACAATGGACCATTGTGGGCCACATTTCCTTGATTATTGTTGCTTTCTGGATATCTTCCATTCATTTGTCCTAAGTACCGTCCGTATCTCTCGTTGCCCTCTCCCCTGACTCTCAGTCTGAAGAAGGGCCTCCACCCGAAACGTCACTCATTCCTTTCCTCCAGAGATGCTGCCTGTCCAGCTGAGTCACTCCAGCATTTTGTTGCCTGTTCCCGAGATACTCGACAGGCCGGGCAGTGTCTGTGAAGAAAGGAAGTTAATGTTCCCACCCCATAATGCAGGAAAAATGTTCCCAATGTTGGGCGAGTCCAGAACCAGGGGCCGCAGTCTTAGAATAAAGGGGAGGTCATTTAAGACTGAGGTGAGAAAAAACTTTTTCACCCAGAGAGTTGTGTATTTATGGAATTCCCTGCCACAGAGGACAGTGGGGGCCAGGTCACTGGATGGATTTAAGAGAGAGTTGGATAGAGCTCTAGAGGCTAGTGGAGTCAAGGGATATGGGGAGAAGGCAGGCATGGGTTATTCATAGTGGACGATCAGCCATGATCACAATGAATGGTGGTGCTGGCTCAAAGCGCCGAATGGCCTCCTCCTGCACCTATTTTCTATGTTTCTATGTTTCTATGTTCCATTTTATTAATTATTTTTGCTCCTAAGGAATATTTCACAACAGCTTCTGGCTTTTAACGCCTTTGCCCGGAGGTAATAATCAAATTGAGCACAGTACATTCTCTCAACATGGCTTTGATAATGAATAACACAGTGCCTGTAAGTACCTTACAGTGGTGGTGAATAGCAGGGACTGAGTTATCAACAAGACATCAGGTTTTGAAGGCTCCAAATTCTTAACTGACGCCAGAGGCTCGTTGCTGATAGACAAAAATGCTGGAGAAACTCAGCGAGTGATGCAGCATCTATGGAGCAAGGGAATAGGTAATGTTTCGGGTCGAGACCCTTCTTTAGACTGCTCATTGCTGGTCGGTTTTGCCGAACACCTGCGCTCTGTCCTAGATCTTCCTAGATCTCCATCCCCTTCGTCTCGTTTTCACACCTTACATTTCCTTATCTCTATACCTCCCTATCCCCTGTCAGTCTGAAGAAAAGTCTCGACCGCAAACGTCACCCGTTCCTTCTCTCCAGAGATGCTGCCTGTCCCGCTGAGTTACTCCAGCATTTTGTGTCTATCTTCGGTTTAAACCAGCATCTGCAGTTCTTTCCTACAATACTACCCACACTAACCTTTTTGTCCTGGCCCTCCTCTATTGCCAGAGTGAAGCCACACGCAAACTCATATTCACAATTAGCTTCTCTCTCTATCCCTCCCCAACCCAAGTCGCACCAGCTGCTCGTTTTCACCAACAGACAGCTAACAACGGCCAGTTTCCTTTATCATCGTTACTTTTTTTGAAAATCTTTCATTCATTGTTCTTTATCTCTCTACATCATTGTCTATATCTCTTGTTTCCCTTATCCCTAACTAGTTTGAAGGGTCTCGACCCGAAACGTCACCCATTCCTTCTCTCCAGGGATGCTGCCTGTCCCGCTGAGTTACTCCAGCATTTTGTGCCATCTTCAGTTTAAACCAGCGTCTGCAGTTGATTAGCTTACATCCCGATGGTATGAAAATTGCATTCTCCAATTTTAGGTAACAACTAACACCCCCCTCTACCCCTTCCTTTTCTCCCCCCTCACCCCTCCCCTCTCCCTCTCCCCTTTGCCCCACCCTTCCTTCCCCCTCCCCCTCACCCCTCCCCCTCACCCCTCCCCCCCTCCCTCTCCCCTTTGCCCCACCCTTCCTTCCCCCTCCCCCTCACCCCTCCCCCTCCCCCTCCCCCTCACCCCTCCTCCCTCCCCTCCCCCTCACCCACCCTTCCTTCCCCCTCACCCCTCCCCCTCCCCTCCCCCTCCCCCTCCCCCACCCTTCCTCACACCTCAAGCGGCACGGTGGTGCAGCGCTAGAGTTGCTGTCTTTAAGGGCCTGTCCCACTTTCACGACCTAATTCACGACCTCTGCCGAGTTTGCCCTTGACTCATACTCGCAGCATGGTCGTCACGAGGTCGCAGGAGGTCGTAGGTTGGTCGTAGCAGGCCGTGATGGTAGTCGTGGGGACTCGTGGCATCAAGTAGGTCGGGGCGTTTTTCCTAGCCCGATGGAAAATGTCCACGTGTTATAGAATCAGGTCGTGAAAGTGGGACAGCCCCTTAACAGCGCCAGAGACCCGGGTTCGATCACGACCACGGGATCTGCGTGGGTTTTCTCCGAGATCTTCGGTTTCCTCCCACACTCCAAAGACGTACAGGTTTGTAGGCTAATTGGCTCTGTTGAATTGTAAATTGTCCTTCGTGTGTGTGTGTTGGGTAGTGTTAGTGTGCGTTGATCACTGGTCAGTGCAGACTCGGTGGGCCGAAGGGCCTGTTTCAGCGCTGTAGCTCTAAACTAAACTAAACTAAACTAAATGACTCACCTTTGTTCGATAATCGTTATCCTGCTACCCAGTAACAATCACCATTCAGCTGTATTTTCCTTTCAAAGGTCTTGCTTACAACTGATTGAGTCATGTTTCCGGTTAATTCAATCGGCTCTGTTATATTGATATAATATAGCTGGTCTAATTACCTAAGAGATTTCTCAACTATTTATAGTCGACAACAATGATAAAGATGAAAGGAGCATTTCTTTTGTTGCCGGGTTTACGGATGTAACTGAGTCCATATCGGGCTTGGGGATGTAACAAGTGGAGTGCCTGAGTCAGCAGTTCTTGCCCCTCAATAGTTTCCTTCTTAAAAAGCTCATAGGTTCTCCGAAGAGAATTAGGCCATTCGGCCCATTAAGTCTACTCCGCTATTCACTTCTTCTTCTTCTTTCGTGTGGCGTGCACGGCCTAAAGTTGTTGGACAACTTGTTCTATTTGATCTTCCGTTTGTGCACGTCGAGTTGATTGCATTAGTCGAAACAGGGCGGACCACGTGAAGGTTGCAATCTCCCAGCTCCCGCTATTCACTCATGGCTGATCTATCTCTCCCTCCTAACCCCACTCTCCTGCCTTCTCCCCATAATCCCTGACACCCGTACTGATCAAGAATCTGTCTATCTCTGCATTAAAAATATCCATTGTCATGTCCTCCGCGCCCTTCTGTGGCAATTAATTCCACAGATTCGCCACCGCATTCACTGCATATGACAATGATAAACCTGAATCCAGAGGATGGCACGGTGGCGCAGTGATAGAGTTGCCGCATTGCAGCGTTTGCAACACCAGAGACCCGGGTTCGATCCCGACTACGGGTGCTGTCTGTAGGGAGTTTGTACGTTCTCCCCGTGACCACGTGCGTTTTCTCTGAGATCTTCAGTTTCCTGCCACACACACGCTTTTGTAGGTTAATTGGCTCAGTATAAGCGGACATTGCCCCAAGCTTGTGTGTACGATAGTGTTAATGTGGAGGGATCGCTGGTCGGCGCGGACTCGGTGGGCCGAAGGGCCTGTTTCTGCGCTGTTTTTCTAAACTAAACCCAACTAAACGTTGAGATGGGGACCTTGTGATTCTGCACTGGGATATGTTCACTGAGTGGATGAGCGGAAGCGTGGCCAATGGGTTTGATACAGGAAAGTGTGGGAATGTGCGGAGGTCTGCAATACGTTTCCGAACTGCATGCAAAGAAAATAATTTCCCCTCTATATAAGGACATAAGGTTATAAGGAATAGGAGTAGAATTGACTTGACTTGACTTGAATTAGGCCATTTGGCCCATTAAGTGTCCTCCTCGATCAAATCATGGCTGGTCTATCTCTCCCTCCTCCATTCTCCTGCCTTCTCCCCATAACCTCAAGAATCAAGAATCTAGTGTTAAAGAAGGAACTGCAGATGCTGGAGAATCGAGGGTACACAAAAGGCTGGAGAAACTCAGCGGGTGCAGCAGCATCTAAGGAGCGAAGGAGATAGGAGACGTTTCGGATCGAGACCCTTCATCAGATCAAGAATCTATCTATCTCTGCCTTAAAAATATCTACTGACTAGGCCTCCACAGCCTTCTGTGGCAAAGAATTCCACAGATTCACCGCTCTCTGACTAAGGAAACTAAAGAAATGTCTCCTTCCTAAAAGAATGTCCTTTAATTCTGAGGCTATGACCTCGTCTCCCCCAACATCCTCTCCACATCCAATATCCATATATATGTACATGTGACAAAAAAGAGCCATTGACTACTGACCATTGAAGAGTCAGGATGATGGATTTACCTCAGAGACTCTGGAGATGGAGTCATTGAATGTATTCAAGGCTGAGATGGATTTTCTGGCTGTACTGGAGACAGGTTAATGTGGATACAGGGTGCGGGTGTCAGGAGTTATGGGGTGAAGGCAGGAGGGTGGGGTTGGGAGGGAAGGATAGATCAGCCATGATTGAATGGCGAAGGAGACTTGATGGGACGAGCGGCCTTATTCTGCTCCTGGACCCTATGCACCTATGACACCAGACCCACATTAAACTAAAATCTGCAGTCAAACTGAAATCTCTTTGCCACAGACGACAGTGGAGGACAAGTCACTGGATATTTTTAAAGCAGAGATTGGTAGGTTTTTTATTAGTAAGGGAGTTAGAGGTTACGGGAAGAAGGCAGGAGAATGGGGTTGAGAGGAACTGATAGATCAGCTGTAATCGAATGGTGGACCAGACTCGATGGACCGAATGGCCTTATTCTGTATTTTGGTCTCATGTCTCTGGGCACCAAAGTTCAACCTCGACTGTAATACCCACATCCCGTGAAAGAGCAGATCGAACCACCAGTATTAGAGAAGGAAGGGCATCACTAGACTTAGTAAACACATATGATCGAATGTTTCACCGACTGTCAGTTGGCAGTGACTCACGATCTGCACCACCTGCTTAAGGGCCTGTCCCACCTAGGCCATTTGTTTAGGCGACTACAGGCGACTACGCTGTCGCCACATGGTCACCGGGGTGTCGCCTGTACGGCCGTGAGTCGTCTCCTCGGTCGCCCATAGAGTCTTAGCGTCTTTCTGGTCGCCTAAATGGGACAGGCCCTTTACTCAGCTCTGACTACTGTGTGAACTCAGTTCTGTGCAGGGGCGGCAAACACGGGGGGCCAGAGGGGACACCTCCCCCCCCCCATGTTTTGAGAGGTGGGGGGCATCCCCCCCCCCCCAAGATTTTGTCATCCGGATTTTAAAATCTTCGCTTTCCGCGAGACAGTGTAGGTGGGGCTGCTGATCGAGGGTGCCGATTGGACGAGAGAGACGTCGGTCAGCAGGCAATGGTGGCGGGACATGATGATTCAGTGCGGTGATTGGAGGAGGGAGGAGTGGGGGGTGGGACTGAGGATAGAGTGCGGTGATTGGAGGAGGGAGACGTGGCACAGACCTGCGCCTCATCCACAGCCAGGATCGATCCCGGCCGGGTCTCCAGCGCTGTCCCGTCCCCACCCGAGTGCCCCCCCCAACCCCCCCACGGGTGGCCAGAGAGGTCAGGAGTCAGACGCGAGCTGTACCCCCAGGCCCACGGCCAGCGCAGAGAAGCAGCGCTAAACCCAGCTCACTCTGCCTGGTTAACCTGCCTGGGCTTGCGGGAAATATGGGCAGCGCGGAGAAGCAGCGCTGGTGTCCCGTCAGTCCAGTCAGGGCTGTAGTTAACCCGGCGAGACAGGCAGAGTTGAACTGCATTTAGCGCTGGATTCAGACTCTGAAGCCTCGCGCTTGTGTGTGTGAGTGTGCGCATGTGTGTGTGTGAGTGTGCGCATGTGTGTGTGAGTGTGCGCATGCGCGCGCGGACGCCAAAAAATGGTGTCGCCCCCTGTCCCCCGGTCCCCTCTATGTTTTGATAGCGAGTTCCAATCTTGGTCCTGTGTACAAGTATCTTGAACATCGAACAACGTTCCAGGAAGTCATGATACAATGCTCAAGATTGTTATTAGTCGCCAAGTTGTCTCATTATAAAGCCTGCGCTGCCATAAACTTAGATCATGATCCGTCAGCCTGAAGAATGGTCCAAACCCAAAACGTCACCTCTAGTCTTTACAGATACAGCACGGAAACAGGCCCTTTGGCCCCTCTGTCCACGCTGACCAGTGACCTCTAACACACTAGCACTATCCTACACATGAGGGACAATTTACAATTCACCCACAAACTTGTACGTCTTCGGATTGTGGGAGGAAACCGGAGCACCCGGAGAAAACCCACGCGGCCACAGGGGAGAATGTACAAACTCCGCGCCTGTAGTCAGGATCGAACCCGTGTCTCTGGTGTTGCAAGGCAAAAAATATCCCGCTGGACTACCCCACCGTGCCACCTCCTCCATCTACTCGAGAGAGCATCCTGCCCGACCTGCTGAGTTACCCCGGCACTCGTGCGTCTATTTTTAAATGGTGAGAGTCTGACAGGTTTGGTGGTCAGAGGGCAAGTTTCGCTGTGGGGGAGGATGGGTTTTGCAGCTGTGAGCAATCTCTTCAGACAATAGTGAAGAAAGGAAGGTCAGACACAAGCTTGTTCCCTGAGTCAGCCCTGTGTAACAGCTGAAACTGAATGGCCTTGCTGCCCCGGGGAACAATTATGTGAGTATTATTCAAACCTCTCTTGCATGAAAACTTATCAATCTCTGGCATAATTCAACACGGGTATGCTTCCAATCAAATGGAAAGCAACGCAATCAGAGCGGGGGAATCGAGAACTAGGTTCAAGGTGAAGGGGAAAAGATTTAATAGGAATCTAAGGCAGATTTTTTTTCACACAAAGGGTGGATGGAACGAGTTGCCAGAGGAGGTAGTTGAGGCCGGGACTATCCCAACGTTTAAGAAACAGTTGGACAGGTACACGGATAGGACAAGTTTGGAGGGAAATGTCAAGTCAAGTCACTTTTATTCCGACAGCACATTTAAAAAACAACTCTCGTTGGCCAAAGTGCTTTACATTGGTGGAGGTACTAATGTTATACAACAGAGGTTCATAGATTAAGTACAGACATGAATACAATACCTAAATGAACCAAGCGCAGGCAAGTGGGACTAGTGTAGCTGGGACATGTTGGGCGGTGTGGGCTTGATGGGCTGATGGGCCTCTTGCCACTCTATCTTCTTCTTGTGTTTGAGGCAGCATAGGTTATGTGACGCCCTCCAGGTGCTGCGGCCAGTTCAATGTGCTGTTGTCGACAGAAATGCTGGAGAAACTCAGCGGGTGCAACAGCCTTGGGAAATAGGCAACGTTTTGGGCCGAAACCCAAGGGTTTCGGCCCGAAACGTTGCCTATTTCCTTCGCTCCATAGATGCTGCTGCACCCGATGAGTTTCTCCAGCACTTTTGTCCACCAGCGGAAAAACTATAATCGATGACAATCGAGCCCGTCCACAGATACACGATCAAGGGAATAATGTTCCGTGCAAGATAAAGTCCGATTAAAGATAGTCTTGAGGGTCTCCAGTGAGATAGATGGGAGGTCAGGACCCCCTCTCTGGTCGGTGGTGGGATGGTTCAGTCGCCTGGTAACAGCTGGGAAGAAGCTGTCCCTGAACCTGGAATCTTTTAAACCGAGCACAGTGTTATTTGCAGGCGTTTAATTGCCCAGTGCAAGAAAGACTGGTCACAAGATGGACCCGTGACTGAGCTGTGATTCAACAGGTTGCCATTTCTCATCTATACCTCCTGCTATTGTCTCCGACGTAAACCGAGCCAACTCCAGACTCGAGGCTGAAGTAAACTTGTTGCAGTCTCGCTGAAACATCCTTTTATTCCGCTGAGTCATAGGATCAAAGCTAATGACACAGCAGGCGATAAACTGAGGGCAACACTCCCTGACCAAGGTCAACTTCACCTGGGTCCTGCTCAACGTCTGAACAGATTCCTGGCCTCCGCTCCACATTCCTGCTTGTTCCCCCCCCCCTCCCCCACAGCTGCATTGGGAGCGAGCGGATAAGAAGGGGCGGCACGGTGGCGCAGCGGTAGAGTTGCTGCCTTACAGCGGCGGTAGACCCGGGTTCGATCCCAACCATGGGTTGCCTCTGTACGGAGTTTGTACGTTCTCTCCCGCGACCTGCGTGGGTTTTCTCCGAGATCTTCGGTTTCCTCCCACACTCCAGAGACGTACGGGTTTGTAGGTTAATTGGCTCTATATAATGGTAAATTGTCCTTAGTGTCAATGTGCGGGGATCGCTGGTCAGCACGGACTCGGTGGGCCGAAGGGCCTGTTTCCGCGCTGTACCTCTAAACTAAAGTATATAAATTACGAGAGGCATAGATTGGGTAGACAGTCAGAACCTTTTTCCCAGGATGAAAATATCAAAGACTAGAAGGCATAGCTTTAAGGTGAGAGGGGCAAATTTAAAGGAGATGTACGGGACATGTTTTTTTACGCAGAGGGTGGTGAGTGCCTGGTGGCGGTGGAGTCAGATGCAATAGTGATATTTAAGAGGCTTCAGGATATGCAGGGTGTGGATCATGTGCTGAGAAGAGTTGGTCTTGGCATCATGTTTAGCACGGACATTGTGGGCTGAAGGGCCTGTTTTTGTGCTGTACCGTTCTATGTTCTAGGTACTGGAGCTGCAGAAGTACTGGGGGAGGGGTGGGTGAGGGAGGGGATTGTGGAGCCAAATGCCCTTCGCACGGTGACACAGCAGTAGAGTTGCTGCCTCACAGCGCCAGAGACCAGGGTTCGATCCTGACTACGGGTGCTGTCTGTACGGAGTTTGTACGTTCTCCCCGTGATCTGCGTGGGTTTTCTCCCGTAACGCGGATTTCCTCCCACACTCCAAAGCTGTACAGGTTTGTGGGTTAATTGGCTTGGTAAAATTGTGAATTGCCCCTAGTGTGTGTGTGTAGGATAGTGTGAGTGTGCGGGGATTGCTGGTCGGCGCTGACTCGGTGGGCCTAAGGGCCTTTATCTGCTCTATATGTCTAAACTAAACTAGTCTGAAGAAGGGTCTCGACCTGAAACGTCACCCATTCCTTCTCTCCAGAGATGCTGCCTGTCCCGCTGAATGAGCTGACTCCAGCATTGTGTGTCTATAAACTAAACACCGGTCCGGTCACCAGGCGAGCCCACAGATACAGCACTGGTGGATTGAAGATGTTTGTGCTTCATTAGATTGACTGCAGGACTGGAGATTAATCGAGGTATCGATGCCGGGTCAATGTTCAGACATCAGACGCAGTGAGTTTCAGTGAGGAGCGAGGTCACTGGGCAATTTACCATCTGTCCTGCACAGGCAACCTGCCAATCCCCACCCCGAACCTCTAATTAACAGCAGCGAAACTCAGTGCGAGTTTCTGGAGATTAATGACAGCTTCAAGAGCAACTGTCAGCCATCTGGGGCCTGGGCTGCCCGCCTTCCTGTCTGTGTCCTTCCCAGCTCAACAACGAGTCACAGAGTTAAAGCCCTGTCCCACTGTCCAAGTTCATTCAAGAAGTGGTGAATCTGTGGAATTTTAAGGATAATGGAGAAGAGATGAGAAAAACATTTTTCACAGAGAGAGTGGTGAATCTCTGGAATTCTCTGCCACAGAAGGTAGTTGAGGCCAGTTCAATGGCTATATTTAAGAGGGAGTTATATGTGGCCCTTGTGGCTAAAGGGATCAGGGGGTATGGAGAGAAGGTACAGGATACTGAGTTGGATGATCGGCCATGATCATATTGAATGGTGGTGCAGGCTCGAAGGGCCGAATGGCCTACTCCTGCCATTTTCTATGTTTCTATACATATTTCTCCTGAGTTTGCCCTGATTCGAACTCGGAGATTTACAGTAATGTAAATTACCGCTCGTCGGTACTCGGGGCTCTCATGGACATTTTTCAACATATTGAAAAATCTTCACGAGTCTTCCCGAGCTTACCGCGTTTCCCGAGTACCTGCTGTTAGCGTTACGAGCCGCTACGAGACGTCCCCGAGCTCCGATGTACCCGCTACCTTCATTCTCCGTGCTTACCACGAGTTTGATTTTTTTTCAAACTCAGGAGAGCTCTTGAATGAACTCGTACAGTGGGACAGGGCTATTACACAGCACGGGAACAGACCCTTCAGCCCAACTCATCCATTCCGACCCAGTGGCCTAACCAAGCCCATCCCACTAGTGTCCTCCTGGGACCTTATCTCTCCAATCTCGGCTTGTACTCGCTGGAATTTAGAAGATTGAGGGGGGATCGTATAGAAACTTACAAAATTCTTAAGGGGTTGGACAAGCTAGATGCTGGAATATTATTCCCGATGTTGGGGGAGTCCAGAACAAGGGATCACAGTCTAAGGATAAGGGGGAATTCCTTTAGGACCGAGATGAGGAAAACATTCTTTAAACAGAGAGTGGTGAGTCTCTGGAATTCTCTGCCACAGAAGGTAGTTGAGGCCAGTTCATTGGCTATATTTAAGAGGGCGTTAGATGTGGCACTTATGGCTAAAGGGATCAGGGGGTATGGAGAGAAGGCAGGTACGGGATACTGAGTTGGATGATCAGCCATGATCACATTGAATGGCAGTGCAGGCTCGAAGGGCCGAATGGCCTACTCCTGCACCTATTTTCTCCGTTTCTATGTTTCAAACGTTTTTTATCTATGTACCAGGAAGTCTTTTAAATGTCGTCATTCATTGCACCTGCCTCCAGGGGCAGCTCAGCGGTGCAGCGGGTAGAGCTGCTACCTCGCTGTGCCAGAGGCACAGGTTCGATCCCGACCATGGGTGTTGTCTGTACGGAGTTTGCACGTTCTCCCTGTGACCGCGGGGATTTTCTCCAGGTGCTCCGGTCTCCTCCCACACCAAACACATGCTGGTTATGAAGGTTATTTAGCTTTGGTTACAAATTGTAAATTGTCTCCAGGGCGTAGGATAGTGTTACTGTTTGGGGACCGCTGGTGGGCGCGGACTCGGTGGGTCAAAGGGCCTGTTTCCGCGCTGTGTCTCTAAACTAAACTGAACGAAACTCCACCAATTCCTCTGGCAGTTTATTCCATGAATAAGTTTATGGAATGAATTTGTGAAATATTCACTTACTCTGAAGTTCCCAGAGGTTCCCGGAGGTTTTTGTCAGGTTCCCGGAGGTTTTTGTCAGGTTCCCGGAGGTTTTTTCAATTTTTTGGAATAATCACCGGACCATAGAAGAAGCGGAAACCACTTTCGACCATTAGGGAGACTGACCAAAACCTCCGGGAACCTCCGGGAACCGCACGGAAACCTTGGGTGGGACACAAAGTCTCCAGTAGGTTTCCGTTCAGGTTTCCTAAGTGGGACAGGGGCATTAGGTTACCCCTCAGGCTCCGACACACCAGAGGAATATAACACAGCCCACCCACCCAGCCTCTGCTTGTGACACAAACCCTCCAGACCTGGAAATGAATGGACACAAAGTGCTGGAGCAACTCGGCGGGTCAGACAGCATCCCTGGAGAACATGGATCGGTGACATTTCGGGTCGGGACCCTTCCTCGGACTTCCTGTCAGAGAGGGAGGGATTTGCCCCGTGAAGGTCAGTCAGGTCATTGCTCGAAAACGAAGGCACTGAAGTCAAACGTCTCATCTTGGGTTGAGCCAGAGTTCAGAGGCGGGAGCGTGGAGAATTAGGCCCACACTCCACCCAGCCCTGTGCAGAGGTGAGCGCTGCACTCTCTGGCTGTGCTCAGTGACAGAACATGAAGATACAGCCGGGAAACCAGCCCTTTGCCCCACCATGTCCACCGGTCGCCAGTTCACACTCGTTCCAATGTTACTTTCTCATCCGCTCCCTTCACACACCAGGGGCAGCTTAGAGAGGCAGATTGACCTACGAACCTGCACGTCGTTGTGATGTGGGAGGAAACCGGAGCACCCGGAGAAAACCCATGCAGTCACAGGGAGAACGTACAAACTCCTCACAGACAGCACCCGAGGTCAGGATCGAACTTGGGCCTTAGGTGCTGTGAGGCAGCGGGCTCTACCGCTGCGTTTCTGTGCCACTGAGTGCATGGCAGTGGAAATATTAATCCCATTCTCTGTCTCCCTCTCCCTCCCTCCCTCCCTCTCCCTCTCTCTCTCTCATTCAGATGGACATAAAAGATTGGCCGTGAGTATTGGAAAGGGTAAAGTGCCTGTCCATGTTCAATGTGATGAATACTCTATCCCTGGGCCAGACACAAAAAGCTGGAGTAACTCAGCGGGTCAGGCAGCATCACTGGAGAGAAGGAATAGGTGAGGTTTCGGGTCGAGACCCCTCTTCATTCTGAAGCATCACCTGCTCCTTCTCTCCAGAGATGCTGCCTGTCCCGCCGAGTTACTCCAGCGTTTTGTGTCTACCCTCGGTTCGAACCAGCGCCTGCAGTTCTTTCCTACTCTATCCCTGGGAATGTCTCCATGTCTGTGGCTCTGGGTGACCGCAGCCCATTACAATGGAGATAGGTACACAGCGGAAGAGCGGCGTTAATCATTGAGATGGTCACAAAAGCAGCTCACCGCGACTCCAGTCAATGACTCGGGAAGGGCGATAAACGCTGGCCTTGACAACAAAGCCCACATTCCACAGACGGTATAAAAAAGCCAGCCGACGTGGATCAAGAGGAATGTTAATTTGTTACTCACTGTACCTGCCCTGTTCCGGGCATTCTTTACACAACCTGCTTGAAGTCGGGCCACTTGCATCCTTTGACCTCTTGCGTTGCTCGCACTCTGTATCCCGTGACCCAAGCATCAAAGGCAGGTTGCTGGCAACCACATCGGGGTGAATGACCCTTAGTCCCTATGTTGTCAAACCCCCACCCAGTCAGGTTTTAATCAGGGACAGGCTGATACTGTCGAATCCTAAGAAAGTACTTGTTCAGTTTTCAGTTCGTGCAACAGATACTTACAACATGGAGCATTGAATCATCCGAGCACGACCAGGGAGCAGTGCTGAACTAGTATCTACCTCATTGGTGACCCTCGGACTATCCTCGATCGGACTTTGCTGGCTTTACTTTGCATTAAGTCATGTTGTTACTTGTGGGTGGAGCACCACGGCAAATTCCTTGTATGTGAATACATGGCCAATAAACTTACTTACTTATTAAACGTTATTCCCTTACTAAAGGGGTTGAGGAAAGAGTGTTCACATCGCGGCCCCGATTCCACCAACGCCACGCACAAGACGCGACAAGACAGATGCAGAGAAGTGTGTTCAGGTCTAATCTTGTGTGTGGACTCGATAAGAAGAAGATGTATCTAGATACTGTGAGCAGCTCGATTGTCACCATGTATTGTCTTCCCTCTGACTGGCTCAGCACGCAACAAACGCTTTTCACTGTACCTCGCTGCACGTGACAGTAAACTAAGCGGTGACTAAACAATATACAGCACAAGATTCTGTACCGGACATGATGCCAAGACCACCTGTTATCTGCCCGCACATGATCCATATCCCCCCATTCCCTGCATATCCTGGCTTGAGACTGATTACCTTCACAGCGGGGGCTGGGGGAGGCCCCGACCACGGGTGAACATTGGGGAACATCGGGAAGAGACTGACGTTGGTGCCTTCCCTCACTGTGGGAAATTTTGATCCTGTAGTGAGGGATGTTTTATGTTGAATTTCTGTCCACTCTGTGTTGTGTTCTTTATTTTTGGCTGTATGGTGACTTCATTTCACTGCGCAAATTGGCACGTGTGACAAATAAAATCTATCTGTATCTGTATATCCACGCGCCTATCCAATAGCCTCTGAAATGCCACTATCGTATCTGCCCCACCCACCACCCTGTGTGTAAAATACCTGCTCCGCACATCTCCTCCAAACTTGGCCCCTCTCGGCTTAAAGCTGTGCCCTCCAGTATTTGATTGTTTCATCCTGGGAAAATGGTACTGTCCAGTTTCTCTGTGCCTCTCATGAATGAATGAATAGTTTATTTCGATCATACATTAAAAAGCACAATCTGTGTGAATATGAGCCGACACTGTATCCATTTCACACAAGGTTCACATAATCAATGACCGAGAAAGGAATTGGCCGAAGCCACAAAGCTTATTTTTGCCTGTCCTACCCTATAGGCAAAGATGTTTGCTCATCATGTTCTATACGTCTATCAGGTCTCCCCTCAACCTCTGGCATTCCAGAGAAAACGGTCCAAGTGTGTCCAACCTCCCTGGGTAGCTAATACCCCCTAATCCAGGCATCATTGCGGAAAACCGTGACTCTTGGCTCTCAGTCTTACGACTGCTGTTTTATCGGATAAATATAAATAACATTAGGCTATAAAGATTCTGTGCGGAAACAGGCCATTCGGCCCACCGAGTCCGTGCCGACCGCCGATTCTCGCACACTAACACTATCCTACACACTAGGGACAATTTACAATTCTTGCTGAACCCGATTAGTCTGCAAACCTGCAAACGTCTTTGGAGTGCGAGAGGAAACCAGAGCACCTAGAGGAAACCCACGCGGTCAAGGGGAGAACGTACGAACTCCGCACAGACAGCATTCGTAATCAGGGTCTCTGGCGGTGTGAATCAGCAACTCTACCGCTGCGCCCCCCCCCCCCCCCCATACCGCCCCAGTACAGTGTATGTGTGAGCGAGAGCCGTAATAGGCCGGTGGATAGTAAACGGTGGAGAGAGTGAGTGAGTGAGTGAGGGTTATTTGCCACTACAGGCTGGTGGGGTGTTAAAGGATGTGGGGAATTTCTGGAGGGGGATGTGAGGCTGGGCGGAATTTTTTGGTTTTGGGACTGAGCGGAGACTTAGATCGGACAGATGGAGGGAGCGTGGCTCTAACTGGGGGATTGGAGAGGATGTAAAGAATGAGGGGGAGATACGATTCATTGGTGCAACTGAAAATGGTGCTGGGGGTGAGGGGAACTGGGTCGAGACTGATTACCTTCACAACGCATCGGGAAGGCTGGAAATCGCTGCCACCCTCCCTGGCCATGCCCTTCTCTCTCCTCTGCCTTCTGGGAGTTGATACAGGAGCTCATAAGCCAGGAGGTCCAGACTTCAGAATGACTTCTCCCCCATGGCTATTAGACTCCTGAAACAATCACCTCTTCCAAACCCCCGTCCCAGAGATAGTTCCATGTACGCTTACGTTCAACTCCACCTTGTTTGGTTCTTCTGTAATCGAACATCAGTTTTTATGTTGCACTGCTTCAGATCCCGTTACAACCTTGCACCCTTCTATTGCTTTGTGATCATCATGATATTTATTGTTGTATTTATTGTTACTGTAGTATACTTTAGTTTCGGTTTTCAGTTTTAGATACAGCGTGGAAACAGGCCTTTCCGCCCACGAAGCCCGCAGCCACCAGCGATCTCCCAGACACTACTTCCATGCCACACACTGGGTACAATGTACACAGGCCAATTAAGGGCCTGTCCTACCAGCATGCAACTCTATGCGATGAACGCGATCAAACTAGAAGCGGGGGCCGCGCGGAGGTCGGGTGATCCCCTGTACAGGGCCGTTCCCACCAGCATGCGCCTGCATGCGGCAAGCGCAACCAAACCGGCAGCAGGGGCCGCGCGGAGGTCGGGTGAGCGGCGCAACGCGGCGCAAAGTGAGGCGAACTTGGAGCGAAGTCTAAGGTAAGTTCGCCAGGACAGAGAGGGGCACACAGAGAGGGGCACAGAGGCACACACACACAGAGGGCCACGGAGCCACACACATAGAGGGTCACGGAGGCACCTACAGATAGGTTCACGGAGGCACGATGTCCGTCGATGCGATTGCGAGCCGACAAGCCGTTGCCACGTGGAATTTTTAAACATAGTCAGTTTTTCGGAGCCCCGCGCGATGTCGGGACGAACTCCGCACAATTCCGCACGGCTCCGGCGATCAAAGTGGGACCGGCCCCGCGACGCCGGACGGCTCAAGCGACCACATTAGGTCGCGCTCATTGCATGGAGTTGCATGCTGGTGGGACAGGCCCTTAAACCTGCAAACCTGCAAGACTTTGGAATGTGGGAGGAGACCGGAGCACCCGGAGAAAACCCCACGCTGTCACAGGGAGAGCGTGCAGACTCCGTACAGACAGCACCTGTAGTCAGGATCGAACCCGGGTCTCTGGCGCTGTAAGGCAGTAACTGTACCGCTGCTCCACCGTGTCACGCCACAGTTTACTCTGGGATCTTCATATGAACAAAGTATTTAATTGGACCCTGTGTGTATAATAATAATTGGAATCTGAAGCTAATATTCGGTGCTGGCTCGAAGGGCCGAGTGGCCTACTCCTGCACCTATTGTCTATTAAAGGGTGGAGGGTGGAGGGTGAGAGGGGAGAGCAATGTCATATTGGGAATATAGAATAGAATAGAATTTCCTTCATTGTCATTCGAACAAAAAGATTGAACGAACTTTTGTACCACGAAGTCATGACAGCAAAAACGCAACACGGACAATGAACGCAGTTTAACCCAAACATCCATCACGGCGAATCTCCAGGCACCCCCTCACTGTGATGGAAGGCAAAAAGTCTTATCTCTTCCCGGCTGCTTCAAACTGCTGCGTCGAGGCGATCGAGGCTCTCGATGTTGAAGCCGCGCCGGGCGATGCGACGTTAAAGATGTTAAAAGATGCAGCAAGTGAGGTGGAGTACAGGGTTAGACGGGCTTCCTTCACCATCGGAAATATCGGGAACATAACCGATTGTGAAGACCGATGGGGCGTGAGAAGATGGGGGATATTAACGGGGGCAGGGCGCGCGGAGAGACGGCGATCAGTTGAAGGGGGTGAGCAGTCAGATGAGTCGGGTTAATTTCGGAAGTGCCTAAGAATTGTTGAGATTGTTAGGAGAGGGATGAAAGACACAAAATGCTGGAGTAACTCAGCAGGACAGGCAGCATCTCTGGAGGGAAGGAATGGGTGACGTTTCGGGACAAGAGACCCTTCTTCAGGCTTGAAACTACCGTTTAACGCAGGACTCACGGACTTCATTAACTTTACCACTAAATTCCATCCTGCACTCAAACTCACTTGGACCATCTCCGACATCTCCCGACCGTTTAAACTGCAGACACGGAGAGAAGGAGGAAACAGGCTGGAGAATTACAGACTACGGAAGTAAACGGGAGGGGCACGACAAGAGGTGGGCAGGGTGCAGAGGTGCGGAACCAGTTTGGGGGGTATATTTAAGGGCGTAGGGAGTGAGGGGAGACTTGGAGTAGCTGGGGTAGGTTGTTGAAGCTTGCCTGGGGTAGAGTTGGATAAATGTCTGGGGGAGATTTTGAATAAGGGACTCCTTAGCTCAGGGACTGAGGCTGACTACCAAAGC
This sequence comes from Raja brachyura, assembly GCA_963514005.1. The sequence continues at coordinate 8,246,705 of OY740810.1, forward strand.
TAGCAAGATAAATGTGTAACTTTCGAAAAGAATGAAACGTATTTACATTTCTGGATCATCAGTTTAGTGACGCTAGATTCGCATCTCAGAGATATTATCGGAATAGGCTGCAACTACTTGGAAGATCTGGCTGATCGCAGAGAGAGTGAGAGAGAGAGAGAGGTGGGTATAGATAGAGAGAGAGAGGGAGAGGGGGGAGAGATAGATAGAGAGAGAGAGAGAGAGGGTGTGGGAGAGATGGGGGGGAGAGAGAGAGGAGAGAGAGGGAAAGGGAGAGGGAAAGGGAGAGGGAGAGGGAGAGAGAGGGAGAGGAGAGAGGGAGAGAGGGAGAGGGAGAGGGAGAGGGAGAGAGAGCAGGAGAGGAGAGAGGGAGAGGGAGAGCGGGAGAGGGAGAGGGAGAGGGAGAGGGAGAGGGAAAGGGAGAGAGAGAGGAGAGAGGGAGAGAGGGAGAGGGAGAGGGAAAGGGAGAGAGAGAGGAGAGAGGGAGAGAGGGAGAGGGAGAGGGAGAGGGTTAGTAATGGATTGTGTATCTTCTTGGTCCAAGATCAGACACCTTTTTTATATTTCAAAATAGACTTTATTCAAGTAATAAATATTTACAATACATCAACCGTGCGAAAAATCCATCCGACATTTTCGGAGGCTATACAAATTCTTCCATGCAGTCTATATACATTTTTCAAATTTTACTAATTAATCCCCCACCCGTGCCACTCATGTGGCCCCCCGGCATGGGATACCTTCCCTTATTTTGAGGGGCGTCTCCACCATACAGTGCCCCCCATGTCCAGCAGCGGAAGGACCTTAGACTGTGGCCCTCCCCCACCGAGCCTTGGCGTTGGCTGCACCGAGCTTCAGTGCGTCCCTTAGTACGTACTCCTGCAGTCTGCAGTGGGCCAGTCGGCAACATTCCCCGATGGACATCTCGCTCTGCTGGGTGGTGAACAAAGCTCGGGCAGACCAGAGAGCGTCTTTCACCGAGTTGATAACCTTCCAGCAGCACTTGATGTCAGTCTCTGAATGTGTCCCTGGGAACAGTCCGTAAATCACAGAGTCCCCTGTGACAGAGCTGTTTGGAATAAAGCGTACCAGGGACCCTTGCATTTTTCTCCAGACTCTTTGGGCAAATCCACACTCTGCAAAGAGGTGGGCAACCGTCTCCACTCCATAGCAGCCGTCCCGAGGGCAGCGTGCGCTGGTAGTGAGGTTCCGATGGTGCAGGAAGGATCTGACTGGGAGGGCTCCCCTCACCGCCAGCCAAGCCAGGTCTTGGTGCTTGTTGGTGAGTTCTGGCGATGAGGCATTTTGCCAGACAAGCTGGGCAGTCTGCTCAGGGAACCACGCCACCGGGTCCATCGAGCCCTTTCCCTGCAGTGCCTGCAGGACATTCTGTGCTGACCACTGCCCAATGGACATGTGGTCAAAGGTGTTGGTCCGGAAGAACCTTTCCACAGACGACAGATGGGGCGGCAGTGACCAGCTGACTGGCACCTTGCGTGGCATCTGCGCCAGGCCCATCCTTCGCAACACCAGGGACAGGTAGAACCTCAGCAGGTAGTGACACTTGGTGCCCACGTGCCTTGGCTCTACACTCCGCCTGATGCAGCCACACACGAAGGTGGCCATCAGGATGAGGGCGACGTTGGGCACGCTTTTACCCCCGTTGTCTGCCGACTTGTACATTGTGGCCCGTCGCACCCGGTCCATCCTCGACCCCCAGATGAACTGGAAGACGGCCCGGGTGATCCCTGTGGCGTAGGAAGGGGGGACAGGCCACACCTGTGCCAAGTACAGCAGGCCCGAGAGCACCTCACACCTGATGACCAAATTCTTTCCCGTTATGGAGAGGGAGCGTTGCCTCCACAGCTCCAGCTTCTTCCCCACCCTGGCTATCCGCTCCAGCCAATTCTTGTTACACGCCTCAGCCCCCCCGAACCAGATCCCCAGCACCTTCAAGAAGTCAGGCTTGATGGTGAAGGGGACGGAAGATCTGTCGGGCCAGTTGCCAAAGAGCATGGCCTCGCTCTTCCTGCGGTTCACCCTGGCTCCCGTGGCCGACTCAAACTGGTCGCAGATACTAATCAATCTGCGGACCGACCCTGGATCCGAGCAGAAGACAGCGACATCGTCCATGTACAGGGAGGTCTTTACTTGAATGCCCCCACTGCCGGGCAGTGTCACTCCTCTAATGCTCGCATCCTTCCTGATGGATTCGGCAAAAGGTTCAATACAGCAGACAAACAAGACAGGAGAGAGGGCAACCCTGCCTGACTCCAGACCTTACAGGGAAACTGTTTGATTCCCACCCATTGATGTGGACTGCACTACGGATGTCGGTGTAGAGCAGACACCAGAGATACAGAAGTTGCCAGATGGCGCTGGAACGTGGCATGTCTCTGGGTGCTGTTCAGAAGAGGATCTATTGTACCCATCTACAGTAGGACCAGGCTGGATAGCTTGCAGAAAGCATTTCACTGTATTTCTGTACACTTGCCAACAAATAAATTAAACTAAACCTGTTAATGCTTCAGATAACTGATCTTTGATATGAATCGGGCTCTGAAAATATGAGAAGAATGCAAATTTAAACTGGTGGATTCATCCAAGGGACACAAAGTACAGGAGTAACTCAACAGGTCAGGCAGCATCCGTGGAGCATCTCTGGAGTGTGAAGAAGGGTCCCGTCCCGAAACGTCACCGATTCCTTTGCCCCCGGAGCTGCTGCCTGAGCTGCTGAGTTACTCCAGCACGTTGTGTCTGTCGCAGGAGAATGGGGACAGGTGATGTTTCGGGTTTAGACCCTTCTTCAGACTGAGATACTCCAGCACTTTGTGTCCTGTATTGTCACCTCATTGGTGACCCTCAGACTATCCTCGATCGGGCCATGATTGACACAACATGCCGGAGTAACTCAGCGGGACAGGCAGCATCTTTGGAGAGAAGGAATGGGTGACGTTTTGGGTCGAGACCCTTCTTCAGACTGATCAGACTTTGCTGGCTTTACCATGTATTAAACGTTATCCCCTTGTCACGTATCTATACACTGTAAATGGCTAGATTGCAATTATGGGTTGTTTTTCCGCTGACTGGTTAGCACGCAACAATAGCTTTTCACTGTACCTCGCTACACGTGACAATAAACTAAACTGAAACCTACTGTGCTGCTGCAGGTCAAGAATTTCATAGTTCCAGTGTATTAAGCAGCATCTGCAGGTGATTCTCTTGAACCTCTGCAGGTGTACAGTAGAGAGCATAATGACTGGCTCCATCACGGCCTGGTTCGGCAACTTGAATGCCCAGGAGCGATGAAGACTGCAGAGAGTGGTGAACACGGCCTGGTCAGTCACAGGCTCTGACCTCCCCACCATCAAAGGGATCTACAGGAGTCTCTGCCTCACAAAGGCAGCCAGCATCGTCAAAGACCCACACCACCCTGACCACTCTCTCATTTCACTCCTGCCCTCGGGAAGAAGGTACAGG
>OY740810.1:8255184-8432737 GCA_963514005.1 Raja brachyura
CTTTGAAGAAAGATTTGATAACTGGAATTGTATTCTCTGTAGCAACGGAGGTGAGGAAAATACTTTGTTGAGGTGAATAATATTATGAGAACAGGACCTGTTTCACTTAACAAAGAGTGTAAGAAGGAACTGCAGATGGTGGTTTAAACTGAAGATAGACACTAAAAGCTGGAATAACTCAGCAGGACATGCGGCATCTCTGGAGAGAAAGAATAGGTGATGTTTCGGGTCGAGACCTTCAGACTGAAGAGGTTGAAAACCAGCCATAAAACACAATGACTGGAGATGTGTGTTATCCAACTAAGGGCAGAAATTATAATCATGTGTCCATCTTTATTGACGTGACACCATAATAAATATATTACAGAAAAATAATTTAATGGGGTGGCACGGTGGTGCAGCGGTAGAGTTGCTGTCTTGTAGCACCACAGACCCAGATTTGATCCCGACTACGGGTGCTGTCTGTACAGTATTTGTACATTCTCCTTACGACCACATGGTTTTCCCTGGATATTCCGGTTTCTCCCACATCCGAAAGAAGTGCAGGTTTATAGGTTAATTGGTTTCTGTAAATTGTCCGTGGCGTGTAGGATACAACCGGTGTATGATAGATTGCTGGTCGGTGTGGACTTGGTGGGCCGAAGGGCCTGTTTCCATATGTATGTTTTACATATATATCTTCATTTCCTTGAACCATATACGGTTGAATATGTGGCATTATTTTCTTGTTTCTATAGTCAAAAGGTAAGGTGGATTGATTTATTTGTGCAGAACAGTGATGGAAGTCCAACTCCTCTTGCCTTGTTTCAAGGTTTTTGTTTCTTTATATATATGCGTAACAGCATGAATTATAATCTGATTTCCATACATGAATATACTAAGGTCATTCATGTGCTGCACCTGTTGATCAGAGCCTGGCTCTACTGTGGAATGTAGTTCTAGGGTCCCTACCTGGTCGGAGAGGCAGCGTTCTCCGGGCTGCAACGTCGACCCGTCCTCGCGGCCTACCAGCAGGCCTGGAGCGGCGTTTCCTAGGGGGACCGCCCAGAACCACGGCTTCTGCAGCGGCGCAGCGCTGGAGCATCATCGCGGAGCGGGCAATGCCTTGCCTGGGTCACCGTGCTGGACCTCTGGTGAGCTGAAGAACGCAGGTGAACATCGCTGAGCTGCGGGACTGTGGGGCGAACAGCCGCGGGCGGCGGCGCTGAATTTCAACGTTGGGGGCCTGTGATATCTCGACGAGATCGCCAGTTGTGGTGCCCCATTCAGCACGGCCTATTGGCGTCGGAAGCAAGGAAGCGGCCGTTACAGGCACCCCGAGCCGCTGAGAGGGTTCTCCCGCCGCCGGAGCACCATCACCCGGCGAAGAAGGGCCTGGAACATCGAGCCCCCATAGCGGCGACTGCGGAGGCCTCAATAGGCCCGACTATGGGTGAACTGGGGATGGGGTCTGGACTTTGTGCCTTCCCTCATAATGGGAACCATTGTGGGGGGGATGTTTTGTATGTTTTATGTTAAATTCTTTAATGTTATGTCTTATCTTTATCTGTGTGCTGCATGGCAAGTCAAATTTCACTACACCAATTGGTGTAAGTGACAATAAATGTCCTTTGTCCTTTAGTTAGGAATATAATTTAGCCTAACCTTATTGATACCTAATCCAATTTGAAGCATAAATGTTGCACTCAAGTGTGAGTTAAAAGACTCGCAACAGTATGCACCAGATTACACAATTTCAAACTGAAGAATGCAAAAGCTCCCTCCAACCCCCCCCCCCCCCCCCACACACACCTTCCCCCCCTCACAATTCCTCACTCTCAACTCTCACCCAATGTTGGCAGCCCTGATATATATAATATGATCTGTATATATGTGTATATGGGTATGTGTATATATATCTATACACACACAGTGCACTTTTATTATATTGTTTACAGTGTACTATGTTCACTTATTCTGTTGTGAAGGCAGGTACGGGATACTAAGTTGGATGATCAGCCATGATCACATTGAATGGTGGTGCAGGCTCGAAGGGCCGAATGGCCTACTCCTGCACCTATTTTTCTATGTTTTTTTTTCTATGTTGTGTTGCTGCAAGTAAGGATTTCATTGTTCTATCTGGGACACATGACAACAGAACACTCTTGAGTTTTCTGCGTTTCTCCATTGTGGAGTCATGTCTTGCTTGCCGGGTGGCAGAGAGAGTGAGCATTGCTGTGAAGGGAACAGTCAAAGTCTTGCTCAACACATCAGGTGATGATTAAGGGTCACGTGGATCTATTTGCAGAGTGAGGAACACTGTAGGTGCCCTGGCAACTGCTCTTGCCCAGACCAGATCACTGCAGCAGATAAAGCTGCACTCTCATTCCAATGTTGTTTGCAGACCAGTCACATCATGTTGCTCTGGAAGTCGCCTGGTTGAAATGTAATTAAACTCGTTATCTGGGAGATGCTGAATAAACTCAGCAGCCTTTGATGTTCGTGCTTGTCGAAATACTTGAATGTACTGAGGACTGACTGTTCCTGCAGCACATTCATCTGCCTCAGATCACCAGCAATGGCGGGGTCAAGGAAAGAGCGTTCACGTCGATCACGGCCCTGTTTCCACCAATCTTTCCACCACCACGCACAAGAAGCGACAAGACAGACACCATTGCGCAGATGCCGAGAAGTGCGTTCAGTTCTGGCTGAACAACCTCCAATCTTGTGTGTGCACTGTCGGGTTTCCGTTGTCGTTGGGGCTTAGCACCGTGGAGCGGCCTCCGACCGGGACGACCTGGGGGCTCCAGTCACGGAGCCTGTGGAGCTGCGGACTTACCGTTGTGGGGCTGCCCGGCCTCGGAGCGCGGGGATCGGTGGTGGCTCGCTGCTACGGCCCGACTCCGGAGCTCCAGCTCCAGCTCCAGCTGCAGATTACTACCGGTGGACTGTTGGGATATCGGGAGCTCGCAGGTCCGGGTGGGAGACCGCTTTCCGGAGCTCCCGCAACGGAACCTCCCGCTCGTGTCGCGGGGTTGGATCGACCCGGAGCGGGGCCGTACATCGCCCGGCGCGGCTTCAATGGCCGCGGGACATTCCAGCGCCCGCCGGGGGCTCCAACGTTGTGACTTTTGGGCCTAGAGCGGGGCCGTACATCGCCAGGCGCGGCCTCAATGGCCGTGGGACTTAACACTGCCCGCCTGGGGCTTGGACATTGGTAGAGAAATGGTGCAGGGGAGAGAGAAGACTTTGCCTTCCATCACAGTGAGGAGGAGATTCACTGTGATGGATGTTTGTAGGAATTGTTCTGTTTGTATGGCTGTGGAAACGGAGTTTCGTTTGAGCCTCTCTGTGGTTCGAATGACAAATAATAAAATCTAATCTAATCTAGTCAGAAGACCAGCAATGGTCATCTCCTTCGCTCCTTAGATGCGGCTGCACCCGCTGAGTTTCTCCAGCTTTTTGTGTAACCGTGGACATGAACCTGCTCCCTTCCAAACACCAGTCCTACTGTCTCCGACTACATTTTATCTCTGTTTGCTTTGTTGTTACCTTCACCCAACCAGCAATGATCTCTCCTCCATTTTCCTTGATCTCCATTCATAAAAAACATAGAAAATAGGTGCAGGAGTAGGCCATTCAGCCCTTCGAGCCAGCATTGCCATCCAATATGATCATGGCTGATTGTCCAAAATCTGCACCCCGTTCCGGCTTTCTCCCCACATCCCTTGATTCCCTGAGCACTAAGAGCTAAATTGAAGCTAAGATTGAACTTTCTTTATTTATTTCTTTCCTTTTTATCCCTTTGCGCCTTCCATCACAGTGAGGAATGTGGAGGAGTCACTGTGGTGGATGTTTATGTTAAAATGTATTTTGTTGCTTTTTATTGGTGTGACCGTGTGCCAAATCAAATTCCTTCTGTGTTGCAAAACATACTTGGCTAACAAAGTATGATGATGATGATAATGATTAAATCTAACTCGCTCTTGAAAACATCCAGCGAACTGGCCTCCACTGCCTCCTGTGGCAGGGAATTCCACAGATTCACAACTCTCTGGGTGAAAACGTTTCGAGGCTGCAGGGCGACTGGCCGAAGATAGACACAAAACACTGGAGTAACTCAGCGGGACAAGCAGCATCTCTGGAGAGAGGGAATGGGTGACGTTTCGGGTCGGGTCGCTCTAAACACCCAGCAACATCCCCTCTCGGTCCACCGCCCCTGTTCTGCCTACATTATGTACCTACGTAACAAACATCATGAATTCATGAGTTCTAGGAACAGAATTAGGCCACTAGGACTATCAAGTCTACTCCGCCATTCAATCATGGCTGATCAATCTCTCCCTATCGACCCCATTATCCTGCCTTCTCCCCGTATCCCCGGACACCTGTACTAATCAAGAACTGGTTCTCCATTATCTGTGCAGTTCTTTTGATATTCAATTACTGTTTTTTTTTCCCCTCTAGAACAAAAGTGTCTGGGAGCGGAGGAGATTAATTGAGGAGAATACATTGTGAGGGCCCCGGGCAGGGTGAAAGGAAGGATCTAATTGCTTTGGCACAGGCAAATAATTAGGGGGATCTAGGACTAGTTAATTGGTAGGATTAGAAAGAAGGGTAGAACAGGTCTATTCATTCAACCAGCCCTGTGTGGAGCTCACTGCTGAAGGTGGCAGAAACGCTCACCACAGTGGGCTCTGAAGAAGGGTTTTAGCCCGAAACGTCGCCTATCTCCTTTGCTCCTAAGATGCTGCTGCACCCGCTGAGTTTCTCCAGCCTTTTGTGTACCCTCGATTTTCCAGCATCTACAGTTCCTTCTTTAACACTCACCACACTCATCAGTCTGAAGAAGGGTCTCGACCCGAAACGTCACCCATTCCTTCGCTCCATAGATGCTGCCTCACCCGCTGAGTTTCTCCAGCATTTTTGTCTACCTTCGACTGTTCCAGCATCTGCAGTTCCTTCTTAAACACCACATTTGCAACTGTCACTGTATGTCACTTTGTTACTTTGTTACTTTGGCGGAGCACCAAGGCAAATTCCTTGTATGGGAATGCTTGGCCAATAAACTTACTTACTTACTTACTTACTATTTGTAAAGTTCCTGGATGAGATTTTGAAGGCCAAGGACCAAGAGTGGAAAGGCAGGGTCAACCTGAAGACCATTTGTGGCTAGTAGGGACAGAATGGGCCGCATGGCCTTCACCTGTACTGTAATTCCCTGTGATTCCCATGAAGTAGATTCATCAGTCAGCTGTTAGCGAATGTTCAGTGTGTGCTGTGCTCCAGGAATAATGTGGTTGCCTAACCAAAATCCAAAGTCCTCTAAAGCTGCATCCTTGGATCTCCCAGGATCACGGATGGTTAATAGTGATTCTGGAAGGGATGTGACTTCTCTGCAGCGTGACGCTGAGCTGAATCACTCCTCAGCCACTCCAGGTGAGGACTCACAGGCTGCTCAACCTGTTTACAATCTGTTGCAGACGAGAACATCAGAGTTAATTATAAAGTTGATAATGGCGTAAATTAAAACCTGTTATACACCTGGCCTCATCAGTAAATAGGATTGAGGTTTCTGTGTGACTGTCTCAACTCAGCCTTGAATTCGAGTCCAGAGCATGGTTTGTCACGTGACCTGATCTATCATGTTGCAATTCTCCTACGCATTCCCCCATGCCTGTGGAGTGCGGGACAAAACCCTGCGTTGAGTTCAGCTTCTGGTCACGTGTACCGAGGTACAGTGAAAAGCTTTTAGTTGCGTGCTAACCGGGCAGCGTAAAGCCAATGAATGATTACAATCGATCCGTTTACAGGGATACACGATCACGGAACGACGTTTAGTGCAAGGAGAAGCCAGCAAAGTCCAATCAAAGATAGTTCGAGGGTCACTAAAGAGGTGAATAGTAGTTCAGGACTGTTCCCTGGTTCTTGGTTCTTGGTTCTTGGTTTCATGGCCCTCCAAAATATTCCAAATGGAATTTAAACTGGAGGTGGAGGAATTTAAACCGGAACGGGTTGGGGTAGGATGGTTCAGTTGCCTGGGAAGAAACTGTCCCTGAATCTGGAGGTGTGCGTTTTCACACTTCTGTACCTTTTACCCAATGGGAGAATGCAACTTTCACGTGGTCCACCCTGTTTCGACTAATGCAATCAACTCGACTTGCACAAACAGAAGATCAAATAGAACAAGTTGTCCTACAGCAGCGCCTTTACTTCCTGAGGAGGCTCAAAAAAGCCCACCTGTCCCCCCCTGATCCTGACCAACTTTTACCGCTGCCCATCGTAAGCATCCTGACCACCTGCCTTACGGTATGGTACAGCAGTTGCACCGTGGCAGATAGGAAGGCACTACAACGGGTGGTGAAAACCGCCCAGTACATCATCGGTGCCCCGCTCCCTGCCATGGATGCCCTCCACCGAAAACGGTGTCTGAGACGGGCCGGGAAGATCATCAAGGACCCCTCCCACCCTAACCATGGACTGTTTGCCCTCCTACCATCAGGGAGGCGGCACAGGAGCCTCAGGTCCCGCACTAGTAGGATGAGGAACAGCTTCTGCAACAACACCATCACACTGCTGAACTCGGAGTCCCGCCGATAGGTTTCTCCAGTCTCTCCGTCCACATTGTCTGCATTCTGTATTTATTTCTATATTGCTATCACTACGAACTGACGCTAAACTGCATTTCGTTGTAGCCATACTTGTATCTGTGCAATGACATTAAAGTTGAATTGAATTGAAGAGGGAGCGGCCAGGGTGTGAACCGTCCTTTCCCCTGTGGGTTTGTAGGTTAATTGACCCTAGCGTGTAGTGAGTGGACGGGATAAGCGTGCTAACGCGGAGTCAGTGCGAACGGGTGATCGATGGTCGGCGTGGACTCGGCGTGGATTCGGCGGGCCTGTTTCCATTGCTGATTCGTTCAATTAATTCAATCAAATTCAGAAGCCGGGGTGGGAGACTGCAACCTTCACGTGGGCCGCCCTGTTTCGACTAATGCAATCAACTCGACGTGCACAAACGGAAGATCAAACAGAACAAGTTGTCCGACAACTTTAGGCTGTGCACGCCACACGGAAGAAGAAGACCTTCAGAAGCTGTGCTGCAGAATTGTTTTGCAACAGGTGGAGATGGCAAACAATTGCACAAGTCGATTGATTAATCAAAGTAGTCGAGGTAACGCTAGCTTGCAGGAGTGATGAGATTGAACTGCACCCGTCTAACCCACACCGGCGCGGTTACTGCTCCAACCCTGCCCTGCCTGTGTCGAGTTGCCTACATTCATGCTCCTCCTTCACTCCCGATTGTTTAAAGTGCCCCTAGCGACACAGCAGAGAGCCTCTTTCTATTTGTGGATAGTTTCTTTACTTGCTCCAGCCCTTGCTTGGTGATTGGCTGCCGTGGCCACAGTTGCTGCTCAGTCACTGGGACAAAGAGGAGGGATGGCTTCACCGGTTCAAGCCTGACGTCACCCCTCACTCTATCGTGGCTGATCTATCTTTCCCTCTCAACCCCATTCTCCTGCCTTCTCCCTGTATTGAATTGAATTGGATTTATTTGTCATTAGTAAATAAATTTGAACAAAATGTCGTTACCATACAGTCATAACAATGAAAAGCAAACAAAACTGACAATTACATAATTTAACACAAACATCCATCACGGCGACTCTCCTCCAGGCACCTCCTCACTGTGATGGAGGGTTAAAAATGTTTTGTATCTTTGTTGCCTCTTCTCCAGCGTTCAGGCAGTCGAACTGCTGCGTCGAGGCGATCGAGGCTCCCGATATTGTAACCCCTAATACCCGCACTAATCAAGAATCTGTCAACCTATGCCTTAAAATATCCATTGACTTGGTCTGCAGCAATGAATTCCACAGATTCACCACCCTCTGGCTAAACAAATCCCCCCTCATCTCATTTCAGACAGTGAAACAGGCCCTTCGGCCCATCGAGTCCACACCAACCAACCATCCATCACCCGTTGATACCAGTTCTAAGCTATCCCACTTTTACATCCACTCCCTACACACAAGGGACAACTAACCTACAAACCCACACGCCCTTGGGATGCGGGAGGAGACCGGAGCGCCCGGAGGAAACCCACGCGGTCACAGAGAGAACGTGCAAACGCCACACAGGCAGCAACCGAGGTCAGGCTCAAACCCGGGCCTCGGGCTCTTGTGAGGCAGCAGCTCTTACCCGCTGCGCCACTGTGCCGCACGTATACGCTGACATAGTTCTGCATTATGGGGGCGGCGGTTCTGAGGGAGTTCTGATTACTAGAAGGTTAATGTGGAAATGGTGCAGAGGAGGTTCACCAGATTGATGCCTGGATTAGTGGCTATTAGCCACAGGGAGAGGCTGGCCAGACTTGGATTGTTTTCTCTGGAACGCCGGAGGTTATTGGGAAACATAAATAGAAACAATATGAAATTATATGAGAAGCATCAACAGAGTTGAGAGTCAGAATCATTTTCCCAGGGTGGAGAAGCCAAATACTAGAGGGCATAGCTTTAAGGCGAGAGGGACAACGTTTAAAGGAGATGTGTGGGGCAGGTTTTTATACACAGAAGGTGGTGGGTGCCTGGAACACGCTCCAAGGGGTGGTGGTGGAGGCTGATACGATCTTGGCGTTTAAAAGCGTTTTAGATAGGCACGCAGGGAATGGAGGGACATGTGTTATGCGTTGCAGGATCGGTGAGGGTCTGGGCTGCATGTTCAGCACAGGCATTGTGGGTCGAAGGTCTTGTGCTGTACTGTTCTATGTAAGAAGTGGAGGGAGAACTGCACTGAGGGGATGCTGCACTGTCTCAAGGGCAGGACTGAGGGCGTTCTACATTACTGTCGACAATAGACAATAGGTGCAGGAGTAGGCCATTTGGCCCTTCGAGCCAGCACCGCCATTCAATGTGATCATGGCTGATCATCCCCAATCAGTACCCTGTTCCTGCCTTCTCCCCATATCCCCTGACTCCACTATCTTTAACCCTATCTAGCTCTCTCTTGAAAGTATCCAGAGAACCGGCCTCCACCGCCCTCTGAGGCAGAGAATTCCACAGACTCACAACTCTGTGAGAAAAAGTGTTTCCTTATCTCCGTTCTAAATGGCTTACCCCTTATTTTTAAACTGTGGCCCCTGGTTCTGGACTCCCCCAACATCGGGAACATGTTTCCTGTCTCTAGCGTGTCCAAACCCTTAATAATCTTACATGTTTCAATGAGATCCCCTCTCATCCTTCTAAACTCCAGAGTGTACAAGCCCAGCTGCTCCAGGGGCTGGAGGGGGACAGTGCTGATTACTAGAGGGGGCAAGAACTGAGGGAGTGCTTCCTCAATGGAGGGCAGCAGTCCGGGGGTGCCACATTCTCAGAGGGGCAGTACTCGGCAGGTCGGGCAGCATTTTGTGGAGAAATGTTCCACAAGGTGGACAAGGTGGGCCGAAGGGCCTGTTTCTGTGCTGTATGGCTGCTCTAAGACTATGACCTATCTGTCGCACCTGAAAACGCATCACTGACTGACACAGAAGATGCCGGAAATTCTCAGCAGGTCAGGGTCTGAACTAAGAGAAACATTTCACGTACACAGCCTTTCAACTGATCAATGTGTCCAATTGTCTGCTTAATGCCTCTATGTTGTTTTTGGTGGTTTGTTGTGCATAGATTACAATGGTGACTACACTTTAAAATAACTTCCACTGTGGATGAATTTTTACTTAAACCACCCGAGGCATGTGAAGGCACAATGTGATCAACGTGTTCTGTTTCTGCTTGACACTGTTTGCATTGTTCTTAATCAAAATAATCCAATCAAACAGGGGGGGGAAAAAAACCCTGAAATCGCTCCAAGACAGATCAAAGTAAAATAAGCGGCACGGTGGCGCAGCGGTAGAGTTGCCGCCTTGCTGTGCTTTCGGCGCCAGACCCGGCTTCCATCCCCACTACGGCAGCTGTCTATATAGAGTTTGTACCTTCTCCCCGTGACCACGTGGGTTTCCTCCCACACTCCAAAGGCGTTCAGGTTTGTAGGTTGTTAAAGAAGGAACTGCAGATGCTGGAAAATGGAGGGTACACAAAATGCTGGAGAAACTCAGCGGGTGCAGCAGCGTCTATGGAGCGAAGGAAAAAAAGGGTTTTGGCCCGAAACGTTGCCTATCTCCTTCGCTCCATAGATGCTGCTGCACCCGCTGAGCTCCTCCAGCAATTTTGTGTACCCCAGGTTTGTAGGTTCATTGGCTTAAATCAGTATAAATGTAAATTGTCCCCAGTGTGTGTACGATAGTGTTACTATGCGGGGATCGCTGGTCAGTGTAGACTCGGTGGGCCGAAGGGCCTGTTTCCACGCTGTCCCTCTAAACTAAAGCTAAACACCCATACCTAAATATTCAACCTTTCATTAACATATCTTTAACAGTCCAGTCTAAGGAAGACTTCCGAACAGAAATGTCACCCATCTTTTTTCTCCAGAGATGCTCCCTGACCCGCTGAGTTACTCCAGCACTGTGTGTCTGGCTTCAGTGTAAACCAGTTCCTTCCTACACAATCTCAGAAGAAGAATGGCATCATATGAGTGTAACACTACAGACATCCACTAATTCACAAAATTGGGGAGAATTTAATTGGAAAAATTTGATTTGATTCTTTATTACACCTAACATAAAAAGCAAGCAAATTCTAAAGGGCCTGTCCTACAAGCATGCAACTCCATGCGATGGACGCGACCAAACTAGAAGCGGGGGCCGCGCGGAGGTCGGGTGATCCCCTGTACAGGGCCGTTCCCACCAGCATGCGCCTGCATGCGGCAAGCGCGACCAAACCGGCAGCGAGGGCCGCGCGGAGGTCGGGTGAGTGGCGCAACGCGGCGCAAAGTGAGGCGAACTTGGAGCGAAGTCTAAGGTAAGTTCGCCAGGACAGAGAGGGGCACACAGAGAGGGGCACAGAGGCACACACACACACACACAGGGCCACGGAGCCACACACATAGAGGGTCACGGAGGCACCTACAGATAGGTTCACGGACGCACGATGTCGGGGCGGTGTGCAATGCGTCGAGGCGACTGCGAGCCGACAAGCCGTTGCCACGTGGAATTTTTGAACATAGTCAGTTTTTCCGAGCCCCGCGCGATGTCGGGACGAACTCCGCACAATTCCGCACAGCTCTGGCGATCGAAACGGGACTGGCCCCGCGACGCCGGACGGCTCAAGCGACCACGTTAGGTTGCGCTAATCGCATAGAGTTGCATGCTTGTAGGACATGCCCTTAAGGCAGCAAACCTGCTGGAGGCATTGTGGTCAAACAGACGCAAATCATGCACATATCTTCTAGAGTTGCCCAAAAATAGAACCATGTCAGGACAGAGTGAATTCAGAATTAACAGAGGTATTAGGATATACAGTCTGCAAGAAGTGTTCCATTTTATACCTGGGTAATATAAATACAGTGGTGCTGATGGAAGACCATTACTTGGTTAAAATCCCACTCACAGCTGGCAGAAAGGCCATTACAAGAAACTGGCTTGGAGCGGACACACCCAGACTTAGACAATGGTTAGACATAGTAAAGGAAATATTTGTCATGGAGAAAATGACATATTCTCTAAGAGTGAAAGAAGACGAGTTTAATAGAAAATGGGAAAAATGGATTAGGTATAGAACTAAAGACATCAACACTGTAATAAATGCTTTAATATGAAAATAGTTCTGTAAACTGCATCATTAATTGTAAACTGAACCCCCCGCTAGGGACATTACGTTTCACTGTAATGTTGTATGTTTTGTTGGTATATTTGTGTTTTATTTGTGTATACATAAAAGCAATAAAAACTAAAGTGTAAAAAAAACAGATGCTGCCTGACCCGCTGAGTTACTCCAGCACTTTGTGTCTGGCCTCAGTGTTAACCAGTTCCTTCCTACACATAACTTTAACAGAGTTTGTGTCGGAAGGAACTGCAGATGCTGGTTTTAACGGAAGATAGACACAAAACGCTGTAGTAACTCAGCGGGGCAGGCAGCATCTCTGGGTAGAAAGAATGGGTGACGTTTCGGGTCGAGACCCTTCTTCAGACTAGAGTCAGGGGAGAGGGAAACGAGAGACATCTCGTGCTTCCCTTTCCTCTTCTTCCTCTTTCGTGTGGCGTGCACAGCCTAAAGTTGTCGGACAACTTGTTCTATTGATCTTCCGTTTGTGCACGTCGAGTTGATTGCATTAGTCGAAACAGGGCGGACCACGTGAAGGTTGCAGTCTCCCACCCCCCCTTTTCCTCTGACTCTAGTGTTTCCCTAGTAGGATGTTTGCTTTGCATTTATCAACCATCCTCACTTGACCTCAGGTGATGCTCAGTTGCTGACTTTAACCACTGCAGTGGTTCCAGTGAAGGTACTCGGAATACACTTGGATCGGAAGTACCACGATTTAGACCTGGTCATCGAGGAGGAACATGCAGTTGCAAGTCAGGATAGTAAGTAAGTAAGTAAGTAAGTTTATTGGCCAAGTATTCACATACAAGGAATTTGCCTTGGTGCTCCGCCCACAAGTAACAACATGACATACAGTGACAGTTATGAATGACTCAGAAAACACTAAACATTAATAATAATAAACCATTAATGATAAAACACCATTGATCAAGCATGTGAACCAACAAAATACCAGATCAAAGGGAGGCTACAGATTTTTGGCTGTTGAGTAGAGCAACTACTCGTGGATAAAAACTGTTTTTGTGTCTGGCTGTGGCAGCTTTGACAGTCCGGAGTCGCCTTCCAGAGGGAAGTGATTCAAAGAGTTTGTGGCCAGGGTGGGAGGGGTCAGAGATGATCTTGCCCGCTCGCTTCCTGGCCCTTGCAGTGTACAGTTCATCAATGGAGGGAAGGTTGCAGCCAATAATCTTCTCTGTGATAGTGAGTGAACTGGAGAGGAACCAGCTGGTAACGTTTCAGTTTAGTGTAGTTTAGACGTACAATGTGGAAACGGGCCCTTTGGCCCACTGGGTCCGTGCCGACCAGCGATCCCCGTACTTTAACACTATTCCACACACACTAGGGATAATTTACAATCACACCAAGCCGATTAGCCTACAAACCCGCACGTCTTTGGAGTGTGGGAGGAAACCAGAGCACACGGAAAAAATCCATGCAGGTCACGGGGAGAACGTACAAACTCCGTACAGACAGCACCCGTGGTCAGAATCGAACCGGGTCTCTGGCGCTGTGAGGCAGCAACTCGACCGCCGCGCCACCAATGCTATTCCCTCTGTATTTGTCTTGTGGGTGGAGAAGATCACAGACTTGGAAGGTGCTGTTCAGAGGAATAACTTGTGCGTTTCGTAGATGGCCCACTGCAGCCACACTGGGTCAGAGGCAGAGGGAGTGAATGTTTGAAGTGGTTGGGATGTTAATCAAAATGGATGCTTGGCTTAAGCTTACAGTACCAGACCGGAAAGTGTTGAGCGTGCGAGAAAGAACTGCAGAGTCTGGATAAAATCGAAGGTAGACACAAAATGCTGGAGTAACTCAGCGGGCGAGGCAGCATCTATGGAGAGAAGGAATGGGTGACGTTTCGGGTCTCGAGATTTTTATCCCTGGGATGGCGGGACTGTCATATGAGGAAAGATTGAAAAGACTAGGCTTGTATTCACTGGAGTTTAGAAGGATGAGGGGGCATTTTATAGAAACATATACAATTATAAATAGACTGGACAAGCTAGATGCAGGAAAAATGTTCCCAATGTTGGGCGAGTCCTGAACCAGGGGCCACAGTTTTAGAATAAAGGGGAGGTCATTTGAGACTGAGGTGAGAAAAAACTTTTTCACCCAGAGAGTTGTGAATTTATGGAATTCCCTGCCACAGACGGCAGTGGAGGCCGTCCACTAGGGAGTTAGATGTGGCCCTTGTGGCTAAGGGGATCAGAGGGTATGGAGAGAAGGCAGGTACGGGATACTGAGTTGGATGATCAGCCATGATCATATTGAATGGCGGTGCAGGCTCGAAGGGCCGAATGGTCTACTCCTGCACCTAATTTCTATGTTTCTATATTTCTAAGTCACTGGATGGATTTAAGAGAGAGTTAGATAGAGCTCTAGGGGCTAGTGGAGTTAAGGGATATGGGGAGAAGGCAGGCACGGTTTATTGATAGGGGACGATCAGCCATGATCACAATGAATGGCGGTGCTGGCTCGAAGGGCCGAATGGCCTCCTCCTGCACCTATTTTCTCTGTTTCTATGATTCTATGTTTCTATGACCCGAAACATCACCCATTCCTTCTCTCCATAGATGCTGCCTCGCCCGCTGAGTTACTCCAGCATTTTGTGTCTACCTGAAAGTGTTGAACCCTGATACAAGCTCAAAGCGGGAATCCGTTTCGTTCCCCGCTGAGTGAGCGCGGTGATCTCGATCGTTACTGCAACCCTCTCCTTGGGAACCAGGCGAAGAGCCCAGTCCGTTTCTAAAGATAGATTGTGTGGGTTGCGGTTTGATCGGGCAGGTCCAGGAGCTTGTGTCAGCTTGTCCCCAGTCATTATATAAAAGCTGTTCACAAGGAACAAAGAGGTACAGATGGATAATGTGACGGGCGTTTCATGCTCTGGGCTAAAAAAAATATTTGGATTTGACTCTCGTTCGACCAGTTCCGACTCCTGGCTCCTTCAATTAACCGCAGGTTGAGTGATAGAGCTTCATGATAAAGCACCAGCATCGTGGGAGCCGATTGTGTCAGAAACTCCCTGTCAGACGCTGAAAAGGAACAGTTTTTTATATCTTGCACTTGTTCAGAATTGTTTGCCCAACTGCGCCCAAAAACATCCCTCATCTACCAGATAACATCTGAACCACAGGAAGGCGACTGTTTGTTTACATTGAATGGTTCCATTATGAAGCTTTGCTCACCTCAAGAGGCCGGTGGTTCCATCGCTCTGTCCTGGGAACAATTGCAATCAGTTCCCTTGCTGGAGGCTTGTTCTCAACAAAGAACTGATCAAACAAAGCGTTTGACTTGACAGCGCTGCGCCTCTTCATGCTGCAGTTTAGAAGGTTTGGGATGGCGGGGGGTGGGGATGGGGACACCACATAGAAACACAGCATAATGAAAGGCATGGATAAAGTGGACATGGAAAAGCATGTTTCCACTGGTGGGAGAGTCTAGGGCCAGAGGTCACAGCCTCTGAATTAAACGGCGTTCTTTTAAAAAAGGAGGTGAGGAGGAACTTCTTTGGTCAGAGGGTGGATAATCTGTGGAACTCATCGCCACAGAGGGCTGTGGAGGCCAGGCCAGGCCAGTGGATATTTTTTAAGGCAGAGATGGACAAATTCCTGCTCAGAACGGGTGTCAAGTGTGAGAGGGAGAAGGCAGGAAATTGGAACAGATCAGCCATGATTGAACGGCGGAGTGGACTCCATGGCCTCATTCTACTCCTAGAACTTGTGAACTTCTTCTGCACACGGGCTGTGCCTCATCGTGCAACAATCTAGCTTCCAAAACAGGCGGTCGAAGAGTAGGTAATCTCCAGAGCTATCAGTCATCAGTCATACGAGCAGAAGTAGGCCATTCAGCCCGAGTCTGCATCGCCATTCTATGTAGACATGATCTACCTTTCCCTCGCAACCCCATTCTCCTGCCTTCTCCTCATAACCCTTGACACCTATACTAATCAAGAATCTGTCAATCTCTGCCTTAAAAATACCCAATGACTTGGCCTCCACAGCCGTCTGTGGCAATAAATTCCACAGAGTCACCACCCTCCGACTAAAGAAATTCCTCCTCATCTCCTTTCTAAAGGTGCGTCCTTTTATTCTGAGGCTGTGTCCTCTGGTCCTAGACTCTCCCACGAGTGGAAACATCCTCTCAACATCCACTCTATCCAGTCGCTCAAAGCTCTCACATGGAGAGTAGTGGATGTATACGGACCGACCTGCCAGAGGAGGTGGTGGAGGCAGGTACAATAACGTAGGCCGGCGCAGTGACCTAGTGGTAGAGCTGCTGCCTCACAGCGCCAGGGACCCGGGTTTGATCCTTACTGAGGGCGTTTGCACGGACTTCGTACGTTCTTCCTGTGACCATGTGGGGTTTTCTCCGGATGCTCCGGTTTCCACGGGCCTGTGTCCATGCTGTATGTTTCAATCAATCACCCATTCCCAAACTCGGACCATAAATCTCTAATGGAGAATGGACACTAGCTTCCGCAATCATATATACAGGTACATTTCTCAACGTGCAACCAAGCCTTATACTTCTGCCAGTGAAACCTCCCCACCCACCCCCACCACCCCCACCTCTCACGTACCTGGATCCTATCACTTGCAATTCGATAGAACTTTATTTATCCCAGGAGTGAAATGAGTCTGCCAACCGTCAGAAAACACAAGATACATTCAACATGAAATTAAAGTGACAAGTGGAAAGGATTGGGGATGTGCAAAGATTTGGGGGGTGGCGGGGGGGGTGGGCGGGATGGGGGAAAGAGGGGAGTCATTCTAACCCACCAGCCCATAGCAGAAGCGTCCATGTCGCGGGGCTGGAAACTGGAAGTATCCCGAGCTAACTCTGCTCCCACCATCACCTATTGCAACAAGTGACGGCTCCCACTGATTGCGGCCGGAAGCTCGCGTCCTTCTCAGGACGGACGATGACAGCGAGGCCGACATTTGTAACAAGATGGACACGAAAAGAAGAAGAAGTCTATCCCACGACACAAGGGGGAGGAGTTGTACAGTTTGACAGCCACAGGGAAGAAGGATCTCCTGTGGCCTTCTGTGCTGAATCTTGGTGGAACCAGGCACTTTGGTTCAGGAACCAGGCAGGATGTCTTCCACATCACAGGGACCCTCTCCAGGATTGCCAGCTCTTGTCCCACCCCGACACTCACCTCTTTCTATCAGTTGTCCTACCTCAACCCTAACCTTGAGCAGTTCTGACACAAATCGTGGTCTGTCCACTTCCCTCCCCAGAAGCTGCCTGATCCACTGAGCCCCTGCACCACCTTGTTTTTGGCTGGCCTTGTACTAGAGTCAGAGACATGCAGCACGGAAACAAGTCCCTTCAGGCCAACCTTTCCATGCCATCCAATATGCCCCTCTACGCTAGTCCCATTTGTCCATATTTGACCCACATCCTGCTAAAACGTTTTCTAGCATCTGCCTGTCCAACTAGATAGCAGTCCTGAGCTACTATCTAACTAGCTGCAGACCCTCAGACAATGCAGACTTTACCTTGCACTAAACATTATTAGTGTTAATCCCTTTATCGTGTATCTGTACACTGCGGATGGCTCGATTGTAATCATGCATTGTCTTTCCAAGCTTTTCATTGTATCTCAGTCAGCACACGTGACAATAAACTAAAGGTTAAATATCATGGTACTTGCCACAAACACTTACAATGCACAAATGAGAACATGCCTCTTCGCTTAATATTAAGTGGAAAGAGGTGGCCTTGGGGGAAGGGGACAAAAAAAAATAGATTAGATGATTAACACAACACAACAGGCTCTAACACTAGTGTAAAAATACAAGGTGGCAGAACAGCTACTATGAGGGGCCATATTAATTATTTTACGAAACTGAATGTTCATATCTGCACGCCCAGAATACTTTTATTTATATAAATGACAGAAATACTACACATCATATTACAAAGTTAATTCAGTCGTTTTGAAATCTCAGATTAAGTTACAAATCAGGTAACAGTACTTTAATCTCAACATTGGATGTACAAGTTTCTCCGTGGATTGTCACCTTGTCGTGGTGGAGAAGCTCGTGTGGACCTGAGAGCGATGCTGTCTGGAGCTGTGCTCCTGGTAGGGCCACCCATGGCAGTAAGGTCAAGTGGGAGGTCTCTGACAAAGAGCCAATCCAACCAAGACCTCAACGATGGAACAGGCGGAGGACGATGGCTGACCTTAGTGAAGCGTCACAACGGCTGGGAAGGCGGATGAAGGCTGCAGCAGAAAAGGGTCTCCGGTCGTCTTGGACTCCATGCCACTGGATCCTGACCCAGATCTGTCAAGGACCATGCGGTGGCTGTCTGTGCACCAGTCTCCCCATGTTAAACAAAGTCACGAACAGGCCTCCTCCAACCCTGGAGACACCCATGGTCAGCCATGACAGAATGGGGCCTAAGACAATAGACAACAGAGAATAGGTGCAGGAGTAGGCCATTTGGCCCTTCGAGCCAGCACCGCCATTCAATGTGATCATGGCTGATCATCCCCAATCAGTACCCCGTTCCTGCCTTCACCCCATTTCCCCTGACTCCGCTATTTTTATGGATATATACAAGATATGCAGCGTGTTGCATTTGAACCGTCTCCCATTTTTTTTCCAATCTCAACGTACAAACAATGGTCTTTCATTCCCTTCTCCTCTTTGCTTGTCCAAATACTGCCTAAATGTTTCTATGCTGTTAGTTTAAGCACTCACATTATCACCGTTCTTAGAAACATCTACGCAGACCAAAATGCCATATCGCCATAGAGACAGACGTACAGCATGGAAATAGTCTGAGGATAGACACAGTGCTGGAGTAACTCAGCGGGTCAGGCAGCATCTCCAGAGAAAAAACGATGGGTGACGTTTCGGGCCGGAACCAGTCCAACCAGTCTGAACACTGCTGAG
Organism: Raja brachyura; assembly: GCA_963514005.1. The sequence continues at coordinate 8,273,764 of OY740810.1, forward strand.
TCACTCCTGCACTTTGTGTCTATCTTCGGTATAAATCAGCGTCCACAGTTCTTTTCTACCCACTGAATCTCTTCAGTCCAAATCCTCCAAGCCAGTGTTTTGCACTCGTACTTCTAAACCTATCCTATCTAAGTACATGTGTTTTAAACATTACATTTGCACCTGGTTTCCACTGGCAGTTTGCTGTGGACACACGGGTTTTCATCCATAGAATTAAATAGATCTTTTGGATATGTTGTCCAATGGTTAAACACTAAATGACAATTGGAGTCCCTGAATGAAATACAGTGAACCCTTGTTATTTGGGATCTCATTATGATGGAGTTTGGTTAAAGTGGACGGGCCTATCGACCTTCACCGCCAGGCCGGGCTACCAATGGCACCCCTGGGCCTCACCACTTCCCAGCCGTTTCCAGGCTGTGCCTGCTGCCACCGCCACCTACCTGCACTCCCGCAGGCCGTAGCCGATGACTCAGCCGATCCTCGCCGATCCCCCAGTCGCCAGCAGGTCGGGGCTGTCAACTTGCCTGGATTCCAGGCCCGGTTCCAGTCAGGGAGTCTGAAGGAAGATCTCGCCTGATTAGAAATAGGACCAGCAATGAACCTTCAAGCCTGATCAGCCATAAATGTAGATCAGGGTCCATCAGTCTGTTGAAGTGTCCCGACCGGAAATGTCACCTATCCATGTTCTCCAGAGATGCTGCCCGACTTGCTGAGTTACTCCAGCACTTTGGGTTGTTTTGTGTAAAACCAGCATCCAATGCTACTTACACAATGATACTCTATTACTCAGTAATCTTTTCCTTGGTTAAAGCAGTAACGGACACCATTCCTCCCCCATGGCCCGTTATATTGTATGTGGTTTCTCCTTGAACACAGCTGAGCTTTCCAAATTACTGCTCCACCCTCAGAGTCAATGTTTGCTGAGACCTCCTTGCGTGACTGACCTTTAAAGACTAGCCCTGGGAAACGTATTCAAGGACAAGTTAGAATCTTGTGCACTGGTCACCTGCTGATTTAGTGCATGGCTTGGCTAGTCAGCTGCTAGAGTTATGTATTTAACATGCCGAATAGTTGTTACTTTGATATATTAACTCTATTAATTACATTTCCCAAACAGATGATTTGTTTTACCAGGTCCAGAGTCTAGAGCTGGCCGGGAATTGAACCTGCACTGCATGTGAATCACTTCCCACATCTGAACTCAATTTTCTTCTTACATGAATCAAATATTTACAGGTGAGCTACATTCGTACCTTTCTTGTTTAGTTTAGAAACAGTGTTTAGTTTAGAAACTGTTTCTACACTACAGTGTAGAAACAGGCCCTTCGGCCCACCGAGTCCATGTCGATTAGTGATCCCCACAAACCAGTCTATCCTACACACTAGGGACAATTTACAATCTTTACCAAAGTTATTTGGGACCACATCACCCCGATTCTGGCCTCTCTCCACTGGCGCCCAGTACGGTACAGAATCAATTTAAAGCTCCTCCTATATGTATACAAAGCCCTTATCGGGCTTGCCTCCACATATATATCAAAAATATGCTAACCCACCATTCTACCTCCAGGTCCCTCAGGTCGGCAGACTTGGGGCTACTGACTATCCCGCGGTCCAGGTTTAAGCTCAAGGGCAAGCGCACATTTTGCGGTTGCAGCATCCCTTTTCTCATCAGAACTACCCCCTCCATCGACTCCTTTAAGTCTAGACTTAAAACCTATTTCTACTCACAAGCGTTTCTTGAGGTCCTCTGAGGGAGCGCTGTATGTATGTATTTATGTATGAATTGTTACATCTATGTACCACTGTATGTCGCACGTTAGTACCTGCACTGATGTACAGCACTTTGGTCAACGAGAGTTGTTTTTAAATGTTCTATAGAAATAAAATGGACTTGACTTGACTATTTAAGCTGCAAACCTGTACGTCTTTGGAGTGTGGGAGGAATGCAGAGCACCCAAATCATCGCCTGTCTGTGTCCTCCAGATATGCTGCCTGACCTGCTGAGTTGCTCCAGCACTTTGTGTTTTACTTGAATAAATGTATCTTCCTCTCATTCATTTACTCAGTTTCTCAGAGTTGGGACTTGCTTCGGTCTCTCTTCAAAGCTTAGCACCGCTTAATGTCTTTTTGTTTAATGTATAAGTCCATAAGTGATAGGAGTAGAATTAGGCCATTCGTTCCATCACGTCTCCTCCGCCATTCGGACAGGTGCATGGATAAGAAAGGTGTAGAGGAATCATAAGACCATAAGAGATGGGAGTAGAATTAGACCATTCAGTCCACCAAGTCTACTCTGCCATTTAATCACGGCTGATCTATCTCTCTCCCCCTTTACCCCATTCTCCTGCCCTTCAACCCGACACACGTACTAATCACAAATCTATCCATCTCTGCCTTAAAAATATCCACTGACTTGGCCAACTATGGAGAGGTGTTACACTCTTGCCTTGAACATTTGCGCACACACACACACACACACACACACACACACACACACACACACAGCCAGCCAGCCTGCACACACGCACGCAATAGAAACATGGTTTTCTTTATTGCTGAAATCAGATTCATACTAGACAGGTCTTCATTTTACTGTGACATTTAATTAGAATAATAATAATCCATCATAAAAACAAATTGCTCAACATGCTACAATCTTGTTCACAATTCATTAAAGAAAACAGGTGCACAATTTTAACAGAATATCAACAGTTAATTCCTCCTGTAAATTTTACAACATATAACAAGAACCTGCTTCACCATTCTGGCAGTAGATGACAAGACAGTTCTGAACTATATACAAACTATACATCCTAATAAGGTATATGATCAAGATCTCTCCCCCCCCCTTCTCATTAAAGCTATAGACTACGCATACTATCACACAACTTTACATTATAAACAGCAGTCCAGGACCCGAGTCGCTAAATGTACATTTTATCTGCAGGTTTGGCAGAGGCACAGTTTCCATTGTATAAGAATAACTTCCTCCCATCCTTAGTTTTCTAGGAAGGTCTCCTGAAGGCACTACTTTTGTCACAACTGAATCATTTTTTTTTCTTCTTCTGCCCATCCCCAGTATTTTATCCACAAATGGAAATGTTCTGGGAGTTTTGCGGGAATCTCACTTGGACATGGACACACAGTCAAACAGCCCCTGTCCATAGGACAGTGATTATTAATGGCTGGTTTGGTAGTTTATTGCGTAGAACTACATAACAAGCCCAGTGCAGCAGCAGCAGCATTGGTACAAATAGCAACTGAAGTGCACGCAGTGTGAATGCCACATTATCATTTGGTCATGCTTTAGTGAAGGGCCTGTTCCGCTTACGCGATTTTATCCCGGCGACTTGCAGTCGCAGCAGGAGGGCGAAAAAGTTTCAAAACGTTGAAAATCCACCGGCGGCCAGAAAAAGACGCGACTCTTTGGGCGACTACTCACGACCATACGGCCGCGGGGTGACTCCTGTATGGTCGTGAGTAGTTGCCCAGAGAGTCAAACCTTTTTCTGGTTGCCGCTGGGTTTTCAACAGGCCAACCGGCTGCAACCGTGACGAGCGTCGGCAAGTCCACGAAAAAAAAATTGCGTAAGTGGGACAGGCCCTTTAAGCGAGTAACAAGAGTGGTGCATGGTGATGGACTGGACAAGCGCAGTGTCTCAGTCAAATCCTAAATCATGTTCTTTACCGGAAGGGTTTATGGCACCGGACTTGTTTGCTCATTCAGCACGGTTATTGAGCGTTAACTGTAGATGTCATGGGACCCACTCTGAAGTCTATTAATACCAGTCACCATTGCAATCTTGCCATTTTTCACCCCTTAACGTCTCCCGAGAGGAACAGGCAGAATCCAGGGACCCTGCTTGAGGGACAAACATTTGCAAGTAAGACGGGACTCCGAGTGCTAATTACGTATCAGTGCGTGAATCGCACTCTCTTCCCCAACTACTTTTCAACCGATCATGTCAGGAGTGAAATCCCTGGTGTGATTTCTCATCAGCTCTGGCTCTCTGAGGCAATTTGAATGGATGTTTAATGCCCAACTGACAACGATAATACCTGATTTATGCAACACCTTTTTAAGAACACTTGCAAGTGGGGAGGGGTGGTAATAAAACTGGCAGCTTAACTTTTGTTAGATCTTTTATTAAGGGCAAGCATTTTTTTTTTGCTTTGAAGGACCTCATTTATCATGGTGCTCTTTGAAAAAATTTAAAGTACCAAATTGGAAGTAAAGTTTACGAGGGAAGATGGGGTTGAATTTGAATGGATCGTAAGTAGACGCTGGCTGTGCTGCAAGAGTGATGGACAGTGACTATCTTCCCCCATGCACAAGGACATCACCCTCCTGCCTGTTCAGAAAAGTTCAGAAACTTGGAAATGCAAACTAGTAAACCAAAAAAGACCTGATTTTATAAACATGCCCTTTCTGTTTTTCCTAGCATTATCTGACACACAACTATTTATAAAATCCTTTTTGAGGGCATTTATAATACATCGCAGGTCCAGCCGTAATCTCACCTCTTCCAAATGGATTCAAACTTGACAAGAGTTAAGGACGTAATCAACGGAGTCCATTCAGAAGCCCTGGAGGTTGTGCTGCATTGAAGTGTCACTCGGGCTCCTGCCTCTCACACTCTGCCCCACGCGACAAGCAGATATAATCTCAACTGGTCTGTGGAGACCCAGGTCCCAATGGGCAGAAGAGTTAAGAGGGCCAAAGCCTCATCCTCAAGCAAAATTCAGAATATTGCATATGCTCATTGCGTGCGCTAGACTGCGGTAATGGAACACGCTATCACATGACCAGGCAGTGGTCACGTGACACCACCTATCTATCGGTGGAATGTTGGTCTCTGATGATCACTTCAGACCAAAGTACAGTAATTGTTTTTAATAGAGTGCATTAAAGTGCTCCACGCCTTGAACACCAACTGCTGAAACATTTTACACAATAACCAGCTATAAACAAATTAAACAAAATTGTCCTTAAGTGCAAATTGGCGAAGAACCCGCTCAAAAATACAAGTGTAAGATATTCTAGTGGTTAATGCTTTTGATACCTTCAAGTTTCTTTAATAATTTCGCCCCCCCCCCCCCCCACCCGAATAGAATGCAATGATTCATATAGGTCAGAGTACGGGGAGATCTGCCTGTGTTCTCCAACTATTCCCAAATTATGATCAACAACAGATTTAGATTATTTCCTGATAACTGGAACGGTTGGGTGTTGAGGCGGATGAGATAATAACCTCCAACATTAGACGATGTGCATACTCGGGTTGGAAGCAGCGGTTCATTCCCTGATCTCAAAGCTGACGTGGTATTTTCCCCACCTCTTCTTCAACTCTGCATCCTCTGCAAGATCTGCACACATTTATGACAAGCACACTGTCGTTCACCCAGGCCACCAGCACAAGCACCTCTTCCCAAACACTGTGGAGATGTGAAACCAGGGTATCAAGAGAGATCCCATGCTCATTTGCTTTGGTGTAACTTAAACGTATCAGAGGCACGAGACAAGGCTCCAACCTGCTCGTGTAGCACATTAGGAGTGCGCCCTTCAAATCAGCAGAGCAACTCATCAGTGCTGAAGGGAATTTCAAGTCAGCACTGCCATTAGTATCACTATTCACCCAGAGGAAATGATGTGGGTAGTTTGGCACAACTGCAAGATATAAAAATAAAAGTCCAAAACATAATCAGTCCACTTGTGACCCAGAATGGAATTGTCTTCCCACTCAAGCAGAGGAATATTGCCGACTACTAATTTATGACTTTTCTCTTTGGTCCTGGGCAGAACGCGAGCCAATTCCACGCATCTTTTCCTCTAGCTTTAGCAGCTCTGGGTCCTCCCACCCGCACCTCAGAACTCGAGTGCCTACTACCCAAACTACCAGTGATGTGAGTGGTGCAGCAGAGGATAATTAGAAAATAATGTAATTAATTACCAGGCAAGATCTGGGAACGCCAGACAAAATAGTTCATGCTCAACAGAGTTTTGCTCAGACTGAGAAACAACAACAAACAAAATTGTTGGGATAGACACCGTGCAGGAGTAACACAGCGGGACAGGCAGCGTCTCTGGAGAACAGGACCATGTGACTGACGCTTTGGGTCGAGACCTCAACCCGAAACGCCCCCCCATTCTTTCTCTCCAGAGATGCTGCTGCCTGTTCCCGCTGGGTTACTCCAGCATGTTGTGTCTATCTTTGGTGTAAACCAGCATCTGCAGCCCCTTCCTACACAAACATTGTTGGGGTACTCATTCCACTGGCGAGAATATTAAAAAAAGAAAAAACATCAAGGTGACGTTCCTGGATTAAGGAAATTTGAGTGGACACACTGCCCCCCCCCCCACGCTTATCCCATAACCTCAGCGTCCAACCAGGATTTGCACCGTGACCCAGGAAGGGAGGCGTGGAGTTTTAAACAGCCTTCCAAGTAAACTGGCGATCTCCTGACAATGGGTGGAAGGGCATGTACAAGGTTATTAACAGGTCGTACAACGGGCCAACCGTGGGCCTGCTGCCAGTCATCACAATGGCACGCTGTGTCGCGGTGTTCAGCAGGCGGGTGGGTCCTGGAGCCACGGTGATCCCGCGGAGGTTTCGGTCGGGTCAGCTTGGGACTCTGTCGGCATGCTTCTGGCAGTGGCTGCTCATGCGATCGCTGCTGGTATTCCTCCTTCCCTTCCCTCCCCCTTCACCCCACAACCCTTGTTTTGGGATTTTCCCGGGTCCTGTGCCATCCCCGGAGACTGCGAGCACTTTCGACTGTGCACCTCACGGTTCAGAAGAAGATGATCTGGTTGCCAGCATCGTCCTGCCTGCTGGGTGTCGGTTTCTTCACGGCGGTGACGGGCGAGCTCTGGAGCTGGGACATTCCACTTGGCATTGGAGCGTTCACTGTGATGGGCTGCGGCTCGGGCTGGATGTCCATTGGGGTCACAGATTCTGTCGCGGCAAAGGAAAGCAGCAGTTACAAACAGCAAACTCTTGGGAAGAGTTAATCGTCGCGTCAAGTTTAAAAAAAAAATCAATATGTTTTATTTAAATGGAAAGACTCCAACCCTCCGACCACACTCCAGTGGTATTCTGAAACGATATCATGATTAAATTTAGAAAAAAATTAGGAGTGACATTGTTGAACCCTTGGTTAAATTTGATAAGACTTGGGGAAAATGTATTGAACACTTCCATACAATATAAATTGCTCCCTCATTAACTGTTATATAAACTATATTACCTCGATATGGTGGAACGGACTTGACAACAAACAGACTTAAAGTGTTGAAACATTTAGTTCAGATTCTGTTTTGCATTGCACACACATTCTTATTATTAATTTTTTTTTTAAGGTTTGGGGGGTTTTATTTTTTCCTTTTTCCTTTTCTTTTTGTCTTTTTCTTTTTGTGTTTGTTTTATACAGTTAAAAGTTTTCTTTTAAAGATTTAACTATATTTACATAGAGACCGGGAGGTCTATACTCAATGTGTATTTTGACACTGGTCTCATATCAGGTTATACCTGTTATTAATGTAATCCCGATCCCTATGTATCAATATCGTTGTTATGTTTATCATTATTCTCTTTGCTCGGTTTTTTTATGTTAAAGATTTTTTTTAAATAAAGAAATAATATAAATACACAAAATATCATTGGACTAATTCAAATTCAAATAATTCACCAAATGGATTCTTGATGAGAAAACGAGAGCACGAGATTCAGGACTGTAAAATATACAGAATGGACATTGTTGAGCAGCCGACATTTGCCAGCCCAATGTCGAGCAAAATCACTCGTTAAAACGTTTCTGTATTGAACCCCAGTAATTATTTCTATGAATCAAGAGATCTTGCCGCACAACCGGCAATAGTAATGAGGTAAGTTGTCGTTTGGAGTTGCTGCTTGAAGGAGCCAGGTCAGGGGGAAGCATTCATCTAATACAGATGTGGCCTTTACCATTCCTGTCACAGGCAAACTGTTACATTTAAACCTACCCCCCCCCCCCCCCCCCCCCATTAAACTTTTACACGAATAAACATTAAATATGAGCAGCTAATAGCAAAGTCCACATTAAGGAACCAAGACTGAAGATACAGTTGAGATGCAGGCAGATACAAAATGCTGGAGTAACTCAGTGGGACAGGCAGCATCCCTGGAGGAAGGAATGGGTGACGGTTCGGGTCGAGACCCTTCTTATCTTCTGAAAGTGTCAAAGAGTTTCCAGCGGGAACTGTAATATATAGAGTCCAGTCTAAAGGAGGGTCCCAACACAAAATGTCACCCATCCTTTTTCTCCCGAGATGCTGCCTGTCCCACTGAGTTATTCCAGCACTTTGTGTCTATCTTTTGTAATATATAGAGATGCAGTTAGTGGTCAAATAGTGGATTGGAGAATGCACTATGGGGCGGGAGATTGCAACCTTCATGTGGTCCACCCTGTTTCGACGAATGCAATCAACCTGGCGTGCACAATCAAATAAGATCAAATAGAACAAGTTGTGCGACAACTTTAGGCTGTGCACGCCATACACAAGAAGAAGGAGAATGCACTATGATGTCAGGTGGAGGTCCGGCCATCTGTGGGAAGATGTGCTGGCGTTTGGATCAGACCTACAGTGACCATTTCCAAGACCGACCAAATCAGGCAATGTATTCATGCAAATCTCAGATCAATGAAAGGGTACAACAGAAATAACGGAAAAGATAAATAGAACCCTTGGTTGAGAATGACAAAATGCAAATAATCTAGTTCAGGGAAGTAACGTTTTCTTTTATTTTTTTAATTTGGCGAAGGGCCGATTGAGGATGCACTGCTGGAGTTAGAGAATGAAGGGGCAAGCGAGGCAAAATTAATAAAAGACAAACGGGGGCTGAAGGAGAGGGAAATAAAACTGGTTGGGAACAAAGTGAACGCGTGGGATTCTGCTTGTATGTTGGCTGATGAGCAACAATGGCTGGTTGAGCCAAAAAGTTTGTTTCACCAACTAAATGTGTGTATTGCTGAAAGGAACCGAGGTTGGAGAATGGGGAAGATACAATGAAACTGAACACAGATTGGTAGAGCTCAAAGGCCTGGTTCAACAGTGTGTTTCTTTGACGACTGTACGTGCAAGTCCTCACCTTGATGGGAGAGACTTAGGCTGCTTGGTATCACCGGGCTTGAAGACCTCCTGCCTCTCAGCACCCCATCATCTTTTACGAAAAACCTTGACGGGTTGTTTTGTCTTAAGTCCGCAGCGACTGATCCTTGAAGCAAAGTGAACAGTTACTCAGGCGACATATTAAATAGTTGAAAGACAACATTGAATTATATAAAATAATAAATGTGACAAAGCTGGAAATTAAAATGACGTGAAATACTGACAAAAGGCAGCCAGGTTCTTGGGTGTAAGTAGGGTAGTGGAGGGTTGGGCTTCAGTAGAGAGAAAAGGAAATAGATTGTTAAAGATGGAACTGCAGATGCTGGAAACTCGAGGGTACACAAAATGCTGGAGATAATGAAACCTTGCCTATCTCCTTCGCTCCATAGATGCTGCTGCACCCGCTGAGTTTCTCCCGCATTTTGTGTACACCCAAAGGAAACAGATTTAGCTTTGATGGGGCTGATAAGAGCTGCTGCCTCACAGCACCAGAGACCCAGGTTCGATCTTGACCTAGGTGCTGTCTGTGTGGAGTTTGCATGTACTCTGTGACCTAGTGAATTTCTTCCCACATCTGAAAGATGCCCGGGGTGTGTAGGTTAATTGACCTCTGCTAATTGCCCCTAGTGGGTAGGGAACCGATGCAAAAATGGGATAACATAGAACCAGTGCAAACAGGTGTCAATGGTGAGCACGGTCTCTGTGGGCCGAAGGGCCCATTTCCACGCTGTATCTTTCAATTGATTCAACCAAATGACCATTTGCTGCCTTCAAAATTATTTTGCTTTTAGAATTTGCCAAGATGGGAAGAGAGGTTGGTGTTCAAGTCAAACACAGGCAATTAATAGCAAGGATCGGTGGTTGGCCTTAGACAGGGTCTTGGCATTTGCATGCTTGCATACTAGAATGGCCAGCTGGTAAATGAAGGAATTAGGTTTACCTGATGAGGATAGCACCGATGAAGAGGGCATTCCAGCAATGGATTGTCGGTCCTTGGCTTTTCCACCCTTCTCTTTCCCCCCTTTTAAGGTGGCAAGTTTAGTCGGGATCTTCTGTTGTACTCCAGTGTGCTTCAGACTTTCATTGGTGGTGCTCACGAGATGAATGGGCACATGGGGTTTCGTAATGAGCGATTGCCGGATATCAGGCGTGCGAGTAAACATGGAGGTGTTGCTGTTCTCCCTCTGAAGATGGGCTTCAGCAGGTCGCTCGGAGTGCTCCATCAACGTGCTTGACTGCCCGAGGTCCTTGGTGCCGTGCTGGGCCAGTCCTGCGTCGCTCTGCGGTAGGATGTTCATCTCAGCTCTCTCTCCATCAAGGCTGTGGGGATGAGTGAAGCCTGGAATCTAAAGGGCCAACAATAAATGATGAGTCCACGGCATGTTGGATATCAACAACCAACCTTGACTGACAAGGAAAGGACACATCAAGACCACAGTGTTGTAAAGACTGGACAGGTGTAATAGACCATGGTGCCCCATATTCAATAAGATCAGGGCTGATCTTCACTTTTATGCCACATTCTTTCTGATACTGATATCACCACATGGATCAAGTAAATAGAGTTGCTGCCTTGCAGCGCCAGAGACCCGGGTGCAATCCTGACTACGGGGGCTGTCTGCACGGAGTTTGTACATTCTGCCCGTGACTGCATGGGTTTTCTCCATGTGCTTCGGTTTCCTCCCTCACTCCAAAGACTTACAGGTTTGCAGGTTAATTGGCTTCGGTAAAAATTGTAAATTGGCCCTAGTGTGTAGGCTGGCGTTAGTGTATGAGAATCGCTGGTTGGCACGGACACGTTGGGCTGAAGGGCCTGTTTCCGCACTGTATCTTTAAACTAAACGGTCTTATTATTTCAGCACATAAAATGTCTGGCAGGATCTTATGTAATTTAAGTAGAGTTTATATTTTTGTGCATTTGTCTGAGTCTATATGTCTATAATGCTGCTGCCAGCAGTATTCTCATTGTACTTGTACATATGGGAATAATCTCGACTTGACTCTTTCTCTAAACATAACGCAAGCCCCTTCTGAAGCCAAAATATCGTTCCATTAAAAGCCACAATTAAAGTGCTGGAGCAACTCAGCGCGTCAGGCACCATCTCTGGAGAATACAGATCAGTGATGTTTTGGGTGGGGACCTCTTCAGATTCAAAACGTCACCCATCCATGTTCTCCACAGATGCTGCCTGATCCACGAGTTACTCCAGCATTTTGTGTCTTTGTTTGTAAACAATGATCTGCAGTTCCTTGCGTCTAATATTCTTCCATTGCTAGTTTGTAAATGAGCCACAACAAATTAGCACTTCCTCCACCGAGTAACCAGTCTTAACTGATGTTGCTTTGCACTGCTTGCTCACTAGACTAGCAGTATTAACAAAGCCTCACTGCTCAGGAGGTTTCCAACCTTAAATCTACTCTAAGAACGGCTCTACTGCCCTCCAGTGGATCGCTACCTTTACCCCAGAGAAGAAATGTTGAATCCATCGTGCACTGGCAGTTACAATAGTTTCTTCTTTAAACCGACAATACTGAGGTTTAGTGGCAGCCTCAGTCAGGCTAACTATTGCACCGTGGATTAGAATGAGGCTGGCGAGCATTGTCTGTTCTCTACCAGGTAATCCATTCAACCCAATAATAAATCCACAAGCCATTTCCACCCAAGTCGTAGTTCTGATACCGGTGGATCATGAGCAATGCTATTCCTATCCCTATCGTTATTTCAATTGTTTCAGACTAAAACCTTGTAAGGTTTCAGTTAAAACTTGTTCTCTTTTCACCAACAATGAAAATACTTGGGGAACTGCCACTTGGCTAGTCTACACACCAATGGTGCGGCAGGTAATATTGATCCCTCAAACTGTAGTGTAGGGGTTTATCTGATCATTACACAAACACAGAATACTCTCCATGCGGTAAAGCTGTATCTTGGGCGGCTGAGTCCATATTGGCTTCAAGCAAGAACCCAACTCACCCCACCCTTTGCCCTCGACCCAGAAAATTCAGGCTTTTCCGATACTAATGTCGTTTCCTTTCGGTAGAATTGAATTTGCCCACAGGACGGCACGGTGGCGCAGCGCCAGAGACTCGGGTTCGAACCTGACTACGGGCGCTGTCTGGACGGAGTTTGCATGTTCTCCCTGTGACCGCGTGGGTTTTCTCCGGGTGCTCCGGTTTCGTCCCACACTCCAAAGGCGTACAGGTTTGTAATTTAATTGGCTGCGGTGATAAATTATAAATAGTCCCCAATGTGTAGGATAGTTTTAGTGTACAGGGTAAATCGCTGGTGGGTGCGGACTCGGTGGGCCTGGAAGGCCAGTTTCTGCACTGTATCTGTAACTCCAAAGTCAGACCACAACACCTTTGGTTCTTTTACTTAAGAAAGAACGGTGAATGCTGGAAAAATCGAAGGTAGACAAAAATGCTGGAGGAACTCAGCGGGTGAGGCAGCATCTATGGAGAGAAGGAAAAGGCGACGTTCCGGGTCTCGGCCTCACCCGCTGAATTCCTCCAGCATTTTTGTCTACCGCTGGTTCTTTTTACTGATCACTCTCACTGTACATCCATTATCATGTATCTATATGCTGAAAATGGCTGGATTGTAATCATGCGTTGTCAGTCCACTGATTGGTTAGCACGCAACAAAAGCTTCGATACACGTGACAATAAACTAAACTGAACTGAAACCCTTCAGCTTGGACAAACTGTTGTTCTCAATCCACTCTGTCTGAGTTACTCTAGCTCTTTGAGTCTATCTTCTGTCTATACTAATAACGTCTTTAAATATTTAGAACATATACATGTACTGCACAGGGATTGGCCAACAATTTCTGTGCCAAAACTGATGTCTCGGTAAACTAATCTCTATCGATAAACAAACAGTAGAGTGCTTACAGATGTAATATTGTCATGGACAATATTAAAACCATCCTGGCTCAAAGGGCTGAATGGCCTACTCCTGCACCTTTTGTCTAATATATAGTGTGCAACATTATCAGAGTGGAGGCATCAGCACAAGGTGAAAGGATGAATAGATTCAACAGCACAGCCTGAACGAGATTCATTTTAACTTGGAAATTCTCTGCAGACGACTGGCACTAGCTTCGTGTCTGCAGCAAATGGCTCTGGCCATGGTAGAACTGGACCCGGACAGTAGAGTACCATCACTGGTGTAATTTAGGAAGGGTAAAGCAGCAGTGTGACATTAGTGTAAAATCTGCTTTGATGGTATTAATAAAAGGATCAACATTGGTCAGGGCACTGGGGATAACAGAGCATTGTGGAATCCATTGACAGGATAGACTGGACTTCGGTTCAATATCTCAGAGTTTGCACTCGAGTGATTCTTTTTTATGTTCGGTGGATGTTGTAAAGTGTAAAATGTAAGGCAGGCAATGCTGAATGCAAGGCAGTGCTGAAAACCAGTCAAACAATTGCAACACTCGACACATATTTATACACTACTTTCTATCATCACCAACAGAGCAGGGCTGGAATAAAGTGGCAGCCTAGATGTTTCCACAAGTGCCAGCAGTGGACATTGGACCTTCAATGAACAATCACACTGAGCCATGACTGCTCTGCCATCACACGGAGCCCATTCATTACCTGTGCAGTCTCAGATGAAAACACGACCGAGCTCTGCTTCAGATGTTTGCGCTGTTGCTGTTCAAGGCGCTCCCTCTCTCTCTCGACCGTTCGTTGGGACTCTCGCAGACGCTCCAGATCCTGCTGGTAATTGCGCCGTTGGGACTCCAGCTCCTCCTTCTCCTGAGCCAGCTGCTTCATCTGCTTCTGTAACTCGTCCTCGCAGCCGAGGAGCCGAGCGTTCTGGAGGTCCATCTCCCGCTGCTGCCGATCACGGTCCCGCTCCCACTTCTGCTGCTCCAGCCGCACCTGGTTCTGCAGCTTCTGAACGTTTGCCCGCTCCTCGCGCTGCTTCTCGAAGTTCCGCTGCTTCTCTTGCTCCAGAAGCTGGCTGCCCCGTGAACCTACGGGTCGGTACTGTCTGTCCCGCTCCCAGCTCGCGCCCATACTCCGCTGCATCTCAATGTAGCTGTCCTGTTGGGCAATCATTACCTGAGGGAAACAAACAACCAGAGCACTCAATACAGGTACAGAGCACACTACAGTAGGCTGGGGAATGGGTAGTGGGGTGGGATCATTGTTCCACTTCAACTATCCACTCAGTATCTCCACATCCATTGTCCAGTACCCAAGGCCGCAAGTTAAGCAGTGACTTGTACTACTTTTCAATTCAGCACGTTGTATTCACTGCTCACAGTTCAATGATCATCACTACAGCTTGGGTGACAATTTTGCAGAATATCTTTGTTCAATTTCAAGCAGTTGTCTGTCACTTGAATTATTTGTCTCATCCTCTCAAGGGCCTGTCCCACTTACACGACATGTAGCGGGGTGACGCCCGTTTGGGGGTGAGTAGTCGCCCAAAGAGTCGTATCTTTTTTCTGGTCGCCGCTAGATTTTCAACATTGAAAAATGTTGGCGGCCTGCTGCGACTATGACGGGTGCCAGCGAGTCGCCGGGATAAAAATCGCTTAAGTGGGACAGGTCCTTCACTCCGTCACTTCAGCCGTAACCAAACGTGACTAGTTTAGACGCCTATCTTGGTTGGCAACACAAGTTGGATTGAGGGGGCTGTTATCGTACTTTATGACTAAGGGTGCAAGGATGAGGGGAAAGGTACCTTTAACCCATGTCCTCTGTATTATAGATCAATTTACTCATTGGTCTCTACGTGTGCATTTTTGGTCTGTTAGAATTATTTTAAACTACTCACCTTCAGCTTGTAAAGCAGGTGTGTCAGTCTCTGCACACTGTGGACCAGCTAAAGAGAATCAGACATCTATTAGACACGAGTCAAGAGGTGCAAGTGTTAAATTGTCATGTGTGCCAAAAACAGAACAAAGGGATACTCACTTGAGGCAGCACAACAGGTGTGTGAACAAAACACTCACAAATAACACAGCAACAAAAATATGAATCAAAAAATCCCAATATTAGTGCAAAAAGCCCAAGTCCTTAGTGCAACCAAGCCAGTTCAGTTTGGTTCTTGTAATCTTATGGTTGTTGGGAAGGATATATTCTTAAATGAGATGGTTACTGTCTTTGGCCTCTAATACCCTCTTCCTGAAGGCAGAGGTGAAATGAGAGTGTGGCCTCTTGATGATGCTGGCGCTGCCCTTATGAGGCAGTGCCTCCTATAGATCCCTTCAATGGAAATTATAAATGCAAGCAACCTAAAAATCAACCTTTTGTTTTGATTTTAATCTGCCAAGAATATCACTTTCCTAAAACTCTGATGTTTAATAAGTAGTGCATAAGTATTCTGTTAATGTTCCCTTCAATTAAAAGCAGAGTGTGAGGTTCACCCATCCCATTTAGAACGGAGACAAGGAAACACTTTTTCTCACAGAGAGTGGTGAGTCTGTGGAATTCTCTGCCTCAGAGGGCGGTGGAGGCAGATTCTCTTGATGCTTTCAAGAGAGAGCTAGATTGGGCTCTTAAAATAGCGGAGTCAGGGGATATGGGGAGAAAGCAGGAACGGGGTACCGATTGGGGATGATCAGCCATGATCACATTGAATGGCGGTGCTGGCTCGAAGGGCCGAATGGCCTACTCCTGCACCTATTGTCTATTGTTTTTTGAGTTTCACTTCACCCAATCCCTCAGGCTTTTGTAACAAGTTTCATATTATCTAATCATCACTACTTCAGTTGCCTCATCTTCTCTTGGTGGGGCTGTGGGCTGTCTAAATACCCACTATGCTTATTTCAAGACGGTGTGAACAAAACGCCTACTTTAGCCATGCTAACCCACAGTGTTGGTGGTCCAAGGAGGATTTTCACTCAGTGAAGAAAATGGTACACTTGGATTGTGAGGAGCTTGGATGTTCCTACCTGCTGCCTGGCTATTCTGGGGGACTGGAGGTTTGAGAAGTGCTGTGAAACAAGCCCTGTTAAGTTGCTGCCATGCACTTGTAGATAACAGATACTGGCACTGGTGGAGGCTTAAGCCTGCAGACTGCTGTGCTGGAAAAATGAGCGATTCTTGTTCTAAAATTATGTCACTGATGAAAATAAGTCAAGTTTACTCAAAACAGAACTGACCTCTGTATCACACATCAAACTGCTGTTACTACTGCCGCACCACCAAGATAGATCACTCTGAAAAACAGCAAATGGAAACACCATGTTAGACACAATGATCGATATTTACCAAATGAGGGTTCTGGTACACAGAACCAGCCCGAAAGCTGTTTAACCAACTGCAGTAGCACACAGCTTCAATAAATATTTGTGGTTATTGCAACAACAAAACAGTTGATAGTTGAAAGGTTAGTTTTGTTTTCATGTAGAGATGCTCTTCCTTCCATTCACTAATGCCCCGTGAGCTTCTCCACAATAAATCCATATCAACTATATTTCCGACATGAACTAATGAAAAGTGTGACGGTGGGGTGGGCCGCTGGAAGCCTTGCAGCAGCCTGGGGCTCGGCTGGACGGGGCGCCGCACCAAGAGGCCTATAACGTGGACTGGATGTGGCCTGCAGGGGCACAGAGCGGCAGAGGACACCAACGACCATGTTTGGCCAAGTCCACGCACCAAGCAACACCGCCAGGGCAACGGCATTCATGGTCAGGTCAAGAACTCTACACCGACCACAATTGGCACTTGAAAATGGTGCCAAATCTGGCGCCTCTGTATATTGTTTCAGTATACTACTACTATACACTTGTACTGTATATGTGATGCTTATCTAAGATGGATCTAAATGCTTATGTATAGCGACACATACTGAACTGTATACAATATACATGACCAATAAAGTACCAGTGAACTACCCTGTTCTTCTATGTGTCATCCTGGCACACATAATGGCCATTATGGTGTGCAACTAATTTTGATCAGTGCCAAGCAAGTATGAAAACAATATTTGCACCTTATTGCCCCGTCACCTTTTAATCAGCATAGTCCTGGTGTTAAAATCTCTACAAGTTGGAACTACAGTTTACTCTGATCATATAAAAGAACCCTGAAGGCTCACATGAATTGAACAGTTTATGCACTGTTTGCTGATCTAAGTTGGATAGTGGAAGGGTTGCTACAACAACTGGGCAGGAAGGACGGAAAAGCAGCCAAGGCCTGTGATAAAAATAGCAGAACTAATATTTGTTAGCACACTGTGTATGAGAGTTTGGTTTTGCAAGGTGATTCGCTGGGGACGTTTTAAAGAATGAAAGAATGCAGAGTAACAGACTCCCCAGTGATTGAGGGACAGTCTCGAACAAAGCAGACAAGAAATTGAGGTGGGGAAGCTGTCAGACAGGGTTACAGCTCATAAGAGAACAGAACACAAAACATTAACATTTTAGAGCAGATTAGATTGATGCTTGAATTTGCAGCAGGGCTTTGATAAGGTGACACACACGAGGCTGCTAAACAAGATAGGAGACCAAGGCATTAGAGGTGGCAAATCTCCACAGATGGCTATGGAGGCCAGGTCATCGGGTATTTTTAAATTAGAGATTGATATATTCCTGAGTAGTATGGGTGTCGAAGATTATTGGGAGAAGGCAGAATGAGGTTGAGACGGAAAAGATAGAGCAGCCATGATAGAATGGCGGTGGACTCGATGGCCTGAATGGTCTAATCCTGCTCCTATGTATTAGGAAAATAATATTAAAAGGACATGAAACATGGCAAATGCACGGGATCAGGTACAAGGTTCATCTGGAAATTTATGCAAGATGGACTGGGTGAGCAGAATGGTTTGTACTGTGTAATTTCTATACTTGAAGATTATTAATCCATTAATGGAATGTTGGAGCGTTATATAATAAGTTAGTGGGGATGTGGAAGGGAATTTCATCAATGCACGGGATGAAGATCGCACGTTAGGGGTTCATCAGAGGTACTGTACCATTTGTCCACTCTCACACTCCTGCAGCTGGGGATCCGAACTTGCCCGAGATCCAGGTTTCTCCTTCAGCTCACTGCTGGAAGACAATGTGTTCGACTTTTTCTTGATGGAGCCTTCTGAATATAGGAAAGGAAAATTAGGAGCAGAAAAAACCCCCATTGTGGCAACTTTCACAGGAGCCCTTGTCCAGCCTACCTTGCCCAACTTTCACAGGAGCCCTTGTCCAGCCTACCTTGCCCAACTTTCACAGGACCCCATGCCCAGCCTACCTTGCCCAACTTTCACAGAACCCCTTGTCCAGCCTACCTTGCCCAACTTTCACAGAACCCCTTGCCCAGCCTACCTTGCCCAACTTTCACAGGACCCCTTGTCCAGCCCACCACAATTACCTTTGATTAGATTAGCAGAACTGCTGTCGTAGCCTCCAAAAGTCTCCGCTCTGCGTGGCAATCCAGAGGACCCCAGGCTGTCTTCTATCTGCCAGTTTATGTTGTAGGGTTGACAGGCAATAAAGCTCTGAAGCCTTTCAACTGGAAGGATAAAAAAAATCATGTTATTTATCCAAGACTTGGAAAAAGTCTTGCATTCCCTCATGGGTCATATTTAGTTTAGTGGTACAGCAGGGAAACAGGCCCTTCGGTCCACTGAGTCCATGCCAATCATCGATCACCCATTCACACTAGTTCTATCTTATCTCACTATGGCATCCACTCCCTACACACTAGGGGCAAGTTACAGAGGCCAATTAACCTACAAACACGCATGTGGGAGGAAACCGGAGGAAACCAACGTGTTCATCGGCAGAACGTGCAAACTCCACACAGACAGCACTCAGGGTCAGGATCGAACCCGAGTCTCTGGCACTGTGAGGCAGTAACTCTGCCAGCTTCGCCACTGTGCCAACCCTCTGCGTATGAAAAGAATTAAAAGATTCATCCCAAATTGCCTTTTCTTTACTTTCTTGGTTATATTTAGAGACAAGAATATTAGCGTTTGGGAAAGGGATATAGTGTACAAGGTTGCACGACTTACTGGAAAGATGAGTTGGTTGGAGCAGTGGAGCATAGGGAAAGAAGAGCTTAATCACTGATGGTCATTGAGATCAAGGCTGATCACTAACCTGCAATACAACCTTAGACATGCCACCGCAAGGGCACTTGAGAGTGCTGTGGCTGAAAACCAGAATACAGAGATAACATTCCCTATATCCATCTCTGTAAGTTGGAATCAACACATTGCACTAGAAACGGGGTTGTAAACTTTGGTTGCTATATCCTTATAGATGAGTGTGCTGACAATGACTATCATTTTTTTGTATATGAAGAATGACTTTAAATCATGTGTTAGAGAATAGCGATGGTCCAGTGTCAGAATGTTTCTGACAGAAATAGCAAAGAGAGGAGCACCGTTTGAGAGTGGGTAACCTGGTGCAAGATCCCATTTGACCGTTATCATTTATTATCCCAGAGGTTCTCAGCGTGACACTAGCAGGCACTTGCTTGCAACCACATTACCCAAAGGACAGATTTCCAATGATCATAGCGTCAGAGGAAACAGGCCCTTTGGCCCAACTTACCCATGCCAACCCAGATGCCCCATCTACGCTGGTCCTTCCTCCCCTGTAAACCTTTCCTATCCATGTACATGTCGAAATGTATTTTAAAAGCTGCTAGAAATACCTGCCTCAACTACCTTCTCCAGCAAATCTTTCCATATACCCACTGTGTGAAAAGGTTGCCCCTCAGATTCCTATTAAATCTTTTAGAACTTGCGTCCTCTGGTTCCTCAAGATTGGCTTACTCTGCGTAGAAGCCTTTGTCCATTCACCCCGTCTATTCCCCTCAGTCCGGCTGCAGTCTTAAAACACTCGGATCCGTGTCTCATGACTAGTTCAGGGCGCATGGCTCTAACTCACCTTCTTTCAACACCTCGGTGAACACAATATCTCCCCGCTGGGACTCCACAGTGTCAGATCGAAGCAGCGCCCGTTGCCTTCCCGTGTCCAGGTAACCATTGACTTCCGCTATTTCATTGTAAATGTCCAACTTCTCGGTCAGGGTCCTCCTGAGCACATCATCCTTTGCGCTCAGATGCTCTGGAATTGGAAGAAAGAAATACTCTGTGAGACAGCTCTATATGATGACACTGGCCCCAGATCCACAGCGGCACAATTAAATCTACCCTGCTGAGCTGGGCTCCGAGGCAACTCCTGGTGCAGTGCCTTGTCATATAAAAGGATCAGTAGAAACAAAGCCATCAATCCCACAATCTTCCACCTCAACACTAGGATGCCGCAGTCACCATGGATTCCTGAAATATGGCGATGGGAGAAAGGCTCAACTCCAAACTGTTAAAGTCTAGAGAAAAGTGCTGCTGGTTACAGACTTCCGAATTCCTGTATTTTCAGTCAAAATCCCAGAACGTGATAAATTCGAGTTTTGAGATTAGTTTATTGTCACGTGTACCGAGGTATAGTGAAACGCTTTTGTTGCATGCTAACCGGTCAACGGAAAGTCAATACATGATTGTAATAGTTATCCACAGAGGACAGATTCAAAGAGGACAGAGACGAGCGATTGTAGTGCGTGATTGCAGATCCACTTCTGTGACACAAAGAGTCGCCTGGGTTGGGCACCATCTTCCTGAGATGACTTTCCAAGTCAAGTTGGAGGAGAACCTGCAGATGGTAGTTTATCTCCAGAGATGCTGCCGGACCCACTGAGTATCCCCAGCACTTTGTGACCTTTGCTGTAAACCGACATCTACAGTTCCTTGTTTCTACAGATGGTATCGTTCCTTAGTGCCCATTGTACTTGGCGCAGGGTTAACGGTTGCTGGCTTACTGGGGGCTACTGGGAAGCTTTGTGATTTATTTTGAAAGCAGTTATTTTCTAGATGTTGCAAGATGCAACCAAGGTAAACTAGCAATGAAGGCAGAAAATATTTGTCATGGAGGATTGGCGACCATCAGATGGGCTGCGTTGTCTTGGATAATGTCAAAGTGCTTCAAGCGCTTGAGTTGGACTCACAGGTTGATGCTACTTTGACACACATCTACTGGTGCCTCGTGGATGGTAGATTGGCATACACATACACATTTGGACATGTGCGACACACAGACACCACTCGTCCGGACTCACCGATAAGGTGCTGCAGGTCTGCTGATGCCTGGCCTTCTCAAGCAAGCACCAGCAACATGAATCATTAAAGGCAGCCAGCGTCAGAGACCCACACTCCTGTCATCGGGAAGAAGGTATAGCAGCCTGAAAACTATAATTTCCAGCTTCCTCTCTACAACCATCAGGCTATTAAACACGCCAACCTCCAAATACACTCCAAACCACACAGACTTGAGGGCATTATTGCCTATCTGTTGTGCCGCTGCAAGTAAGAATTTCACTGTTCCGTTTCGAGACGTAAGACAATAAAACACTCTCGACTATCAAGGGAAAACAAGCAATCAGCAAAACAAAAAAGCCACCTTAAAAACACTACTTTCCAGCAATATCCTCTTACGTTGAAGCTCTTTGATCCGAGCAGCTCGTCCCTCATCCTGTCGCCATTCCTCCTCTTGCTCACCAAGGTTTGCAGCCTCTTCAATTGGGTACCTGAGTAAAACCAAACAAATTAGCCACTGGCGTGAAGCTAGCAGAACCCACTTGCCGAGGCAGTAACTCATCACATTCTTAGGTTCATCGAATAGATGATGAGAAAAGTCCACCAACTGAAGAGGTCCTGAGCATGCAAATATTTGAAGATGGTCAGCATCAACACGGACACTGGGAGATGGTCACTGATGGTCCGGCCACTGGAGGGTGGCTGTTCTGACAGATATTGCATGAGGGGAAGAGATTTAAAAATCTCAAATGGCTGCAAGGAGAGCCCAGAGACAAGCTCTTTGGCCCAGTGCATTCACCTGCAGCAGAGACGGCCTCAAAATGGGCTCCTGAAGCACGCAAACGTTCACCGCGGAACTGACCGCTAACGGGCACACCATCGTCCTACAGAAAACTATTATCTCTGTAGACCATGCCAGCATGACACCCTGGTTTGGCTGCATGCGGGCATGGATTTCCTCAACAGCGTTTGTGAATGGAATTTATTACAATTTATTATTTATTATGAACAACCCTTCAGAATGCAGGGAAATTATTGATGTAGCAGTGGAATTCATTGCCACAGAAGGCTGTGAAGGCCAAGTCAATGTATATTTTTAAGACAGAGATAGATAGTTTCTTGATTGGTACAGGTGTCAGGGGCTCTGGGGAGAAGGCAGGAGAATGGGGTTGAGAGAGGAAGATAGACCAGCCATGATTGAATGGTGGAGTAGACAATGGGCAGAAAGGCCTAATTTTGCTCCTATCACTTCTGAACATATTGGGCCTTCAAAACCGCCACAAAATTCCTGCAACCACGTACTGGGGCCAGGATTAGCCTCCAGCTACTGTAATGGTCTTCCCTTGTGCTAGACGACAGCATAGCAGTGTCAGTACTACACTGGAATGTTTAGATTACAGCCTCGTGCCTCTCGAGTTGAATTGGATCCCATGACTTTGACTCGGCTGAAGGTGCTGACAACTGTTGATATCCTTTAGTCAGGAATCGAAAGCAGTCAAATTCCTAAGAGTAAGCACTGTCAAATTATTTCTGAAACGGACTTAGTTAAACTAAAGCGTTAGTTGATCTCAAATTGGCTGCGTTGTGCCGTTTCATCACAGGCTCCTTTTAACTAGCTCTCTTTGCTCATTGTTACATTAGTCAGGTTAGAGTTTACACAGCAACATGGAATTAATAAAAACATAAACTATGATCAAAGCACAGATAAAGTACTGCTTTGTCTCTCAGTAATGGATTACTGCTGGACCCAGCCAATGGAGCACTCGCAAACAGTGATCAACATGGACTCAGAAACAGCTTTCTCCTCTGTTATCAGGCTTCTGAACGATCCTTCCATAAGCTTGGGCACTGCCAATTCATCTCTACCCATGTGTAAGAAAGAACTGCAGATGCTGGTAAAATCAAAGGTAGACACAAAATGCTGGGATAACTCAGTGGGTGAGGCAGCACCTATGGAGAGAAGGAATGGGCGACGTTTCGGGTCGAGACCCGTTCCTTCTCTCCATAGATGCTGCCTCGCTCGATGAGTTACTCCAGCATTTTGTGTCTACCATCATCTCTTGCCATTGTGGACATTGGGTTTCTAAGGAACTGATGCACTACAATGCTGCGAACTACAGTGCATTCTGCACTCTGTATCGTTTCCATTGCTCTATCTATAGTACTTGACTTGATTGTGTTTTTTTGTGTAGAGTATCATCTGATCTAATTGGATAGCTTGAAAAAACAATGTTTTTCACTGTACCTCAGTATGCATGACAATACTAAACCTAAACACAGACCCAGGATCAGTGGGGGGGATACCTGTTCAGAGGCGGTAGCCCCGGCAGGTTAAAAGTGCACCAGCAAAGCTAGATAAAGTCTTTGTCGGTGACCATGTTGGTTTCCTCCCACATCCCAAAGACCTGCGTGTTTGTAGGTTGATTGGCCTCTGTAACTTGCCCCTAGTGTGTAGGGAGTGGACGTGAAAGTGGGATAACATAGAACTAGTGTAAACAGGTGATCAATGGTTGGCATGGACTCAGTGGACCGAAGGGCCTGTTTCCCTGCTGTATCACTAAACTAATTATGACCCATGAAGGAATGCAGACTATCTAACTTTTTCCAAGTCGCTGTTTATAGGAAAGTTCATACTGTATGAGTGGGTAGACACAAAAACCTGGAGTAACTCAGGTCAGGCAGCGGCTTTGGAGAAAAGGGAATAGGTGATGTTTTGGGTCGAGACACTTCTTCAGACTCGACAGATTCATACAAGTGGGTACAGCCCCCAAATTATGGTTCAGTACTTTAGGTGAGAGGCCACTCAGTGTCTGTTGTGCTACACTACCTGCATATAGCATCGCGAATAACGGCCATCCAAGTATTTCGCTCCTCCTTGGAATTTGTGTGGATTTCGTACATCTCGGGGCCCTCGTCTGAAGCACTGATGAGGAACATTCCCTTCTCCTCGTTGGCCACTTCCCTGACGATCAGCTTGTGCAGCGAGATGCCAGCTGGCTTCTGGTCCTGAGGATTTGGGATTGGGATTGGGCAAGAGCATAATGACTTAAAGCAGAACGATAGCAGCGTGCAACAGTAACTTTATTAACAAAATATAAAAATAAGAACACCAACAACAAAAAAAGACCAAGTACTGAAAAATTGCTGTAGCTCAGCGGGTCAAGCAGCAGCTCTGGAGGACATGGATAGGCAACGTTTCGGGTCGGGACTCCTTCAGGCTCCATCACTTTGTGTCACATCGCCTATCCATTTTCATCAAGGATGCTGCCTAACCTGCTGCGTTAATACAGCACTTGGCGTCTGCTGTCGGAAACCAGCATCTTGCGTCTATAAAAATAACTTTCCCCCTTTCCTGTCGACTTGCTGCTGCTAGATTATGGAGCAAGTCACTCCCTCTTTCTGTAGCGTTACCAAATCGCTTGAACAATTAGATGTGACAGGTCCGTCTTTTCATTTTTGCCACCCACCCAGTTGGTTTGCTCCGAGCGCGCAGGGTTATGCGTTGGCACCATACATCAAGCAGGTTGTGGGACAAGGACGAGACCATAAGCAGAAAGTATTACCCACCCCGCAGCTTTCTGGGGGAAAGGAAACGGAGAGCACTGCACCCCCAGTCTACAAAGAAATGAGTCGAGTTGTGAGGAACAGGCTGCCCTCTCACCACCCCGACAGACTTACCACAGTAGCAAACAAATACTTCTGGTCCTTTTCTTGAAGTAGCAGAATCACATCTGATAAAAGGAGAGCCAGAATATCTGTGTGAGAGAGAGAGGTGGGATAGAAATACAATTAATAAATCATTGCTATCTTCTCGTAATTATTGAGATTTGAAAAATGCTGAAATGCGCCATGGTGGTACAGCGGTAGAGTTGGTGCCTTACAGCGCCTGGGACCCGGGTTCCGTCTTGACTACGAGTGCTGTAAGGAGTGTGTACGTTCTCCCCGTGACCTGCGTGGGTTTTCTCCGGGTGCTCCAGTTTCCTCCCAAACTCCCAAGGGTGTACAGGTTTGTAGGCTAATTAGCTTTGGTAAAATTGTAAATTGTCCCTAGTGTGTGTCAGATAGTGTTAGGGATTACTGGTTGACGCTGACTCGGTGGGCCGAAGGGCCTGTTTCAAAATTAATCTACTACAAACCTACTGACTCCCATAGCTATGTTGACTACACTGCTTCCCACCCTGCTTCCTGTAAAGACTTTATCCCCTACTCCTAATTCCTCCATCTATGCCGCATCTGCTCCTAGGATGAGGTAGGTGATCCATACCAGGACATAGATGTCCTAATTCTTTAGGAAATAGGGCTTCCCCTCTTCCATTGTAGGTGAGCCTCTCACTATAATCTTCGATATCCCACAGCCCTGCTCTTGCTCCCCCTCACCCCCATTCGTATAAAGGACAGTGTCCCCCTTGTCCTCACCTTCCACCCCATCAGCCGTCGCATACACCACATAATCCTCCAACATTTTCGCCACCTCCAACGGGATCCCACTGCTGGCCACTTCTTCCACCCCTCTCTATTTTCCGCAGAGACTGTTGACTCCCTGCTCAACTCGTCCCTTTCCACCCAAACCACCCCCTCCCCAGGTACTTTCCCTGCAACCGCAGGAGATGCAACACCTGTCCCTTTACCTCACCCCCCCCTCCCCCCGACTCAATTCAAGGCCCAAACAGTCTTTTCTGGTGAGACATAGCTTCACTTGCGCCTCCTCCAACCTCATCTACTGTATCCGCTGTTCCAGGCGTCAACTTCT
The DNA here is from genome assembly GCA_963514005.1 of Raja brachyura. Next base: position 8,299,728 of record OY740810.1, read on the forward strand.
CCATATCAGCGAGACCAAGCGCAGGCTCGGAGATCGTTTCGCTGAACACCTCCGCTCAGTCCGTCTGAACCTACCTGATCTCCCGGTGGCTCAGCACTTCAACTCCCCTTCCCATTCAGACCTTTCTGTCCTGGGCCTCCTCCAGTGTCAGAATGAGGCCTAGCGCAAATTAGAGGAACAGCACCTCATATTTCGCTTGCGTAGTTTACACCCCAGTGGTATGAACATTGACTTCTCTAACTTCAGATAGCCTTTGCTTTTTCTCTCCATCCCCTCCCGCTTCCTAGTTCTCCCACTAGTCTTACTGTCTCCAACTACATTCTATCTTTGTCCCGCCCCCTTCCCTGACATCAGTCTGAAGAAGGGTCTCGACCTGAAACGTCACCCATTCCTTCTCTCCAGAGATGCTGCCTGACCCACTGAGTTACTCCAGCATTGTGTGTCTACCTTAAATTAATCTCACAATTTGATTCATCTCTTGTCCATCTTGAAATTAACACTTTTAACAGGCTATCTTTGAGCGCTGTCCTAATGGCACAAAACAAAAATTCTAAATTGGACTTTTACCTTTTAGCCGCCCAGATGCAGCCTTCCAGCACACAACGCCTTCGTACAGGAGTTTCCTCTTTGTTCGCAGCATGTTCATTTTATGGAACGTGCTTCCATTCTTCAGCTTGGCCGTCGACTTGATATCCATCCTATTCACAATCTCCTTCCAGCGCCGAGCTTTCTCACACAAGCTCACTCTGTCGTCCACGTCTGTTATTGTGTCCTTTATTAGCACCAATGCCTTCGGCAGCTCTTCGTGATCCTCCGAGCCAGCTAGGGAAAGACAAAGGGAGCACTCAGCGGTTTCCCACCAGTTTCCAGGGCCTGTCCCACCTACGCGATTTATTCGGCGACTTGCCGGCACCTGCCTGCCATAGCCGCAGACATGTCGCGGGGTGACACCTGTATGGTCGTGAGTAGTCGCCCAAAGAGTCATACCTTTTTCTGGTCGCCACTGGATTTTCAAAGTTTTGAAGCGACCTGCAGCGACTATGACGGGTGCCGGCAAGTCACCGAAAAAATCGCATAAGTGGGACAGGCCGTTCGTTTCCTTCTATACTCGTATAATTTATTTTCCCAATATTGTAGTTTATTTGTTTTCTTACACTACCGTTTTAGGTTTGACTTGAATTCATGTTGAATTCATGGATCTTATAGAAATTACAAAATTCTTAAGGGGTTGGACAGGCTAGATGGAGGAAGATTGTTCCCGACGTTGGGGAAGTCCAGCACATGGGGTCACAGTTTAAGGACAAAGGGGAAGTCTTTTAGGACCAAGATGAGAAAAGCATGTTTCACACAGAGTGGTGAGTCTGTGGAATTCTCTGCCACAGAAGGAAGTTGAGGCCAGTTCATTGGCTATATTTAAGAGGGAGTTAGATGTGGCCCTTGTGGCTAACGGGATCAGGGGGTATGGAGAGAAGGCAGGTACAGGATACTGAGTTAGATGATCAGCCATGATCATATTTAACGGCGGTGCAGGCTCGAAGGGCCTACTCCTGCACCTATTTTCTATGTTTCTATGATATCTTCAGCATTAGCATACACTCATTTATTGGGCTAATGCAGTAATTTCGAATTATTGGAACAATAAGTATGGCTCTCACAGAAAATACGTGGGTTTTCTACAAATTTTAATATTGCACAATCAAAACTCCTACGACATTGCTCGCCATGAAGTCCAAATTAGGATGACAGGAAGATGCAAAACATTTGAGACCCGCTACGACTAATGACGGGTACCAGCAAGTCGCAGAAAAAAAAAAAATTGCGTAAGTGGGACAGGCCCTTTACTTTTCCCAGTGCTGCTCCATAGTTCTTTAGTTTAAGGTCACCGATTCTTAAAGCAGGCACCCTCTGTGGAACAGTGCACGGAGAGCGCTGCAATGGGCTCGACGTCTACCAATTCCTGCTTCTGGCTTCAAATCATGGGACAATGACCCCAGGTAGAAACATGGCCCTTTTTTCCATAATAAGTCGAGGCATTATAAAATCCATCATGCTCTCTCAAAATAATTTTGATGATAATTTTCTCACAGCCAGCAGGAACTGGGATAACCTTGCCTCCGACTGCCGCTCCTGAGGCTAACACAATAGGAATATTGAATGAATGTCTCACAGCTGGGCAGACTGTGGATAAGGTGTATACATGTAGAGAGGTAAGCTTTCAGAAGCGAAGAAAAACATAGCACAGGTTCAAAATGGAATATGTCTAACTGGAAGATCCAGTAAACCATCTTGGTGCCTATAAAACAGAGTGGGAAGGTATAGGAAGGGGGTTTAAATTATTAAGGCGTAAGGCATTAAGCATGAAACTCAGTTGACACCTAACTTTGAGCAGAAATTGGGCAGTCTTTTAAAAATTCAGGGGAACCATCCAGTTCATTCAACAAGTTAAATGATTGCTTCCATTTAATAGATCATACCTTCAGTATTCTGAATAATCCTCTCCACTAAGACAGGGTATTTTGTTATGCGCTGAGTGACCAGTAAAATGCACTCCTGCACTCCGAGGCGCCTCACCACAGAATAGTTACTTAATTTCTGTAACAAAAAAAAGACACGTCAGTGAGACTGAGCTCAGAGTTTCCAGGGTGGACGGTGCGATTGAATAAGCCCTCAGCCTTTGTCTCTGCCGAGCACGCACCTTGATCAGATTCTGAAACTTCTTGTTCTGCTGGTACATCAACTTGTAATAGGTCACCGCCTCATGGTGCTGGCCACAGAAGTCCCCGTACTGCACCTTCATTTCATCCCCACATTCACCTGAGAACTGAGGCAAAATAGATTTGATCACTCCGCTCATTCACATTATAATTGATTCCGGTAGAACCTGATCTCACACTCAAAATTGTAAACTTTGACAACAATAGTAGAGGCACAAAATAATTTCTAGCCTTTAGGAATTGAATGTAGGTATGTTGCAAAACTTACCTTTAGCGGCGCTGCAGTTCTGCCGCTCCCCGTTTGCGCGACTTTGGCGCCTTTCAGAGTGGGGCGGGCTTAAAGTGCCGTTTTTCGACAGACTGGGATAATCGATGAATGTCGGGCGATTTCGTTGTGGATGAAAAATCGCTCCGACATTTCATCAATGAAGGTATTTTTAAATTACTCTAAATTATTAGTTAACTAGAGTAATTTAAAAATCACCTTCAAAAGCCATGAGCACCGACAACCGGAAGGATTTTCCGTAGGGGAGAAAAAAAGGTAAATAGTTTATTTTTATATTAAAAGTTGGTTTTTCGGGAGGCTTTAATAATATTTTTATGTTGCGAAATGGGGTCCCAAAAAATGTATGAATAAACAATATTTTTCCTCCCGACTTCACCGCTAACCGCAACGTTCTAATCCACCGCATTCCACTAAAACCCACTCGCTAGTTGATTTAAATGGCCATTAATTTACAGGCATAAAACACTAAATTCCTTCCATTTGGCCCAGAAATTCATGAAAATGAGATTTAAAAATTATGTTATATTGTGGATTATTTTGTGAATGTTATTTGGACACTTAGGCAATTTTAAAAAAGTTTATCTTTTCTTAAGAAATGGATAGATGTTTAGATGCTTTAATTTCAGGTAATCCAAGTAAGATTGTTTAATATTTGTTTCAGAATGCTTCAATCTATAATAACTGAAAATTTCATTGAGTTATCTTAATTTTTAAGAAAGTTATGGGCTTTTAACTTTTCCAGATCACAGCTTTTGAGTTAAGTCAATTGAAAGGCAATGGGGAGCAAGATGCTAATTTCCTAGTGTGAAAATGGCCATAATTTTCTTAATACTGAAGATATGAAAGTAAATTAGGTGTCAATTTAAACTTCTTTTTATGCTTTATCTGATGGGATAAATTGCAGACTTGATTTTTTAAATCTCAAAATTTTGTAACATTGCTACTGAATGCACCCGGAATATCACCAATGCATGTTCCCCAGACACACTGAGTTACTCCAGCACTTTATGTCCCTTAATACAACAGACTGCTTGTAGACAGAGTAAAGCACTCTCTAAGGGCCCCAATTATGCATGATCTACTTTTCCCTCTTAACCGCATTTTCCTGACATCTCCCCATAACCTTTGACACCCTTATTAAGCAAGAATCTATCAATCTCTGCTTTAAAAATACCCAATGAATTGGCCTCCATAGCCACCTGCGGCAATGAATTCCACAGATTCACCACAAATTCCTTCTCATCTCCATTCTGAAGGTACATTCTTTTGTGCTGAGGTTATGTCGTCAAGTTCTAGCCTCTCCCATTATTGGAAACATCCTTTCCGCGTCTACTCTTTCTTGCCCTTTCATTAGGTTTCGATGAGATTTCCCCCCGTCCTTCCAAGGCTTCCTCAGCCAACAATGAACCGTGATCACACCAACGTCCTACCTGTTGTGTGAGGACATCTCCAATTTTCTGGATGAGGTAATTCCGTTCACTTCCTTCTTCCAAGGAACTTTTCCGCCGTTCCTTCAAGCGGGAGAAGAAGTTTTTGTGGATTTCAAGTAGCCGGCGCAGGCAGGGAAAGATTCTATTCGCAGTGTGCTGGTCACTTAACTGAAGCTCCTCCTCCATCCCCCGGCAATATACATGCAGCATAATTTTCAGAGTTCTGACATGATGCATCTCTGTTTGCATGAGCTCTACGGACAAATGTGAGTGAGGGTTCGAGATTTACAAACATTTACTGCACTCATTTTGTTCAAAGAGTCTGCATTGGCTAAAAATGAACGGTGAAGTTTAATCCCACTTTGCAGTGTCACTCAGCAGCGTTGACAAATAAAGCACATCATGTGCTCTCCTAGGTATTTTTAAAATAAGCACAAGTTTGGACCCCAAGAGATTTCCATTAACGTCAGCTTCCCCGTTATAGAGGTGGCGGGCTGGGGGCGGGGGTGATCCAACTTATCACTCACTCCAACACAAAGCCATGTCATCTACATTTGTGTCAAAAAATGCAAGTTGGAAAAAACCGTGTTGAAATATTTACATTTTCCCCCATTAGATTTTGTGAGATTGAATTTTATTCCACAGCTCGATTTTCTGAGTAGTGATTTGTGAAATCTGTAAGGGTGACATTTCTTAACCCAAATGGTTGTAATATGAGGGTTGCCTATACATAGCATATTTTCTCTCTCTTTCGAGACCTTGTATAGTTAAGAAACTTGTGAATATCAATAGAAGGCAACTTGGTATTAAGGGCCTGTCCCACTGTACGAGGTAAATCAAGAGCTCTCCCGAGTAAAAAAAAATCAAACTTGTGGTAAGTACGTAGAATGTATGTAGCGCCTACGTCGGAGGTCGTGGATGTCACGTAGCGGCTCGTGATACTAACGGCAGGTACTCGGGAAACGCGGTAACTCGTGAAGTTTTTTCAGCACTGGGAAAAATGTCCACGAGAGCCCCCGAGTACCTACGAACGGCTAATACCGTAATTCTCCGAGTTCGAATCAGGGGAAACTCGGGAGAACTCTTGAATGACCTTGTACAGTGGGACAGGCCCTTTAGCCTGCAAAAGATAACCTGTAATCCAATCAGTTATTCCTCATTTCAGGTCCAAAGGAATAACTCTTTAATTTGATACTTGGCTTGGAGAAATAGCGTGGAAACAGGCCCTTCGGCCCACCGAGTCAATTAACCTACAAACCTGCACATCTTTGGAATGTGGGAGAAAACCCATGTGGTCACAGGGAGGACGTGCAAACTCCGTACAGACAGCACCCATGATCAGGATTGAATCTGGGTCTCTGGCGTCGTAAGGCAGCAACACTACCGCTGTGGCACTGTGCTGCCTAAACATATTCTAGACACCCCAACTCACACAGTAGACGTTTGTTCGAGACACCCCAGCAAGGGGGAAGATTGTGTGTGCATTTATCCTATCAAGCATTGTAAGAATGTTGGATGTTTAAATGAAATTACTCTTGTTCTGTTGGAGAGGCATCAAAAGAGCAAGAAAGGAATGAATCCAACTGTGATAATATTGGTTAAAAAAAAATGCTGGTCATGTCTTCCAAGCTCATGAAGGATGATGATCAAGTATTTGAAGGCAAGTTATTTAATTATCGTGGAACTGTACAGCTCCAAGAGCCAACAACCTCACGTCAGAAAATTCATCCAATACTGTTGGGGCGGCACAGTGGTGCAGCGGCAGTGTTTCTGCCTCACAGAGCCAGATCTTAAATATGGGTGCTATCCGTATAGAGTTTGCACGTTCTCCCTGCGAGGGCATGGGTTTTCTCCGGGTGCTCCCACATTCCAAAGATGTGCAGGTTTGTAGGTTCAATGGCTTTTGTAAATTGCCCCTGGTGTGTAGGATAGAACTTGTCTGTGGGTGATCGCTGGTCAGCACTAAAACTAAAACTGGTTTGAAACGTATTAAAATCTGGAATACATTATGTGATCATCTACATCCAGCGTTTATGATCATGAGGGTGAAATATGCAAATCCAATTGAAAGGACATACATGAAAATTTCTACACATGTTGATCTCAGGGACAGGGAGCGATGGTATAAAACGTGCTCACTGGTTAAGTAAAATACTGAACCAATAAGTCACGGTGATCTATGGGAACGTGGCATGTTGCCTCCACGATGGATCCTGAGCACAACCTCAAATTCACTGACATTCACAGAGAGATGAATAGATGGTGACCTTTGCCTTATTTACCGTAAATAACATCCTGCCTTTTGATGACTTCCTTGCTCTGTGTCTTTGCGTATGCCTGGTCCACTGCCAGACTCCACGATTCAGCCTCAAACTCCTGGCCATCTACCTCCAACTCTGCCTTCAGTGAAGCGTAAATGGTGTCTGAACAAAAAAACATGGGAAGATTGATTAGACATGATCTTTATTCACCCCTTCCCCTCAGAAGTACTTCATGAAGCACGTCATCCTTTTTGTTCTCAGGTGTAGCTCTGGTGTGGGCTCAATCTAATCCCCACCTCTTAGCTGGAAGTCCACGCCCCAGACTCTACCCATCCACAACGTTTTCGTCACCATCCAACCACATGACACTCACTACCCCTAGCTGTTAGAACCTTCCCACATACGGTCCATGGATTCAACAGCAACTTCAGTCAACCAGAGTAATGTTTGCAGGGCTTTATTCCAAATGGAATCTAAAGCAATGGAAGATTATTTCATACAATGTTATAACTCTTTTTTTCCAGCTCATACTCTCTCTATCCAAGATCCTTGATCCAAGATGGCGGCCAACCCAGGCGACTCTGTGTGCTTGTCACAGAAGTGGATCTTCAAACACGCACTACAATCGCTCCACTCTTTTAAATCTCTACTCCGACAACACCATCCCTTATTTTATTCACATTATTCCCATTATTATGTATTTGTACACTGTGGATGGATCGATTGTAATCATGTATTGTCTTTCTGCTGACTGGCTAGAATGCACCAAAAGCTTTTCACTGTAACTTGGTACAAGTACCAATAAACTAATGCGTAAGAAAGAAATGCAGATGCTGGTTTAAATCGAAGGTAGATACAAAATGCTGGAGTAACTCAGCAGGTGAGGCAGCATCTCTGGAGAGAAGGAATGGGTGACGTTTCAGGTCGAGACCCTTCTTCAGGCTGATGACGGGGGAGGGGGCGGGACAAAGATAGAATGTAGGTGAAGACAGTAAGAGTAGTGGGAGAACTGGGAAGGGGATGGAGAGAGAAAGCAAGGACTATCGGAAGTTATCCGACAATAAATTAAACTACAGTGGGAGCAGATTTATACTGTGTATATTGTGTTGCATAGCCTGGAAACCTCCCAACTCTCTCCCTCTTCAGCCCAGCACTCAGCACACTGTCCTACCTTCTGCCACGAGCGATTCAGCAGATGATGAAACCAGGCTTGGAGTTTCCTCAGCCCATGGTTTACCTCTTGGGATTCCATTCTCCACCTCCTGCTCCATCTCCCCTGCAGTTACTCTAAACCATGAAATATGCGCGCATTAGAACTCAACAGAATAAGCCAGTAAACAAAGTTCAAAGTTGGAATGCAATCAGGCCTGAAGGTTCGTCGGTCCGTTGGTGCAAAGTGTCTTGCCACAGGGTAGACAGATTCTGATCTGCTCCTGCAGCTCTTGTTCTGATTCAATTAATTTTAAGTGTGGCAACCCAGTTCCCAATAAAAAAAAACATTTGTGGCGGCACGGTGGCATTATATTATATTTTGGTTAATTTCCCAGGCAATTGTGTAGCCAAAATCAATCACATTAGTTTAGATTCCAATTCATAATTCACATTCAGGTATTCAATATTCTAGGCCATGTCCATTTGAGAAATTTATCAGGTTGCTACTCTATGACCTTCACCTTTAAGATACAGTTATGATAAGGGACAGATAAAACAGTGTCAGATTTGGTGTCAATGCTATTAAAAGTGCCAGAATTTTAACTGTAGGATATTATAGATCCAGGTTTTAGGAGCATCTTCATCCATCAGTCACGATGTCAGTCAGTTAGCAAAAAAAAAGTTGCTGGAGAAACTCAGTGGGTCAGTCAGTATCTATGGAGGGAAATGGATAGTCAACATTTCGGGTTGAGACCCTTCATGTTGAGTCACTCTACAGATTCCACCTTCTGTAGTCCTTCTGCCTACATTTGCAAACACTTGCAATGTGAGGAATTTATGTGTTATTTTATGTTTATCAAGTTGTACAAACCCGTCTTTGCTGACGCTGTTAACACTAAACGAAGGTTGGGAAGGTCGTCTTGGCGGAATGGTCATGCCGATATTCCGCGCTGCACCGGGCGTGCCATCCGCAGCCAGTTGTGCACACCGTGGTTGCTCCCTCGCTGAAGATGCTGTACCAAGAAAAGGTCCACAGGTCAGAAACCAACCCTTGCACTGCCTCTTCCATCCCGAGCCTAATCTTTCCATTCCTACCCTCCTCCCTTCCCCACACCTCCATCCTTTACACTCGCACCACCACCTAATCCCAAAACTAATCTTGTACATTTTGTCTCAATCGTGTAAAAGTGTCTCAATCTAGTTTTTAATGTTTGGAATTTAAAAAAATTTAAAAATTCTGAAAGATTTCTATTGTATTCCTTTATATTTTGGCTTTGGTTCCTTAAAATGGCTAATCTCCAGTCACTATTAGATCAATCTAAATTGTTTCTTGCTTATAATTTACTTTCAAGTGTTGACAATTCTACAAAAGGTGGATCTGAGGAGCTTGGCGGGAATCTACTCTGCGGCTAAGAAGCAAAAGAACTACAAATGCTGGATGTTTAACAACGGAAAATTGTGGAAATACTCAGGTCAGATAGCACCGGTGGCGAGAGGAGGAGTTAATGTTTGACATCAATGACTTTACTACACTATGGCCCCTGGTGTTTAGGCACAAATGCTCCTTCCATGCCACCATTTCCCAATCACCCACTTGTGGACTTCTCCATGACTTTGTTCCTGGCCCTCCTGTGCTTCAACCTCTGACGTCCTTCACCATGCAACAGGCACAATTCGTCCAGATGACACTTCATTCTTGAACATCTATCCCCGAACCAGGCCATTGCTCATCCTCTTCATTGGAAAGTAATTACTCTTTCAAATGTTTTTTGACAAAATAGTGGAAGAATTGTATTGAATGTGATTTTAAATCCCTCAAATATACTAAATTAGTTCACACACAAGGCGAATGTATTCGGGGATGACTTTCCAGTTCAATGATGAAAACAAGTTAGAAATGTCATGCTTAGCGATTAGCAATTGAATTGTGGGTCCTATTTCAAGTTCAAGTTCACATTTATTGCCACATGCACCAATTATGGTACAGTGGAATTTGATTTACCATGCAGCCATACAAACAAAAGAGCACAATACACAATAGAATACAACATGAACATCCACCACAGCGGAATCAACATTCTTCACAGTGGTGGAAGGCAAGAACTTTGTCAGTGCTCCTCCTTTAAGTGATGTTGGCGTGCATTAAAGGTTGAAAGGCAATAATCAAAGAGCAACAAGGTTTAGGGCAAAGATAACATAAAAGCGCCTTTCCCATGGGATCAAACTTTATTTCTGACGGCGAGATAGTCCAGAGACATAATATGAATGATGACTTAAGTGGGAGAGTTGAAAATAAAATATATTAATGAAAATGCAATGTAGCAAGTGATAGTTGGTTGTGCCTAACAATGTTGTGATAGGAACCCTCTCAGACCTTTTTACATTTAAAGCACCGGAATCTGGAACAAAAAACAGAACACTGGAAGAACTCAAACGGTCAAGCAGCATCTGTGGAAGCAAAAGGTTTAAGTCAATAATGCGAGTTGAGACCGTGGATCGGGACTGAGAGGGAAGAGAAGGTTTCCTGATATAGCAACATGAGCGGGAGTGGGACTGAGGCTGGGAGGTAATAGGTAGAATCAGATGTGGAGGGGACAATTGGTACGTGGATCCAGGTTGGGGGGGGGGGGAAATGGAACAAAGGGAGAGAAAAAACAATGTGGACAGGCGAGTGTGTATTGGAGGAGGACACCGGTGGCATGGGTTACTTGAAATTGGAAGATTCAATGTGCGTACCTTCCGGTTGGAAGCTGTCCAAGCAGAATAGGAGATTTTGTTCTTCCAATTTGCATTTGGCCTCTATGTAGCAATGGAGAAAGCCAAGGACAGACATGTCAGTGGGAGCGAGGCGTTAAAATGACTTGCAAATAGAAGGTTGAGATGCCGGTTATGGACAAGGTCCAGATGCTCCGCTAAATGCTCAAAATTGGTTTCACCAATGTGGCAGAGGCCAGGTCGTGGGCACTGAATGCGGTCGAAGCAGATCAATGGCATTAAGCTGGAACTGGCAGACAAGAGATGGAGAGACCCAGGGATGGCTCTCGTAGAAAAGGTTAAAAGATCATGCCGTTACAGTTTGGGTGTACTCCATATCTTGGCGGCGCATTGTTAGGATCTACCAGAGTCAGCTTTATCCTGCAGCTAAGCCCACACCTGTACCCGAACCAGGCGTGAAGGCTGCCTCTAAGTGCCTGAAATCGGACAGTACAAATCCTTATCTTGATGAGCGAAAGAAAACTTTAATTGTTTGGCCCATTTATAACACAGGGCAGCACAACCCAAGGCTGTCCTGGATAAAAATGCAATGTGCTCCTTTAATCAAGCAATGCCTGACAGCTGTTAGGCTACAGCCCCAGTTCAATTAATACTGATTTAAAGATCAGAGTGACCTGGATATTGCAAGTTAAACTCAGGAACCGCAGCCAGTGGGACCCTCCCCTACGTGGAGACATCAGCAATATCTACAAGTCGCCCTGTGGGTGTAGGGTTGGATTACGAAATTACCGCAAGATCTAAAACTATCAAAGAGCCCAATGACATTACAGGTGTGCAAATGTCTCTCCGCTCCAGAAACCCAAGCTCATTTCTGGCTTCTGCTGCTGCACCTGTGGAGTTTGTAGATTCTCAATGATGATGTTTCCCTCAGGCTTCCTAGTTTTGCCCCACATCCCATATCCATGCAGTGTTGAGTTAATTAGTGACTGTAAATTTGTGTAGGTGGCTGAAGGAAAAGAAGTGAGTGAGCTAATGGACTAAGTGAGATAATAGATTACGGGGAAGTATGTGGGGGAAAGGGGGATTTATGGAATTACTCAGAGCTCTCGGATAGACCCGGTGGGCTGAATGGCCTTCTGCAGACGAATGCATCAAGAATGACCATTCCTTTACCTTTATTGGAATGCATCACAGCATTGTTTGGGAACAGCTCCATCCAAGACCGCAAGGGAGTTGAGGGTGTAGCCCAGGCCATCTCTCAAACCAACCGCCCTTCTATTGAGTCTGAAGAAGGGTTTTCGGCCCAAAACGTTGCCTATCTCCTTCGCTCCATAGATGCTGCTGCACCCGCTGAGTTTCTCCAGCATTTTGTGTAAACCCTCCCTTCTACTGACTTCATCTACACTTCACGCTGATTCAGAATCAAGGCTACCAGCAGAATCAAGGACGAATCTCACCCTGGTCACTCACTCTTCTCCCCTCTCCCATCGGGCAAGAGGTACAGAAGTGTGAAAATGCACACCTCCAGATTCAGGGACAGTTTCTTCCCAGCTGTTATCAGGCAATTTGAGGAAGGACATTCTTGCTATTGAGAGAGTGCAGCATAGGTTCACAAGGTTAATTCCCGGGATGGTGGTTCTGTTATATGATGAAAGAATGGAGCAACTGGGCTGGAATACTCTGGAATTTAGAAGGATGAGAGGGGATCTCAGCAGATGGAAGTATAGGAGAAACAGCAGATGTAAGTATAGGAGTACCTTCCCCTTAAGAGCTGTGGCAGTTCAAGATGACAGCTCGCCATTAACTACCCAGATGAACAATAAATGCTGGCCTTGCTAGCAACTCCCAAATCTCACCCCCCCCCCACCCAATTTTTTTTAAATGATCTGATCAAATCTGGCAGAGGAACTGACCGAACTCTCAAGCATGATACCAAAAGATTAGTCCTGGTGTAAAGACATTAGCCAAAGTGTAGTTTGTCTGCAGAAGCAGATGGCAAGTTGAAATAGAAATGAGCTTGGCTTTTAATATAGGTAAATGTTGAGTAACACAGTGTGTTGGGGGAGCTAAGCGCACATTCATTTTACACTTAAAAATCATTCAGGAAACACAAGATGTTTTTGATATAGTCAATGCAGTTAAATAACGACTAGAATAAGAAGCCCATCCATAAAGTTGAATACAGTTCCCCAGCCAATGTCAACCACACTAATGTGGGGCTGAAGCCATATATCAGGCAGAAGGGATAGGATTTAATTTCCTGAAGGACCTGAATGAACCAGCGGCAATCACTGATTTCATTGTCATCATTACTGGTAATGGCTTCTCATCCCAGTAGTTAAGTGGATTTGTGTCCTCAATGAATTTCCACTCAATCTACATTTCTGGACTGTCATGATTAGCGCTGCAATTGATAGTAAAATTGAAATCCACGGTACAGCTCTAGTTTATTAACAGCAAAACTAACGGTTTTGTGCTAGGTATTCTCAGGTACATTTGCAACAATTAGATGGAGAGGATAATTCAAGGGTCCCCAGTTACCAGAATGGACATTGGAGCCTTGGAACCATTACTCTAAGGTACAAATTTTAAAAATATGATTTGTGAAATGACTAAACTAGCCTTGACTGGATAAGACTATCAAGCAAGCAGTTTACAGGTAGCATATTTGTTGTCGAGATTAAACGCCAGAAATCTACTTCTTCTAAAAGGTGCTCTGTAGCATAAGTTGCCTGGATGCAGTGAGTGCTGACAACTAGTCTCGAAGAGTAGTTGTTCCAAGTACGTATAGCAAGTGGTTGGGCACAAGGGATGTGTAGACTGGAACTTGTCCCATTCCTTTTAATGTCCAAAAATATTTTCTGGGAGATTTTCTTGCGTCTCTCTCTTTCAAACAAAGAAACAACTGCAGAAAAATGTGACTTTATAACAGGAATTAATAAAATATGGAAGTTATCAATAATAGTTGTGATGGGGGCAACTGTACGAATTGTGGAAGAAATGCAAGGAGACATATAAAATTCTAAAAGGACTGGAGAAGCTAGATGCAAGAAAAATGTTCCCAATGTTGGGCGAGTCCAGAACCAGGGCCACAATCTTAGAATAAAGGGGAGGTCATTTAAGACTGAGGTGAGAAAATACTTTTTCACCCAGAGAGTTGTGAATTTATGGAATTCCCTGCCACAGAGGGCAGTGGAGGCCAAGTCACTGGATGGATTTAAGAGAGAGTTAGATAGAGCTCTAGGGGCTAGTGGAGTCAAGGGATATGGGGAGAAGGCAGGCACGGGTTATTGACAGGGGATGATCAGCCATGATGACAATGAATGGCGGTGCTGGCTCGAAGGGCCGAATGACCTCCTCCTGCACCTATTTTCTATGCTTCTATGTTTCTATGTTAAAAACAACCATGCACTTTCATTATATCAACAGTATAAAGGCCCAGCTGTGATATAAATAGAAATTCTGTAAAAATTAAACAGCTATAATAATGGGAACAGAAACAATTAATAGTAAAACTGAAAAGAGCTCAGATCAGAACATCAGGTCATGACCTGAAACATCAATTCTCTTTCTTCACAAGTGCTATCCAGCTTGCTGAATCAATCCCATAATTAGTTTCTGTTTCATGTTTCTGGCATCCCCATTACTTTGCTCTCGTGAAGAACTTACCTTGTTGGGATGTGCTCTGTGGATTTCCTGCAAGTTTCTGCTGGGAGTCCTTTAGCTGTGAAAAGAAAGTTACACGCAACATTAATCTCCTCACTGGACCTGAAGACTTTACTCTGTTGGGTTAATAGATTACTGTATTTATTAACTATTCTGAAACGCCATCCCTGATAATGCAGAGTGGTAAATGTCCTTTGCAAGAACATGCTTTTTATTGCAGGGAAATGGGACATGGTTTTGAAAGTTAGGTAGGTTTATGGGCATTAATCAATATTTAATGAAAATCTGAGTGCCGTTGAGATCTCCAGAAGTAGTTCAATATTGCCCTGTAGCATATACATTTTATTGGGGCGAGTGTCAATATTTGCAGGTGCATGTCTCATAGGGAAGCGTGAAAGCATGAGCACACTTTTAAAGGTGTGAAGGTTTTTAGTTTAGTTTGGTTTAGAGATCCAGCACGGAAACAGGCCCTTCGGCCAACCAAGTCTGTGCAGACCAGCGATTCCCATTCACTGGCACTATGCTACACACTACAGAAAATTTATAATCCTTATCGAAGCCATTAACCTATAAACCTGTGCGTCTTTGAAGTGTTTTATGAGGAAAGCTGAGCACCCGGGGAAAACCCACCCAGTCACGGGGAGAAGGTACAAACTCCGTACAGACACCACCCGTAGTCAGGATCGAACCCTGGACTCTGGCGCTGTAAAACAGCAACTCTACCGCTGCCCTTTAATAGAGTGAATAATGAAAAAGATGGCTTTCTGTTGTTAGGAATGAAAGGTTATTAATTTTAAAGTATTCATGCAGCGTGAAGTGTTGCATATTGATGGAGCATGAAATGCTTTGCTTCTGGCAATAATCGAGGGGGAGATCACTGCATATTTTAAAGTAAATATCTGAACCACAAACCACAAGTACAAGGCGAGCAAAGGTAGACAAAAAATGCTGGAGAAACTCAGCAGGTGCGGCAGCACCTATGGAGAGAAGGAATAGGCGACATTTCGGATCTGTACTTGAGTTTGTTAGAACCAAACAAGGCAAGAGTTTTGAAGAGGGGAGAGGGATTACTAGATTGTTTAAAAGCCTTCTGGCCTCAGCAAGGAAGACAGTGAGAGAGAAAAGAATCTCCCACAGATCATATAAAAGAACATTTCAATAGTGGGAAATGATGATGGTGTGATGCATAACATATGAATACTGAACTTACCAAATAGTGAAAGGCCTGGATGGAGTGGATGTGGAGAGGATGTTTTCACTAGTGGGAGAATCTAGGAATAGAGCCATAGCCTCAGGATAAAGGGGCATACCTTTAGAAAGGAGATGAGGTGGAATTTCTTGACTAGGGTGGTGAATCTGCGGAATTCATTGCCACAGAAGGCTGTGGAGGCCAAGTCAATGTATATTTTTAAGGAGGAGCTGAATGGTCTAAATCTGCTCCTGTAACTTACGAACTTATGAACAACTGGGAGGCAGTGCTAAGTTGTTGCTTGAAGTCTACTCAATAACGGAACTGTGGGCCTTCCTTATATTCACTTCCGCAGTGTGGTGGCGGCAACAAACTGTAATACATTTCTCTGTAAAATACTTGTTCAATCTGGCCGTGAGAACATCTGAACTTTGCACAGTTTTTCTTTGCGGATTCTCTCCGGATGATCACCAAGCTCTCAAGTGAGCTCATGTATGACCAAGGGGGTTAAAATCACCACTTCCTGTCTACTTTGGAAGTCCATAACACAAAAAAAAAAAGAACAGCTCTACAAGTTTTCATTTCACACTGCAAGTCCCACAATAAATCTGCACAATCGACCCAAGAACAAGGCTGGTGCGAGACAAGAAAGATAGGACTCCGCTGGAAGTGCAGGTGAGGAACAAGCAGTGTAAATGGGAGCTTAACTCTGCATTAAAGCCTACAGCAGAGTGCGATTTAGAAATGACTGCTGCTATGTTGATAAGAATAACAAAACTGATCCAGCTGATTTGGCACGAGCTGGGCGGGAACGTCCGCAGCACTGAGCAGTTAATCTTTTGAGTATTAACAGACTTAGACCTACAGCGCCAGCTGTGTGTGTCTGTGG
The DNA here is from genome assembly GCA_963514005.1 of Raja brachyura. Next base: position 8,316,030 of record OY740810.1, read on the forward strand.
GTGTGTACATTTATCTGTGTATTTGAGTGACTGAAGATAAAAGAGCAGGAAACAGTCAGATAATAATTCCAATCAAAGGTCTTTGTATGTATTTTAATATATGGTCTGTACTCTGAGCCACTCCTGTAGCTCTGTAGCAATTCTGTTACATTTTTATGCATTGACGGCCAATCTGAATTATGGAAGTGTAATGCTGATCCGATATTTTTTCTTGGAGCTAATATGTCATTAACACTGGTATTTATCATTCATCTTGACTAGCAAGGCACGACCAAAAGCCTGCCACTGCTGTGGCAAACACTGGGATCAAACTGCAACTGATTTACAATGATGCCACATGTGCCAATCCTGGCCATTCCAATGGAGTGGTGGGACTAGAATGATGGAGAAACCATTAATATTCAACCACTGCGGCCAATTTATATTCAATTCGAGGTGTGGGTAGGAGGGACAGTCCCGTTAATGACATTAAGACTCTGGAGAGATGTCTGTAGGAAGGAACTGCAGATGTTGGTTTAAACCAAAGAAAAAGACACATTGTTGAGACCCTCCTTCAGCATGGAACAGTCTGAAAAAGGGTCTCAACCAGAAACGTCACCCATTCCTTCTCTCCAGAGATGCTGCCCGTCCCACTGAGTTACTCCAGTTTTTTGTGTCTATCTAGAGAGATGTGTGGTCACTATCACAAACCACCATCTTACTTTAGTGTCATCTGCAAATTTACCCATCATGGTGTATACATTTCATCCAAATTAAAGAAATACATTTCATCCAATTTAAAGAAATGCCGAATAACGAGTCCAGCATTGATCCCCGTGGCATGCCACTGGCCACAAACCTCCAGTACAAAAAACACCTTTCCATCATCATCCTCTGCTTCATACCATCAAGCTGTCCCATGCAAGCTAGCCTATCATTGGAACACTGTTAAAGGCCTTGCTGAATTCCATGGACAATGTCTGCTACCGTAGTGTTGAACTCCAAGATGTTGGTGGTGGAGAACTCAGCAATAGCAATGTCATTGAGCATCAAGGGCAGGTGGTTAGACTTTCTCGCATTGGGGATGGTCATTGAGGGACATTTTCAGCGGTGCTACTGTTACTCGCCACTTCTCAGCCCATGCCAGAATATTCTCTGGGATTTGCTGCACGCAGGTACGGATTGTTTCATTTGCTGATGGAACTGCGAATGGTATTGAATATGCTGCGATCCATATCGAGCTCTCCATATGCTCATCAATTCCACCCAGATTCCAACAGTCGCCTGGGGCAATTTACAGAAGGCCAATTAGCATACCAACCGCACATCCTTGGGTGTGGGAGGAAGCTAGAGAACAAAGGTAAAGCCTCCCTGATCACCAGCATTCTTTGATGTCACACGTGGTAAGATGCTGCCTTGATGTCAAGGACAGTCACTCTCAACCCACAGTTGTGTTCATATTTATTTCAATTTTTATAATACAATCTGGTGTTCTCTTAGGATCACAGTGAAGATGAGGCCATAAATGTGTTCAATTCTACCTGTCCTTCTTTCAACTGGTAGAATACAGGCCCACTGGATAACATTGAGTTGCAGTACTGACACAAGTGGGTCAGTCAAACCGTTGTGCTGGTCACTGATTGTAGCAGAGGTCATTTAAAGGAAGGAAACAAACAGAATATGACCCTGATTATCAAGCTATACGCTTCAATAAGGCTTTCCTTGTGGAGTGCTGGCACTATTTTTAAATTGGCTCGTGATCAAGGACTACGGTGCACCACACAAAAACTGAGAGGCAACAGGTAAACCCAAAATAAACTCAAGAGGTGGGATCAATCTTAGGTTTGAAAGTACAGAGGGAGGCAAAACAAGGGAGAAGCAGAGAGAGGGATGGAGGTTCAGGAAGACGGAAGGTCAGCGGGAGGCGATAATTGTGCAGAAAGAAAATGGGAAGAAGAAGAGCTTCATAATTTCAAGGCCGAGGGGAAGAACAAGCAGTGCAACCAGCAACAATGCAAACCAATTAATGACATGATTCAAGTAAAACCATGCTGGCAAACCCCAGGGGAAACCTTGAAACGAGCTCAGCATCAAAAATATTCCCTCCCCAAAAGAGAGAAATTATTAAAAAATGACAAGCAAATACATCACAATAAAAAGATAAACACAGGGATACAGACTAACCTTGCTCTTGGAAGTACTGCATTCAGCTAGAAGGTTCCTGCAGTTTTTGTGCACATTCACAGCACAGTCTACAAAGAAACATACAGCTGTTAGAAAAATTGGAATAAAAACAGAAGTTGCTGAAAGGGAGAGGGCGGGCAGGGTGGGAGGAGGGAGGGTGGAGAGAGGGAGTGAGTGGGGGCGGGGGAGTGAGGGTGGGGGGGGGGGAATGATGTGGGGGGAGTGAGGGAGGGGGAGTGGGGGTGGGGGGGAGTGGGGGCGGGTGATGTGGGGGGAGTGAGGGAGGGGGAGTGAGGGGGGGGGAGTGGGGGTGGGGGGGTGGGGGGAGGGGGTTTGAGGGGGGAGGGGAGGGGAGTGAGGGGGTGGGGGGGGAGTGAGGGGGGGGGGTAAGCAAGGAAGACTGGAGTTACCCAATCAACGATAAACATATTACACTGTCCTTCATTAGTCACTGGATAATCATCAATTGGAACCTTTGTCTCCTTACTTCAACCTATTTATTAGCCCACTCTGTCTGTCATATTAACAGGAAAAGTTATTGTATAAAACCAATCACCTTTTTGAACCATTTCCCAAAAGCAACTCTTCCAATTGTATTGACTTTATGGATGATTTTAAAGATAAAAACTGCTTTACAAAAGTAATAAGATATCAGCACAAATGGATTCTTCATTTAAACAGCAGTAAGCAGCAGGTATGTGCCCCAAGCAAGCCTGACCTTGTTTGATGCACTCCTTATTACAAAGGTTGCAGACAAAGAAGAAACTTGGATGGCACATCATCAAAGAATGTGCAGCTGGTGCTCAGTTCAGCCAGATTTGCTTATAAATTTCCAACAGATGAAGTTACACAAAGATCAAAGACACCGGGAATTAAAGCTTTCTGCAGCCTTGATGGTGCAGTTACATTGAATATATCACCTCCTGCAAGCAGATGAGGAACATCTCTGAGGGCTGGTGATATCGTTTATGAGGAAACCATCACCTCGTCCACCTCACCACATCCTTTTGGACGGCTGGCAATTTTATACCCTGGGGTTCACTCTGACAAACAGAACCTGAAAGTTGTCATAAAGATTGAACCTCATCTCCAAGGAGACCGAATAAAATCTCAATCGTTTTATCTAAGAACAACTGGCAATAAAGCATATATTGGGATCTGGAGAACATCGACATTAAATGACTGCAGTAACCTTTCCACAATTGTGAGCTCAGTTACAGAGTTAAGCGGTTGCTCCAGCAACTAAACTTGCCTGGCGACCCAGCGCAGGATGGAATAAGTGCAACATTTGAGGCAATGCCTTTTCCATAACGCAAGGCTCTGGCATGCCTGCGCAGGTAGATGCAAGAGACCTCGAGGTGTAAATCAAAGAGGAGGTTGCTTTCACAATCTCCTGTCCAAAATTCATCTTCAAACACTAATATTAATTTCATTTATTGAGAGGTTTTGTGAGCCAGAGGCAATTCATACAATGTTACGGGTGCAGGTGGACCTTTATTACAGCCATCCTGGCTCTGGAAATTCACCCTCACAAATCACTACCCAAAAATCTGAGGTATGGAATGAAATTTAGTCCAACAGAATTTATGTGAGAAAGTAAATTAATCAACACAAAATATTTTTTCACTCGAATAAACCCCTCTTGCTCAAAGCCAGCACAATGCGCATTCTGACGAAGCGTCATCCATTCCTTCTCTCCAGAGACGCTGCCTGTCCCGCTGAGTTACTCCAGCATTTTGTGTCTATCTTCGGTGTAATCCAGCACCTGCACAATGCACAGGCTCCAGTTGTTGGTAAAATACAGGGTTCCCAACATCAACACTCGAGATAACAGAGGTATATGATAGACGATAGTCACAAAATGCTGGAGTAACTCAGCAGGACAGGCAGCATCTCCGGAGAGGAAGAATGGGTGACGTTTCGGGTCGGGACGCTTCTTCAGACTGAATATACTCATAGGTAGCCAAAACAGGAGTATGTGCAGACATTTACAGATTTGGGTCACTGGGAACATCAAACTAACTTGCTCCACGTCACCCTGTTCTCCGCTCCCTCTTGTGGTACGGGCAGCTTTCTAAACGAGAGCAGCCACAAAATACACATGACTACGTCAAGAAAAAGATTGAGTACAGGAGTATTGTGGCTCGATAATCCAGTCAGATGGGACATTAATTCAAATCTCACCATTGCAGGCAAGGAAGTTAATTGTAATTAAATATATATTCACATAAAATGCAGCATAACTTACCGATAAACATTTCACTGATTATCTTACTCTCCAGACTGAATATCAACTACAAGAATCATTGCTGGATGGTTACAAGCGTCATAATGCTGGATGATTTCAATGCTCATAAATAGTAATTTTTGCATACCACAAGAGCCTGAGTTGACACGTTCTGAAGAATACATCTGCTAATTTAAATCTATGACACGTGGCAACAGAATCAATGAGGGAGATTTTAATTTGTCATTGGTGCAGATTCCAGCACTGCTTACTCAAATCAAACAAGAATCAACAGAATTACTTCTCATTATTTGTTACTCCCTCAAAACAAGCAAGCAGAGTGCGATCTCAAAGACGGCTCATCTGTGGGCAAAGCTATTCCTCCTAGTAAATATAATATTGGGGTACAATCTTATTTACCATGTTAAATTACTTGCATTCTCTTGTAAGTATTTGAAATGGCAAAGATATTAAGTTTAATAGCTCAAGCCGATCGTGTAACAATGACTCTATTCAAAACCCTAAATAAATAAACCAGAATAAGAGTACTTTGTTTAGTATTGGGCTTTGTACAGTGCTATAGGACACAGAGGAAATTGACTGATATAGTGCAAGGCTATGCAAAAAGAAAACTGAAGTCTTCTTCCCCTCACCATAGAATAATGCAGATCATGGGAAGATTTGATGGAAGAGTTTATAATTAAGATAGGACAGGGAAAAGTGAAACAGATGTAAAATATGCAGTTGGTGAGATGTCAACAGCATTAGAGATCACGCCAAAACTATAAAACACTGGCCTACTATGTTCGACATTGGTCACCACATTACATAAGGGACAGGATAGTATTAGAGAGAGCACACTGCTTCAGCCAGCAATGGAAAATCTTTGATTAAAAGAATTGACTAGGGATGTTCTTGCAAAAATAGGGGTATTTTAATTATCGGGGAGACGTGCTGCATGGGCAACAGCCTGTCCTCCATACCACATGGCCCAGGCTTGCATCACCCATGGTCAGTCATGACCCAGAGGGGCCCTACACGCCGGGTGGATTGCATTCGTTGAAACAGGACGGACCACGTGAAGGTTGCAATCTTCCACCCCGGTAAATGGGATGAAAGCCGTTTACTGGAGTGCACGATGAATGTCCACAAAACCTAGTTGGACCAAACAGCTCTCTTCCACACTTTGGTTCTTTAGTTGTACAGAGGTCAGTTTCTCCATGAGTTATAACAGGATAAAAGATGACCATGGTGATCAGATGGGACAATTAGATTTAGAGCCAGGGTGATGCTAAATAGCTCAGGCGCATGGCTGGACAAGATTCAGCAACTTTGGCGCAAGAAGGAAAAGTTCTATGTGAAAAGGAGTAGGCAAGAAAGCAATATTTTACCTTGAAAGGAAATGTTACTTCTTAAAATGTAACTCACCTCCTTCATAAAGTCCATGATTCATGCTGGGGTAATCTTTCAAGGATATGAGATAAATAAACAAATATGAAGCAAGATCTGACAAGAGCACAGTTCTTTTAATGACTTTTGCAAAAAGAACGAGATGTACAACTGACCTTATGCCAGCTGCGAGTCCAGACTAAACCTCAATGAGAATATTTATTCCAGACAAGTCTCTATGGCTGTGCATTATACTGCTGACTCCAATAACGCTCTATATTTTCCTTAATAAATGCATGCTCCACTCTGCCCTAAGGAAACCATTGACATGCAAAGAGCACTATGACCAGACAGTAAACTGAGCAAGTAGTCAGTGTGGAGGGAGTTTAGAAAGCTGGGAGGAGGTCTGCAGGAAGGTCATTTTTAAAAATTATTTACCAAGGTCTCATTCCACTACATCCAAGCCTAGTCTTTTAAGGTTGCAATGCTGACATTAATCTGGGTGGAGCAGATTGTGCAAAGATTTGATGCCACACAGGAGGCAGGAACCTATGCCAAACGTTTCAGAACTCTCCCTCGATATGCTGCCACGGGCCTAACCTCAGCTAAAAACAATATCACATTAATCCTTCGCTCCATAGATGCTGCCTCACCCGCTGAGTTTCTCCGGCATTTTTCGTCTGCCTTCACATTAATCCTTGATATTTCTTGGTTGTTGTTCTTAATTGATTTACTCACTCAGCACTCACCCGTGCAAGACACAAGCACTGGACCCAAAGTCATGCAAATTCAGATCCATTCTCACCAGCATTAGATTCCAGGGTTAATGCATTTTACCTCCGTGTTAAACAGTCTAGTTCTGCATTCCTTCATTTGATTACATAACTACCACAAATGTGGTGGCCCGGTATTTAACTGTGACAATTATAGATTCAGAATCACATAGCAGGCAAACAGGCCCTCTGGCCCAATTTGTCCATGCCAATCAGGATGCCCATCTACACTAGACACATTTATCAATGTTTACCCAATATCCTTCTCAACATTTCCTATCATGCATCCATCATGTAAATGTATTTTAAATGTTGTTATTGTACCTGCCTCAGCTACTTCTTCTAGCAGCTCATATGTACCACCCACCATTTAAAGATTTACAGAGCTCAGGTCTGTTATCTATATGCATCTTTCATACACTGAACAACATTGGCCATAAGATGGCAACATTGTGAGGATGGCCTGTAAATGCTGACACAAACCAGGAACCTTCAGTGCACATTGAGATGGAAAGTGATGACATGTACAAAGCATCCTTCAACAAAATGACACTCCTGGGGTCAGCTTAAATATCCAAACAAATCCTGAGGGGTTTCAACAGAAAGCCCCCATGGAATCCACGGTAGGCTAGCCAACTAGATTAATAGGGGATTCAGTTTGGTCGCCCTGACGTGGAGGGTTCGACCACGGGAGCCAAGATCGCCCTGTCAACGGAACGTTGGAGGCCCCTAACCGCTGGAGGTCAAAGAAGGGAAGAGATTGAACATTATTTTCACCTTCAATCACAGTGAGGAATGCGGAGGAGTCACTGTGGTGGATGTTCATGTTAAAATGTATTTTTGTGTGTTCTGTTGCATTTTATTGGTATGACTGTATGGCAAATCAAATTCCTCGTCTGTTGCAAAACATACTTGGCTAATAAAGTATAATTATGATGATTGGCTTGGAGGGAGTTGTGGAGGGTCATTGTCCTGATTGGTGGTGTGTGACCAGTGGAGTGCCATAGGGGTCGGTGCTGGGTCCACTGTTGTTTGTTATCTACATTAACAATGTAGTTAACATTGTTTGTAAATCTGTGGGTGCAACCAAAATTGGGGATTTAGTGGACAGTGAAGAAGAATGTCTAAGTTTACAACAGGACCTAGACCAGTTGGACATTGGCAAATGGAATATAACTCTGACAAGTGTGAGGTAATGTACTTTGGTATGTCAAACCAGGACCGGACTTTAAGATCGACCTCAGTGGCAACTTTTCAATTGAGAGGGTAGTTCTTATCGGGAATGAGCTGCCAGAGGAAGTTCATAGTTCATGTGATTGGAGCAGAATTAGGCCATTCGGCCTATCGTCTACTCCACCATTCAATCACAGCTAATCTATTTTTCCCCCTCAACCCCATTGAAACGTAGAAGCTATAGAAACTAATACAATTACGACTTTCAAAAGACGCCTGGACAGATATGGATAGAAAGGCTTTAGAGGGAGATAGGAAAAATGCAGGAAATGAGACTAGCCCAATATGCCAACTTGGTCAGCAAGGACAAGGTGGGCTGTTTCTGTGTTGTCTCGTTCTATGATTCTATAACTGGAAACTCCTTATAAACTGAGACAGCCTAAGGACTCTACCAAACTTCAATACAATAGCAGAATCGTGGAAACACTTAACAAGTAAGGCAACATCAGAGAAGAGAAAAACAATGTTATTATTTCAGGTCAATTGCCTTAAAACATTAACTGCATCTTTCTGTTTCCATTTCAGATTACCCAGCAGCCAGTTCTTGCCACTGTATTTACTGACACTGCCCCAGGACGTACCTGAATATACTGACATGTTGCTGCAATGTCCTCAGGCAACATGTCAGCATTTATAAATCGTTTCTGAGAGTCAACCCGCCAAATTAAAACTGAGCCGATTAAAAATAAAAATCCCTTTCTTTTGGAAAATATCAGAAACAACATGCCGAAAAATAATATTTAATAGAGGATTCCAGACACCACATGGCCCCAGTGATTAGATACCTGCTTGATGCAGGAACAATATTACAATGGAGAGGAGAGGGTGAAGTTAAAAAGCAGAGACTGGAATAAAAATGAGCTTCTCCGAGCAGTCCATTTAGGAGAGGAACGAACAAAAAGTTGCTTTGCTTTTGACAACAGTACAATCCTCAAGTTAAACAGCCTTCCTCCAAATTAAGCATGTTTCAATTAAAGATGCTGTCAGATCACTGGCGATGCCTGGGTCTCCATATAAATTCATTAGCCCTGATCTTAGTAATTTTTTGATGGAATTGGGAGTGAAGGAAGATGGAATTTGATAGCAAGAGACAATCTTTCATCCTCAATATCTGCCAACTGGACAATTTTTTGTACCATGTGCAAACTTAATGACAGCTCCTTCTTCCAAGTCAACAATAATATACTTTGCAAAGCATGGGACATAGAAATGAGACCAGCGGAATTACAATGCAAATGGTTTTCCTGTCATTAAACAGCTAAACATTGTACCCCGTTTCCTGCACAAAGTTTCTGACCCAACTTGCCACTTCCCTTTACGTGTTGCTCGTGATGAGGGGTTACTTCTATGGTCTTTGTAGAATGAATGTAGACTACCTCATCAACCATGCTTTTTACGATTGCAAAGAAATATAACACAAATTATTAAGATATGACAAAGATAGACACAAAATGCCGAAGTAACTCAGCAGGACAAGCAGCTTCTCTGGAGAGAAGGAAGGGTGATGTTTCATGTCGAGATCCTACTTCTGCCTGAAGAAGGGTCTCAACCCGCTCCATCACTCATTCCTTCTCTCCAGTGAAGCTGATTGTCCCGCTGAGTTACTCCAGCATTTTGTGTCTATCTTCGGTATAAATCAGCATCTGTAGTTCCTTCCTACATATTAAGATTTGACCGTCCCTTATCAAATCTTTGCAGACTGCCTGCCACCGATTCACCAGTATCTTTCCAAATTATGATTTACATTGTCATTCAAATGTTTTCCAATATTTTGCTCCAGGTTAATTTTAAGCTGCTTGATGTGTGATTATTCACTGTAACCATTTCTCCCTTTATATGCAAGGTTGACAGCCTTTCACATCTGTGCTACCATATCTTATGATGATTGAAAATATACTATCCTTACTTAGCTTAAGTTCCATCCCTAATCTGCAATTATTTCCAGCTTTTCCAGTGCTTTTTGGTAAACTTTATTCAGGCCTGATGATTTATTTATGTTACAAATTGCTTGACAAAAACAAAGCTTTCATAATATTGAAAATTCATAATATTTCCTCTATGAATAGGGACAGAGAGGGTTTTACCCAGGGCAGGGGAAACAAGAAACAGAGAACATAGGTTTTAAGATGAGAGGGGCAAGATTTAATAGGAACATAAGGGCATCATCTTCACTCAGAGTGTGGTGGGTATATGGAATGATCTGCCAGAGGTAGTTGAAGCAGGTAATATAAAAGCATTTAAAATACACTTGGAAAGGTACATGGATAGGAAAGGGTTAGAGGGATATGGACCAAACACAGGCAAATGGGACTAACAGAGCCTGGTCGGCATGAACGAGTTGTGCCAAAGGACCTGTTTCCATGCTGAATGACTCTAGGACGGGTTTGGATAGCAACGCTCTTGAAAGATATGCAGAATATTAATTTAAGGGCCTGCCCCACTTATGCGATTTTTTTCGGCGGCATGTTTGGTGGTGACTAGTCGCCCAAAGAGTCGTACATTTTTCTGGTCGCCGCTGGATTTTCAACATTTCAAAAATTTTCGCCGACCTGCTGCGATTGTGACGGGTGCTGGCAAGCTGCCGAAAAAAATCGCGTGAGTGGGACAGGCCCATTACCCAATCTGTATCTTAACTCTTCATCTTTGAGTTTATCTTTTACATAAAATATACTTTATGTTAGTTGGCAATATTTTTTCACGTTCTCCTTACTTCCCTAATCCCCTTTTCCATTTCACCCCCATACTCTCAGAGCTTCCTGCAAATAGAAAACTCAGTGATTTAGATAAAAACACTTTCCTGCTGCATGATTTATTTTTGTGATGCTCTGCTTTTCCACAGGCAAGCTTCTACATAAACAAAATCCAATGATTGTTTATACCAACAGCTGTAAAGTAAATGGACAGATTTTATGGGACCTTTACAGCAGGAGTTAGCTATTTTGCTGACCCTCAGTGCCAATTCTGTTTAACAAAATGTGGCAGCAGTGCAGATATATTTTACTTGCTCGAGTGTCCTGTTGGGAGGCAGAATCCGAGCAGAAGACAATTAATTAAGAGTGTGAGATTGCTAAGGTGAGGTAATGGGGGAGGCTAAATCAGGTCCCGATGTGTGCACACGCTCGCTCTGACACACACACACACACACACACAGGAAGACAACAAGCAAAACATAGTTTCCTGCAAAGGCATCAAAACCAGATCATTGGCAGTATCAGTTTCACCAAATGCTATTTACATTCCAGAGGTATCTCCCACAACAAAGGAGAGGCTGGTCAGGCCAAACACCAGTCTTTTCCAGGCACTTGCTTACCAACCAAGAGCTGATTTACGGGAGCTGGCAAGGAACCTTTATTTCAGTCAGGCTGCTCGCTGCTTGCGTCCCAATAATGACTCTGCTAATTTGCTCACTCACCCTTTTCTTCCACCAAATAAGTGGGCTTCGACTAGTTTTTAGATGGAGACGTGTCTGAACAAGTCCACCATAGGCGTGTGATGGGCGGTAACTGCATGTACACACCTCAATTTTTGTGCTTATTTAAACTGTTAAAAATTTGCCAAATTGATCCATTCATCAAGCAGTAAAACTGGTTTTCAGCAAAGAGGTTTAACACTTATTTATTGGTACAGTCAGCTGTATGAAACAAGCAGGCTGTTCCTTTTCTAATCTATTTCCTTCACACACACCATCAACAGTCCAGAGTTCTGTCTGAGACATCAGCCATGATTGAAGCCGATCTTTGCTGATTCAGTGGCTCTCTATTCAAACACTGCATCTCAGAGCTCATCAGTAAGACCACCTCTACCACACAGTCTGCCTTATATTCCTCATACCCACACCCACCCACTATGTCGCACGCAAAGTCCGGCACCCCATCCAACTCATGAACTGATGAACGGCCATGAGAAGGAGGGGCGGTGGTGCCGGCGGTAAGCGAAGGTCCGACAGGGCCACGGGCGAGGCGCTGCTGCTGCATTCCGTGGACAGCACTGTGTCGGGACAGGCAAGGCAGGGCTGGACGCGGCAATCCGACCTGACAGTTCCCTCGACCCGAGTAGTAGCAGTCACGACAAGGGCAGTCCGGTATGGCCCAAACCAATTTAGCCCAATATATGGGATGTCCCGGCTAATACGGGATAGTCGGCAACCTCATCGGTATCCAAAGCCTTCCATCACAGCTTGAACACAAGGAATGGCACAAGATTGCTTTTCTTACAGACCCAAACAGCAGTAACTCCCATGTGTTTTTCCTACAATTTCTACTGTGACATTGGAAAGATGCAATTTATACAAGGTGATTTCAGGGCAGATGTAGAAAGGCCTTAAAACAGGGGTTCACAACCTTTTTCGTCCCGTTTACCGCTGGCAACTTTAATAGCACATAACACTGTTATTTCACTTATTTATGAACAACTAATGATGAACAGACACCGTATACCTGAACCAAACACAGTCAGTCAATGAGAAAAAAAATGTACAAATCCAGAATCGACAAATTTATCCTCTGGGTAGGCAAATTTTACCCCCCTGGAGGTAAATTTACCCCGGGTTGGGAACCCTTGCCGTAACAAAAACAAATCATTTCAAGAGATGTGGGCTTCACAGGCTGAGCCAGCGTTTAATTGTCCATCCCTAATTGCTCTTGAGAAGATGATGATGGAGCTACCTCCTTAAACCGCTGCAGTTCTTGGGGTGTGGGTATAGCCACAATGCTGTTTGGGAGAGAGCGTGAGGATTTTGACCTAGCATCAATGAAGGAATGTCAATATACTTCCACATCGGGATGGCTTGTCGTTTGAGGGCAACATTTGAAACAACTGTGGCTCTGTAGACAGCAGTTTTGGCTTTGAACTGAAGGATAGTGGGTCCAACTCCCGTTCCAGAAACTCGAGTACAAAGTTGAGGCTGACACACCAAGTGCAGCATCAAGACAGTGCAGCATGGTGAGGTTATCTAACCCCAACTTCATTGGCGCGAGACACTTGAACGACAACACTTTCACGTTTGGAAGCTTGTGACGACGTGGGGTTTTGGGAATTGAAATGAAAATCATGGCCATCACTCTGATGCAATGCTGCGAAATGCAGTCATGTTACAAGAAATCTAGCTGCATGTTTATGACCCTATGCAATCAGTGCGAAGTTCATGTTCATACGTTATTGGAGCAGAATTAGTTCATTCAGCCCATCAAGTCTACTCCACCATTCAATTGTGGCTGATCTATCTTTCCCTCTCTACCCCATGCCTTCTCCCCATAACCCATGACACCCATACTCAAGTATTCCACTATCAAGGGCATCACAGCCAATACCAGTCCCTAATATAATCAACTATGTTCTCACAACGTAAGCTAATAAAGCCCAGGCAGACTGTTGGCCGCACAAGTGTGAGAACCACAAATCCTTGTAAAGCATGCAGAAATAAAATTCATGCCTTGTGAAAGAAGAAAGACAATAAGTAAAACATTAAGCAATGGAAACTCTCAGAATGGAAGAAATTGGAAAGTTCTTGTAGGAATTCAGCTAAATTCACAATTACAGCTTTTTTTTGGCATAGTAACGTACTGAGGATGTCAGTTAAACTCTGAACAATAACAGCCTATTGCACTTTATCTGTTTATTTATTGTGTATATATATGGTCTATGGTATTTCGACACACTGAACTTTTATCTCCTGTTTTGTATTATGTTTACATATTCTGTTGTGCTGCAGCAAGCAAGAATTTAATTGTCCTATCTGGGACACATGGCAATAAACTCTCTTGACTGGACGAGTTATGACTCAGTTGATACCTCTCCTATTTCTGAATCTGAAAGTTGGTGACTTAAGTCTCACTTCAAAGAGCTGGACGTGAACAATTAGACATCATCAAACATCGGGATGAATTGAAACTCCACTCCATCTGCTCTTCCAGATGAATATAAAAAGTCCTAAAAGTAATAAAAGTAATTGCTGGCTTTCCGTAATGATTTTTTTAACCTTTGTAATAGATTTTATCTGAACTGCATTATTTTTGAGACAGAATGTCGCCAATGATTCTCACTAATTTCTGCAGATGCACTACAGAAAGTACCCTATCAGGATGCATCACAGCTTGGCATGACAACTGCACTGCCCGAGGTCGCAAGGAATGGTAGAATTGTGAGCACAGCCCATTCCACCTGGTAAAACCTGCCGCCCTAATTAATTTCATCTACACCTCACCCTGCCTTGGGAAAACATCCAACGTACAAGGACCACCCACACCCTTTCTTCTCCCCTCGGGCAGAAGATACAAAAGCTTGAAAAGCACATACGAGCAGATTGAAGTACATCTTCTTTCCCTCTGTTATCCCACAACTTCTTACAAGCTAAAGCTGAACTAATCTTCCCATCTACCTCGTTATAGCCCTTGCACTTTTTTTTAAATAGCACTTTCTTTGTGAATGTAACACTACTTTCTGCTTTCCATTTCTTTTGCTCCCTTGCACTACCTTGATATGTGTGGTATGATTTGCCTGAATAGCACCCAAAATAATGATTTTCACTGTGCATGTGGCAAGAATATACCAAGATCAAAACCAAAATGAGTGTTTCTAGAAATGTTCAAAGTTTATGCAGCCAAAAGTGGATTTTATGTTAATCACACATCTGATGTTCCATACGCCTATAAACAATGGTTCTTCAAGTGCTCATCTATGTACTTACAAAATGTTGAGGGTTTCTGCCCCCCCTCCCTTTTAGGCAGAAATCCAAACACTTAAGAGTGAAAACATTTTTCAACTTGACCTTCAACTAATTAAAATAAATCTATGCCCGGTAGTTATTTTTCTCACTAAGGGTAATAGTTCCTCCCTGTTCACCCTGTCCTGGCTTTCAATTAAATATTTGCCCATTATCCTTTATTCAAAGGAAAATAAATTTGGCCTATTGCCCAAATATCCCTCCAGTTTAACTCTGCACTCTAAACAGAACAACAGATTCCAGCTGTAGCTAAGCTGAGCATTAATTGCCTTCAACCTGCTTGCCACTGGACCAAGATGTCAAGACAATGTGCTGTGGATAGGTAGCAACCACTTAATGTTAAATGATATATCAGCCACAGACATTGTCCATTCCTCAGGACTGGAGTAAAAGCAAATCATTCCTGTCCCTATGGGAATGCCGATGAAGTGTTCTGGATTGACCTCCCTACTACTACATTCTAGTAAGCATCCAAAAAGCCAACGGGAATCCCTTATTAATCTATTTATCTGTTTGTCGTGTTCTTTTCAGGAAATCCTCAGATATGCAAACATGATCCCTCCATTCTTCTACACTTCTTAGTACATTACCACTCAGGCATTCCCTTGCTTCACCTCCCGTCCTCAAAAGCATTCACATTACATCAGAGAGGCTCACAATCATTTCACTCCCTTTCCCTGAAGATACCCAGTTATTTCTGCCTTTGTGTGTTTCTCCCTTTACAACTGTTCTTCAGTAGCACTTCATCGTCTGTTTTCTCACTGACAATCAAATGAAGGCAAAAGGCTATAAAGAATTGTTTTAAGATTCTTTCAGATGTCACAAGGATTGATAAGACCAAGTGCAATGCAATTGCCATTGGCAACTCTGCTTGGGCATGGAGGGGTTGGAAAGATTTTGTTACAGGGGACTACCCGGTTTTACTGAGAAGAAGCTTTACTGTACAGGGAGGATTATGAGGTGGGGTAGGGGTAAATTATAGGTTTATTGGCAGCTCTGAAGTTTATAAAGGTATGAGTTTATTGGCAGCAATAAGATTAATGGGGTGAGGCTTAACACTGGACTGAAGCTTAGTTTAGTTTAGAGGTATAGTGTGGAAGCAGGCCCATCAAGTCCATGCCAACGGACGATCACTAGTTTGACCCTATGTACTGGAGATAACTTACAGAAGACAATTAACTGAGAACATTGCATGTCCTTTGAATGTAGGAAGAAACCAGAGCACTTGGAGAAAACTCAGTCACAGGGAGACCGTACAAGTTCGTACAGACAGCGCCCGTAGATGGGATTCGAACCGGGGTCTCTGATACTATAAGGCCAGAGGACATAAGTTTGTTTGCGATTGGTAGATTTATTGGGGTCAGTGAGGTTTATTGGAATGAGATTTGGTGGGGTGGGAGATAGAGGTTTATTGTTGTTACGAGGCTTAGAGAGGGGTAAGTTCATTGGAGGTGGTGAGGTTTAATGCTGAAGTGTAGGGGTTTGAGATTAACTGGGAGCACTGAAGAACATGTAAGGGGTAGGTTTATTGGAGGTGCTGAGGTTTAATGTTTGAGTGAAGTGAATGAAGCTTAGATTGGGAGTACTGAAGTACACAAAGGGGGTACATTTATTGGATGTGGTGAACATTACTGGGGAGTGAAATGAAAGGATCAGCGATTGATTGGGGCCACTGAAGCACATGGAAAGGATAGATATTATGGGCCCCAAGAGCTTGTTCCACAACTTCTGAAGCTACCTCTTTCACAACTCCTGGGTTTATTGGAGGTGAAGAGGTTTATGTGGTGATGTTTATGGGGCAGGGTTAATGCTGGAGTCTTTGGACTGATTGAGAGCACAGAGGAACACGAAAGGGGTAAGTTTATTCGGGGGAGTGAGGTTTACAGAGTGAAGTGTATGCGTCTTTGCTTGATTATGATTGTGGAGCTTACGAAGAGAGTAAGTAGGTGGTGATGTTTATAGAGTGTGAAGCGAATGGATCAGAGTCACAGGAAAGGGGTAGATATTATTATGGGCTCAAAGGCCTGTCCAACAATTTCTAAAGCTGCCTCTTTCTAAACCCTGGAGTTTATTGGAGGTGGTGAGGTTTATGGGGCCAGGTTAATGCTGGAGTGAAGTGTTTTACGACTGATTGAGAGCACAGAGGTACACGAAAGGGGCAAGTCTATTAAAGGTGGTGGGGTTTACAGAGGAGTGAAGTGCATGGGTCTTTGATTGAGGATGTTTGTGGAGGGAGTAAGTGTATTGGAGATGGTGAGGTTTAAGGGGTGTGAAGTGGATGTATGTGAGATTGGGGGCTCACGAAGGGGGGGGGGGCAGGTTTATAGGAGACGGCAGTGGCTGGACTGGGGAGAGGCGAGGTTTGGGTTTATGGGGGGGGGGGGGGGCAGCTGAGAGTTTCGTGGGCGGGTGAGGAGGATATTTGAGGAAGGGGGCCCGGCCTCACTTCTCCTCAGCTCCAAAGGGGCCTAGACGGCGGGCTCTCCCTCCTTACCTGCAGCGGCGGCGGCGGCTCGGGGCGCTCGGCGGGTGTGGGTGCGCGGGGCGGCTCGGCTCGGCTCGGCCGGGCTCGGGTCCGGTCGGGTGGGAGGAGCAACGCGACTCGGGAACCTTCGGCAGCCGCCGGCCGGAACCTGCCTCGCGGAACTCTGGGAGCGGCGGCCGATTTGCATATAATCTGCATATCACAACATTCCACAGTCGGGCCTTAAAGGGGCCGTCCACCAGGAAGTGGCACAAACCAAGATCCTATGCTATAGCATCCTATGCTATATGATCATATGCTATAGCATACCCATACTATAGGATCCTGTGCTATATAATCCTATGCTATAGCATCCTATGTGTATGGCCCTATGCTATAGCATCCTATTCTATAGCATACCCATCCTATAGGATCCTATGCTATAGCATCCTATGCTATATGATCATATTCTATAGCATACCCATACTATAGGATCCTGTGCTATATAATCCTATGCTATAGCATCCTATGTGTATGGCCCTATGCTATAGCATCCTATTCTATAGCATACCCATCCTATATGATCCTATGCTATATGATCCTATGCTATAGCATCCTATGCTATAGGACCCTATACTATAGGACTCCATGCTATAGCATCATAGGCTATAACATTGCATGCTATAGGATCCTATGCTATAACATCGTATGTTATAGGATCCTATGCTATAGGGTCCTATGCTATTGGGTCCTATGCTATTGGGTCCTATGCTATAGGGTCCTATGCTATAGGGTCCTATGCTATAGGGTCCTATGCTATAGGATCCTATGCTATAGGATCCTATGCTATAGGGTCCTATGCTATATGCTATAGGATCTTTGGCACAAACCACCCACATGAGCATAGAAGTTAGGAGCTTATGTTTGCAGTTGCTTGTATCAGACATTGGTGAAGCCGCGTTTTATTGTGCAGGAGGGAACTGCAGACTCTGGTTTACACAATATAGACATATTTGATAGACACAAAATGCTGGGTTAACTCAGCGGGACAGGCAGCATCTCTCCAGAGTTACCGCTCATCTAAGCTTTTCTTTCCCCAAAATAAAGAATAAAACCTGAGTACGGAACAAAAATTGTGCAAAAGCTCTTCATACATTCATGGAAGCTTTCACCATGGAAAAGTGAACGCTGCAGAGAAATTTACCAGGATGTTCCCTGGACTTGAGAGCCTGAGCGATAGGTAGAGCTTGAGCAGGCTACAGGGTGATCATATAGAGGTGTACAAAATCATGAGAGGCTAGATCGGGAGAGGTGGAGACAGTAGGCTGAGGGAGAGCTGGGAGGGGGGATGGAAAGGAGGGAGAAAGCAAGGACTATCTGAAATTGGAGAAGTCAATGTTCATACCTCTGGGGTGTAAACTACCCAAGCGAAATATGGGGTGCTGTTCCTCTAATTTGCTCTGGGTCACACTCTGGCAATGGAGGAGGCCCAGGACAGAAAGGTCAGATTCGGAATGGGAGGGGGAGTTAAAGTGCTGAGCCACTGGGAGATCAAGTTGGTTATTTGAGAATTGAGTGGACGTGTTGGGCGACGTGATCGCCAAGCCTGCGCTTGGTCTCACCGATGTAGAGATCTAGAGAGTATAGCTTTAAGATGACAGTGGCAAACCAGAAAGGATATCGCTAGGCAAGTTTTGTTTTTCACAGAGTGTAGTGGGTCCTGGAACATGCTGTCAGGAGTGGCACTGGAGGCAGATACGATAATGGCATTTAAGAGACTTTTAGAAAGGCACAAGGATAGGCAAGGGATAGAGGGATATGGGTCCATTCTCTGCCCCTGGCCTCCTGCTCTTTCTCATCAACAGGCTCATCAGGTACCACTTGCTGGTGATATCCAGCTCCAGGTAATCACCACTTCTCTCAACCTTTCCGCTGGCTTTAAAATGTTAGATTGCGCGTCCAACACACGCCCCCCCGATGAGCAGTGATCCCGGTCGGCATGTACACGGGTGGCAACTCTCTCCAACTAAACATTGCAAAGATCAACATTATTTGCGACCTTGTCACAAACTCCATTCCCTCTCTGCAAAGTCAGTTCCTCTTCCTAGCATCTGTTCTGAAATAGAATCAGGCCATTCACAGCCTCGGTGTCATATTTGTTCTGGACCATTGTGAAGGGCAACGCAGTGGCGCAGCGGTAGAGCTGCTGCCTTACAACGCCAGAGACCCGGGTTCGATCCTGACTAAGGATGCTGTCTGTATGGAGTTTGTACATCCCCCCTGCATGGATTTTCTCTAGGAACTCCGGTTTTCTCCCACACTCCAAAGACGTACAGCTTTGTAGTGTAATTAGCATGGTAAAATTGTAAATTGTTCCTAGTGTGTGCAGGATAGTATTTGTGTGCGGGGATCGTTCCGGTGGGCCAAAGGGTCTGTTTCCACGCTGTTTCTCTAAACTAAACAATTATTCTGATTATTGACATGATTGCCAATTTCTACCTTTGCTACCTGCTGCAGGAAAATCCCTGCCCCAGCTCACCTGCTACTGAAACCCTGCTCCATGCCCTTTGCAGGCTGGGCTACACCAATCAACTTTGGCACTGGCTCTGTAATCTCACCGTGCCAAAAATCATCCCAAACGCCATTATTCATGTCACACCTTCAGAACCATAAATTGAAACACAACTTCAAAATGAAAAAAAGGAGGGAAAAACCTATGACCTTTCTGTGAAAGCTGCCAGTTGGAGCAAATTTTAAAGAGGTGTGCCAAATTCTGGCTTCGGTGACAATCCCAGCAGGGAGAGACACAAGCAGTGTGACGGAGACACAAGCAGTGTGACAGAGACCCAAGTAGTGTGACAGAAACAGTCAGTGCCGGCAGACACACAAGCAGTGTGCCAGACACACAATCAGTGCAACGGAGACACAATCAGTGCAAGAGAGACCCAATCAATGCGACGGAGACCCAATCAATGTGGCAGACACACAATCAGTGCGGCAGACACACAATCAGTGTGACAGAGATAAAATCAGTGTGACAGACACACAACCAGTGCCTCCATGCCTCTCAGCTGGTAACACACACCCGCCAGCACAAAGCAGCTGGGCATCAACACTAAACACCAACTAAAATACCGATCGCTATCAGGAGCCAAAAGCATCATATGTACTGAATATCTATTTTGCTTCTACAATGAAATTTCTTACTTGCAACAGCAGTGCAGGTCCGTAAACACAGTAGTCATAGATAATAAAACAAATAAAATTCAATAAATTGGAAAAAAAACAATATTAATATCTGAGCATTTGTAGATACCCAATATTCTCATGGAACCTCGATTACTGTCATCGATTATTACTGTGGTTCTCAATAATTCTCAATGACCAACTATCATACATTAAAGATATTCATTTTTTTCCACACAACAAATTCAATTGCGTAGATGTGTAGGAAAGAACTGCAGATGTTGGTTTAAATCCAAGGTAGACACCAAATGCTGGAGTAACTCAGTGGGACTGGCAGCATCTCTGGAGAAAAGGAATGGGTGACGTTTCAGGTCGAGACCCTTCGTCAGGGGAGTGGGCGGGACAGAGATAGAATGTAGTCGGAGACAGTAAGACTGGTGGGAGAAGTGGGAAGGGGAGGTGATGGAGAGAGAGGGAAAGCAAGGGCTATTTGAAGTTAGAGAAGTCAATGTTCATACCGCTGGGGTGGAGGCTACCCAAGCAAAACTATCCCACCCAAACCACCCCCTCCCCAGGTACTTTCCCCTGCAACCAGAGGAGATGCAACACCTGTCCCTTTACTTCCCCCCTCGACTCAATTCAGGAACCCTGACAGCCTTTTCAGGTGAGGCAGAGGTTCACTTGCACCTCCTCCAACCTCATCTAGTGTATCCGCTGTTCCAGGTGTCAACTCCTGTACATCGCCGAGACCAAGCGCAGGTTCGGCGATCGTTTTGCCCAACACCTCCACTCAGTCCGCCTTAACCTATCTGATCTCCCGGTTGCTTACCACTTCATTCCCCGTCCCATTCCCAATTCGACTTTTCTGTCCTTGGCCTCCTCCATTGTCAGAGTGAGGCCCAGTGCAAATTGGAGGACCAGCACCTCATATTTCGCTTGGGTAGTTTACAACTCAGCGGTATGAACATTGACTTCTTTAACTACAAATAGCCCTTGCTTTCCCTCTTTCCATCCCTTCCCCCTTCCCAGTTCTCCCACGTCTTACTGTCTCCGACTACATTCTATCCCGCCCACTCCCCTGACATCAGTCTGAAGAAAGGTCTCGACCCGAAACATCACCCATTCCTTCTCTCCAGAGATGCTGCCTGTCCCGCTGAGTTACAATTGCATAGATTGCACTTTTGACATGGTTATGAAAGTGAAAGAAGCAGCTCTTCACATCTCTAGCACAAATTAGTACTTGTCTGAGTGTTTCCCCCGCAGCGATATCTCGAATCAGTCTAAAATTAAGGGGTTAGCCGTTCAGAAGAGATTTCTGCGACCAGAGTACAGCGAACCTCTGGAATTCTCCACCCGAGAGACTGCGAAGGCTCACTCACTATATTCAAGACAATGGAAAAGATTTTAGATATTGAGGAACTCAAGGATATGGGGATAGTGCCGGAAAATGGATATAAGGTAAAAAAATCAGTTATGACACTGTTTACCCCATTGTGGACATTGGACATTGTCTTTGGAACTGATGTGCGATATTGCTGAGAACTAGATTGTGCAATCTCTATCTTTCCCTTTGCACTGCCTATCATGCTTGAGTTTACCTTGATTGTATTTATATTCAATAGCCAAAGGTGCAGGAGTAGGCCATTCGGCGCTTTGAGCCAGCACCGCCACTCACTGTGACCATGGCTGATCATCCACACTCAGTACCCCGTTCCTGCCTTTTTTTCCCCATATCCCCTGACTCCGCTATCTTTAACAGCTCAATCCAACTCTCTCTTGAAAGCATACAGAGAAGTGGCCTCCACGGACTTCTGAGGCAGAGAATTCCACAGATTCACTACCCTCTGTGTGAAAAAGGTTTTCCTCATCTCCGTTCTAAATGGCCTACCCCCTATTCTTAAACTGTGGCCCCTGGTTCTAGACTCCCCCAACACCAGGAACATGTTTCCTGCATCTAGCGTGTCCAAACCCTTAATAATCTTATGTTTCAATTAGTTCCCCTCTCGTCCTTCTAAATTCCAGAGTATAAAAGCCCAGCCACTCCATTCTATCAACATATGACAGTCCCGCCATCCCGGGAATTAACCTCGTATTATCTGATTTGATTACTTTCATGCACAACGAAGCTTTTCACTGTACAGTACCTCGTTATACATGACAGTAATAAACCTAAACCTGACCTGAGCCCGTCAAGATCCAAGTTGTTTGTGTTTGGTTTATAAAATATAATTACTTCTCCAGTCCCAGTCACATTCAGATTCACTCTGATAGGGTCCAGCTCAGAGTGAGTTTTATTATGATACTGGAAAGGTCTTAAATTCAGTCAGTAATTCAGTGCGGCTTTAAAGTAAAAATGTATGTTTATTTATAGTTTTGCCCTGAAAATAATAAAACCTTCCAAAGAGTCAAAACCAGACACTGAGCATTGACAGGACTGGAGACAGAATCCAACTGCACAGAAAGCCGTTCAAAGCACCATGCTTGCACCCTGAAAAATGTCCTTTTTAAGTATTTAGTTAAGTTTAGTTTAGAGATACAGCGTGGAAACAGGCCCTTCGGCCCACCGAGTCTGCGCCGACACGAGCGATCCGCGCACACTAACACTATCCTACACACTCGGGACAATTTACAATCTTCTAAGCCAATTAACCTACAATACCTGCACGTCTTTGGAGTGTGGGAGGAAACCAGAGCACCCGGGGAAAACCCACGCAGGTCACGGGGAGAACGTACAAACTCCGTACAGACAGCACCCGTAGTCAGGATCGAACCCGGGTCTCTGGCGCTGTGAGGCAGCAACTCTACCGCTGCGCCACCGTATTTATCCAACTCCTTTCAAAGTTACAGTACAATATTCTTCCCCTCTCTTTTTAGGTGGCGCATAACAGCAGCCTGTATAAAAAACTGTCCCTCGACTACTCTTTTTCTTATTGTTTGAATTGTGTTCTCAGGTCAAAGACCCTTCTACAATCAAAGGGTCATATGGTAATGTTTGAGGGGTTCTTGTGAGAGAGGAGGAAAGATGGTGAATTGTCAAAGCAAGGAGCAAAGACTGGGTGTGGAGTAATAAAATGCAGTTACAGACAGACAGACAGACAGACAGACAGACAGACAGACAGACAGACAGACAGACAGACAGACAGACAGACAGACAGACAGACAGACAGACAGACAGACACAGTGTGAGATAGGAAATTGGAGAGAAAAAGTGAGGGAAGAACAGAGGAAGGGATAAATGGACAGACAGACAGATATAATGAGTGGACATAGGTTTAAGGTAGAGGGGCAAGATTAAATAGGAATCTGAGGGGCAACATTTTCACACAGAGGGTTGTGAGTATATAGAATGAGCTTGCGGAGGAGGTAGTTGAGGCAGAACAGCTAATGTGGTGCTGTTTAATGAGGAAAGCAATGGACCATAGTTAGTTTTACATCAGCATTGGAGAAACTATGAGAAATATTGCTGAGAGATAGCATCTTCGTTTGTGGTACAGCCAGAACTGCACACAGCATTTAGAGAAAGCAGATTAACCAAGGACAGTCAGTATGGATTTGTTAAAGGAACTTCATATCTACCTGTAGAGTCATAGAATCAGAGCGTGTACAAACAGGCCATTCGGCCCACAATGTATATACTGCCCATCAAGCATCCATTGATACTAATCCCATTTTTTATCACTTTGTAGTCTTCTAAGCCTTGCCAATTCGTACACTCACCTAGACTTTAAATGTCGTGAGAGTCTCTGCTTCCACCACTTAGTCTTGCAGGTTTCAACCTCCCACCGATAGACCCTTCTAATACGCTTAGACAAATACTCGGATGGCAGATAGATCGGGCAAGTAAAAGCCCATGGGATCCAAGGAATAGTGGCAAGTTGTCAATTGGAAAAGTAATGAATGACGGTCAATTGGAGATTTAGTGACTGACGGCTAGTGCGTGTGGGGTAGTTCCACTGAGCTCGACACCTGGTTCCTTCCTTATTATGATATCCATTCACGCCTTGACTTAAATGTCGGGGCCAAGACGAGAAAGTTTGTTAACGGTATCAAAATGTGCAGTGTGGTTGATAGGGAGGACTAAAGTTCTGGGCTGCAGGGAAATATCAATGTACTGGTTGGGTGGGTAAATGGAAGACAAGTGCGAAGTAAAGTGCTTGGTAAAGGTTACCAACCAAGGCAAAGGAAGTACACAATAAATTGTATTGTGTGCAGTTTTGGTCCCCTAATTTGAGGAAGGACATTCTTGCTATTGAGGGAGTGCAGCGTAGGTTCACAAAGTTAATTCCAAGGATGGCGGGACTGTCATATGCTGAGAGAATGGAGCGGCTGAGCTTTTATACTCTGGAATTTGGAAGGATGAGAGGGTATCTTATAGAAACATATAAGATTATTAAGGGTTTGGAATGCTCGAGGCAGGAAGCATGTTCCGGATGTTGGGGGAGTCCAGAACCAGGGGGCACAGTTTAAGAATAAGGGGTAAGGCATTTAGAACGGAGATGAGGAAACACTTTTTCACACAGAGAGTTGTGAGTCTG
This sequence comes from Raja brachyura, assembly GCA_963514005.1. The sequence goes on from OY740810.1 coordinate 8,340,721, forward strand.
TGGAATTCTCTGCCTGAGAGTGCGGTGGAGGCCGGTTCTCTGGATACTTTCAAGAGAGAGCTAGATAGGGCTCTTAAAGATAGTGGAGTCAAGGGATATGGGGAGAAGGCAGGAACGGGGTACTGATTGGGGATGATCAGCTATGATCACATTGGCTCGAATGGCCTACTCCTGCACCTATTGTCTATTGTTTAAGAAACAGTTAGACAGGTACATGGATAGGACAGGTTTGGAAGGATATGGGCCAAACGCAGGCAGGTGAACAAGTTGGGCCTGTTTCCACGCTGTATCACCAAACGACTGCCCCTCGTCTCTTCCAGTTTTCTTTCCCGCCCATGACAATCAATCTGAAGAAGGGTCCCAACCTGAAACATCACCTATCTACGTTCTCCAGGGATACTGCTTGACCCGCTGAGTTACTCCAACATTTTGTAAACCAGCATCCGCAGTTCCCAGTTTCTCCAGATACACCCGCACTCCGTTTAAGAACGTCACAGCCACATTTCCTTGAATCTCAAGGACATAGCCCAGTTCCTCGAATACTCGAGGATAGGCTCAGCCTGAGTGTTCAATGTGGTTGATACGTCAGCAGGTTCATCGCAGGAACGAGAGTCGTGTATCAGAGGCAAGTTGTTTAACGGGATGTCACATGCCAAAGGAGATGTAAATATTGCTCACACGGTTCTCTGCTCAATGATAGATGCTGAGTCTGGATTCTGTCTCTTCGTGAGCCTTCTACTGAAATCCTGTGTCGTGAAGCAACCACTTTTAGATCGGTGGGGGGGGGGGGGGGGGGGGTGTTGGTATGACGGGAACAAAATGTACAAAGGAGTCATACTGAAGTGGTAACTAAGTGACTCAGGCGGCAGTGAGTCAGCAGGTTGCAGGTTCAAGTCACACTTCAGAGACCTGAACGCAATTGTTCAGCCTGGACCCAGTGAAGCAGGGAGGGCAAACTCCACCACCAGAGGGAGCTGCCATTTATGAATGAAACGTTACGCCAGTGCCCTAGTCAAAGGCCTGGATAGTAGAGATAAGTGGGATGTACAGTGGGTTGTAGAGAGTCTGGGACCAGAGGCTGTAGCCTCAGAATAAAAGGACGCATCTTTAGAAAGGAGATAAGTAGGAATATCTTTAGTCAGAGGGTGATGAATCTGTGGAATTCATTGCCACAGACGGCTGTGAAGGCCAAGTCCATGCATATTTGATTGACAGATTCTTGATTAGTATGGGTGAGAAGGGGGTAGAGAGGGAAAGATAGATCAGCCATGACTGAATGATGGGAGTAGTCTTGATGGGCCGAATGGCCTAATTCTGCTCCCACCTGGCCTACCAGAGGTACATCAAAGACCACGTGGCAACCAGTTCCACTCCTCCACCCTAATCATCCTACCAGTTCCACTGTCCGCATCCTTGTCATCACACCTACCCCAGCCAACAATGGACCATTCTGGGCTCCATCCTTCCTGGGCTCAACTGTTGCCCGGCGTGATTTGTTCTGGCGTTTCCTTGCCTTCAATTTATTTCTCCCCACTCACCCCTCCCCCCCCACCATCTCAAACACACACCTCTACGTTCAGTCTGAGGATGACTTTCCGACCCAAAACATCACCTAACGGGGCTAGTGGAGTCAAGGGATATGGGGAGAAGGCAGGCACGGGTTATTGATAGTGGACGATCATATTGAATGGCGGTGCTGGCTCGAAGGGCCGAATGGCCTCCTCCTGCACCTATTTTCTATGTTTCTATACTTTTTCTCCAGTGATGCTGCCTGACGTGCTGAGTTACTCCAGCATTTTGTGTCTACCTCCCGTAGCAACTATTTTGAAGGGAGACAAGTTCTCCTGAGTGTCCTTGGGACAATACGTATCCCCCAGGCAGGGTCACTGAAATGGTTTATCTGGACATTATCACATGCAGTATCTGTTTATAAGACTTTACTGTGCGAAATTGGCTGCCACACTTTCAACATGCAATAGCAACTAAACTCTGCAATTATTTAATTGGCAGTAAAGTGGATTAGAACATCCAGAGATCACGAAAGGCACTTTGAAATGTTTTTTTCCTTTTGGAGAAGACAAAGTCTGCTTTTATTGTGCGGGGATTGCAGTCTAGGGATTGGAACCCTTGGTTTTGAAGTGCAGGGCTGGAGTCCAAAGTCTCTGCAGAGGTTCAGAAGCCAAGATCACGCTGTGACAGAATGCCCAGTTTAAAAGGCGGATGCAGACTGGATCCGTGTGCAGAGCTGGGAAGCGTTTATTGAGTTCAGCGATAAAATATCTGTTATCGTTAAACCCCAGTGGCACGGTGGCGCTGCGCTAGAGTTGCTGCCGAACAGCCCCAGAGACCCAGGTCCGGTCCTAACTATGGGTGCTGTCTGTACGGAGTTTGTACGTTCTCCCCATGACTGAGCGGGTTTTCTCCGGGAGATACATAGAAACATGGAAAATAGGTGCAGGATTAGGCCATTCGGGCCTTTGGGCCAGCACTGCTAATTAATATGATCATGTCTAATCATCCAAAATCAGTACCCGGTTCCTGCTTTCTCCCCATATTAATTGATTCTGTTGGCCCTAAGAGCAAAATCTAACTCTCTCTTGAATACTCAGTTACTCCTGCATTTTGTGTCCACGTTTTATTACGTTATTCTATGTTTACATATCTGTTGTGCTGTTGCAAGTAAGAATTTCATTGTTCTGTTTCAGGCCATATGACAATAAAACACTCTTGACTTTTGACTATTCCTTGCCAGCTCTCATGACCATTTAACAATGAGCAAAGTGCCTCTACACCAATCCCTACTCACTCCAAATCACCTCTGGATTCAAGTTGATCCCTTCAACTTCAAAAATCAAAAAAAGACACAAAGTGCTGGAGTAACTCAGCAGGTCAGACAGCATCTGCGGTGGACATGGATGGCACAAAGTGCTGGAATTAGCAATCACCTCCTCTTCATCTCAAGATACGCACTTAATCGTGCTCCACAAAAATATCATTCTTTCTTCATTGTTATCCCTTACAGCCAGGTGGCCAATTTCCCTTATGAGCTGTCTACTGTACTCATATATATCAATGATACCATTCTTACATCAAGCAATCAAGATCCAGAGACTCAGGGAACTAACCTGCAAGGTCCCATACAGTAGCAACGTTGCTGCCCCAGTAGGACAGAGGAAGAACACTACCCCTACATGCCCCCTGGTGGCTGTCTACTGAATAACAAAAGTAACAGCCACAGTTTAAAAATAAGGTGTAGGCCATTTAGAACTGAGATGAGGAAAACCGTTTTCACACAAAGAGTTGTGAATTTGTGGAATTCTCTGCCACAGAAGGCAGTGGAGGCCGATTCACTGGATGCATTCAAAAGAGGGTTAGATAGAGCTCTTAGGGCTAGCGGAATCAAGGGATATGGGGAGAAGGCAGGAACGGGGTACTGATTGTGGATGATCAGCCATGATCACATTGAATGGCGGTGTTGGCTCGAAGGGCCGAATGGCCCATTCCTGCACCTATTGTCTATGTATCTGTGTTTATGTATCTATGTAAACAGAAAAAGTCACAAAGTGCTGGAGTAACGCAACAGGTCAGGCAGCATCTCATGGGGATCACATTGAAACCGACTGAATAATGAAAGGACTAGATAGAGTGGATGTGGGGAGGATGTTTCCAGTAGTGGGAGAGTCGAGGACCAGAGGGCACAGTCTCAGAATAAAAGGACGTACCTTTAGAATGGAGATGAGGAGGAATTTCTTTAGTCAGAGGGTGGTGAATCTGTGGAATTCATTGACGCAGACAGTTGTGGAGGTCGTCATTGGCTATCTTTAAACTGGAGATTGATAGGTTCTTAATTAGTAAGGGTGTCAAAGGTTACGGGGGAAAAAGCAGGAGAATGGCGTTGAGAGAGAAACATAGATCAGTTGTGTTCAAATGGCTGAGTAGACTCGATGGGCCGAATGGCCTAATTCTGCTCAGATGCCATGATCTTATGATCTGTAGAGAACACGGAGGGGTCCTGTTTCGGGTGGGGACCCTCCTTCAGACGTGATCTGAATGAATCATTCCAGACCCGAGACATCACCCTTTACTGTTCTCCAGAGATGCTGCTGAGTTACTCCATCACTATGTACCTTTTTTTGTAACCCAGCATCTGCAGTTCCTTGCATCTAATCTTTCAACAATAAAAACACGCTGCGAGAAAGCCACCCTTCCACGCCTTGAGGAGAGAAACCCCATTCTCCGGTGCTGCTCAACACCTTGCCACATACTGAAGTGTTTAGCAGCCAATTAAGCTTCAATATAGTCAGTGCTGTATTGTAGGAGCCTCATGAACCAAACTTGCTGTGCAAACAGCAATGTGATCATCGCCAGGTAGTTTGTTTCGACTGGGCTTTAATCGACAACACCAATTGGAGGTACAGGATGTGAAACTAACAGAAAACAATCCCCGCACTGTCCCCGCAAAGTCAATTTACTCAGAAAACATGATCTGCTTAAACAAGGTCTGTAAAAAAACAGACACCATTGCAGTAAAATGTAGGCGCAAGAGACTGCAAAAGCTGGAATTTTCAGTCTGAACAATAGTCCTGGACCAGAACACCCATCACCCTCCACAGATAGACACAAAATAATAACTCAGCGGGTCAGGCAGCATCTCTGGAGAAAACAGATTGGTTATGTTTAGGGTCGGGACCCGTCTTCAGTCTGTTTGCAGGGTAGTGGGGTTAGGAGGGAGAGATAGATCAGCCATGATTGAATGGCAGTGTGGACTGGGTGGGGGCCGAATGGCCTAATTCTACTCCTATCACTTGTGACCTTGTGACTTAGTGGGGGCAGGCAATGGAAACAAGACTAGACCAGGACAAATTCAGGCCGACAACAGATGACCTCAGGCAAGGTGATGCCCTGATAGGCCAATAGTGGGCTGGAGATGATGTGATCCCACGATGGATAGATACATGGTTGTGAGCACGTTGCTTTTTGTTCACAAACCACAGCGATGAGGGAAATCACCATGCAGTGAGTGGAGGATGCAAAATATAGGTCAAATCTCTCACGTACTTGCATCAAACTAGATGGAGAGGGAATTTACACAAATATCTCATGTATTCAAGAGAGAGTTAGATGTGTTGTATTCATGAGAGAGGTAGATATAACTCTTAGGGCTAATGGAACCAGGGGATATGGGGAGAACGGAAGTAGACAAAAATGCTGGAGAAACTCAGCGGGTGCGGCAGCATCTATGGAACGAAGGAAATAGGCAACGTTTCGGGCCGAAACCCTATTTCAGAAAATGGGGAGGAGGCAGGAACGGGGTACTGACTTTGGACGATCAGCCATGATCATATTGAATGGCGGTGCTGGCTCGAAGGGCTGAATGGCCTACTCCTGCACCTGTTTTCTATGTTTCAATGTTTCGATCTCCACTCTAGATAGCCACTGTGTTTCCACTCTAGCTAGCCACTGTTGGACCTGGGATAAACATCCATCAGTTCATTAGGACAAGCTAACCTTCACTTCTTTGAAATATTATGTACATCTTTTACACCCACAGGAGAGAATAGATGGGACTTCAGTTTAAGGATTCAACCAAAAGACAGAAAATCTATCAACGCAATCAACCGTAACATCTTAGTTAAGCCGTTTAGGAAGAGCCGCTGCCTCACAGCGCCAGAGACCCCGGTTCGATCCTGACCTCGGTTGCTGTGTGTGGCGTTTGCACGTTCTCCCTGTGACCGCGTGGGTTCCCTCCGGGTGCTCCGGTTTCCTCCCGCATCCCAAAGGCATATGTAAGTTAATTGGCCCTATGTAAATTGTGCCTAGTGTGCAGGATGTGGGAAGTGTGAACAGGCGATGGGTGGTCGGCCTGTATACAGTGGGCCGAAGGGCCTGTTTCCAAACTGCTTCTAAACCAAACTAATCTGGGCAAGGATTATTTGCTTGGACTGCATAGTCAGGTGTCAGAGGCTTGTAACCATGGCCCTCCGACTTGTACTATGTACAGAGATAATAAGAAATAAACAAATTAATTATGTTCAAGCGATTGAATTTGTTTAAAAAGTGAAACTAGCTACAGAGCACCAAGACTTAACCTTGCAGGTGGCATTCAATCACAGAAAGTCAGGAGAACCTTTCAAGGCCTGAGCAGTAGTATCAAGTACACTTAATACAAGATAACTATGAAAACAGAAAACCGACGTTCTCATCAAAACGACAAAACCATCTTCAACACAAGTGGTGGGAACGGCAAATTAATACCCATCTCAGAGCAGCATCTTATATGTTAACACATTGCCATGAAAACTCATTGCAAATAATACTATCGAGTCATGAAGCATGTTTGCAGCAGCCCAGGGTATACGGTGAGATGGGGGCCACTGTGAATGAGCACTGATGTAGTCAGGTTGAGGGTAGGGTGTGTGGTGCTGAGGACAGCTCTCTCTCCTGGTGGGAACGTGCTGGCATCTTCAGCATGGCAGCAGCAAGCTCAGCCAAACATGCACTGGCCACCGAGTGAAAATGACACTTCATGCAATGTAAAGACCCAGCCCCAATTTACGCCCACATTAATCACAAGGTAACAGAGAAAGCCTTTTTAATACAAAATGGTGGAGTAAGTTAGCGGGACAGGCAGCATCTCTGGAGAGAAGACATGGGTCACGTTTCGGTTTGAGACCCTTCTTCAGACTGAAGGGTCTCAACCCGAAACGTGACCCATTCCTTCTCTCCAGAGATGCTGCCTGTCCCGCTAAGTTACTCCAGCATTTTGTGTCTATCTTCGATTTAAACCAGCATCTGCAGTTCCTTCCTACACAAGCTTTTAAAAAAAAAAATATGGCAGCCTTAAAACTAACAGAATTAGGATGTGTCATAGAGAAAACAAGGAACTGCAGATGCTGGTTTACAAAAAAAAGAGACAAAGTGCTGGAGTAACTTAGCAGGTCGGGCAGCATCGCTGGAGAACATGGACGGGTGACTTTCTGGTCAGGACCCTTCTTCAGACCTGAAGAAACAACACCCATCCATGTTCTCTAGGAATGCTGCCTGACCCCGCTGAGTTACTCCAGCACTTTCTGTCTTCGGATGTATCGCTGTTCCCCTTTGTTAATGACGAACTGAATTGAACTGCAGGGAAATTGTTCCCAATGTTGGGTGAGTCCAGAACCAGGGGCCACAGTCTTAGAATAAAGGGGAGGTCATTTAAGACTGAGCTGAGAAAAACTTTTTTACCCAGGGAGTTGTGAATTTATGGAATTCCCGACCACAGCGGGCAGTGGAGGCCAAATCACTGAATGGATTTAAGAGAGAGTTGGATAGAGCTCTAGGGGCTAGTGGAGTCAAGGGATATGGGGAGAAGGCAGGCACGGGTTATTGATAGCGGACGATCAGCCAAGATCATATTGAATGGCGGTGCTGGGCCGAATGGCCTCCTCCTGCACCTATTTTCTATGTTTCTATGTTTCTAACTGTTGAGAGAGCAGTTACGAGTCAACTCCAACCTCACATGAACACTGTGACTGACATTACGGACAGCAAGTCTCCTTCCCTAAAGGATGTTAGTGAATGAGATGGACTCAGTAGCTTCATGGGGACCTTGATTATGTCTACGTTTTCACTAAACATTTATCTAACTTCCAGCCATCATGGTGTGACTTGTACTTTCATTCCCAGCCTGATTCTCCTGGCGTCTGTGCACCAGAGTGGCATCTTAAACGGTGTATGTGTTGGTGTACCCTGCCGGTAAGCCCGTGAGCATCGTGACCACTGGTCACTTAGATCTCGGCCTGGGAGCCTCGCGATGCCAGGGATACTTTCATTTATCCGAGGTGGATGGAGGTAATCTAGTCGCACAGATCCCACTTCCCCATAGATGGCTTCAGGTTCAGTAAACAATTACATCTAACTGCTCTTCCCATAGCATCGTTTTGGATGTTGAATCCTAACGTGGCGGCAATTATGTGCATTCACATTGCCCCTCGACACAATGTACCCCACAGGATCAATCATCGAAACAATATTAAACACCGAGTCCCAGAGGCAATCTTATGCCCGAGCTTATTTGCCCCGATCCACTTCTCCCCACCAGCATGGCCCAGGGTGGGCAAAATAAATGGCGACAAGCCAGAGCTGTTCCATTGTTAATGGAAATGTGATATTGATATTAGTGTTGAGGTTGCAGCACAGAAACCGGCCATTCAGCCCAACAGGTTCATACTGGTGTTTACAATACTCTCCCACATTGGTTCATCCAAACCAGTGGTTTTCCCACTCTCTGTCAGCCAACCCACTTTAATCAAATGGTTCACCAAAACATCCCAACGATTACTAAAGAACCGTAAATCTAACAGTAGGTGCAGTCAAACCATCGATATAAGCACAGAGCAGCCGCCAAACTACATCCATTGAATGCATTGATGCAAAGAGGAACTGGTTTTGAAATGGCTAAGGGTGCAGCAGTATTAGAACATCAGTTGTATGTTAGACAGTGGGCAGCCACTCTCCATCTATGCAAGGCCAAGCTGTGGATAACTTCAATTTTGGTGACCTATTTATATTAATACCCTGTGATTCATCTGAAGGTTGCAATCTCTACTGAGAAATCCATCCATCCAACCCATCCAACTTTCCTTTTCACCTTCATCTGCTGATCCACTTCCCCTCACACATGATGTGCAGGAAGGAACTGCAGCTGCTGGTTTGAACCGAAGATAGACACACAAAGCTGGAGTAACTCAGCCTGGCAGGCAGGCAGGCAGCACCTCCAGGAGAGAAGGAATTTGGGTGACGGAAGAGGGGCCTCGACCCAAAACGGCACCTGTTCCAAACTGTCCGGAGACGCTGTCTGACCCCGCTGAGTTACTCCAGGGTCTATCTTCCCCTTCAACACACCCGTGGATGCTCACAGCGGCTCAGGAGGTCGCCCATCAGCCTAGATACCTCAAGTCAGGAAGCACCTGGATGCCCCTGAATGCAAATACTACGTAAGGAGACGGCTGCGGTTTGCCTGGCCCGCTGCGCCAGAGTGTGAGCAGTGCAAAGCAAGGCAGGCGTGGAAGCGGCGTGGTCCCGATACTCACTCACACACTGATACCCGGTTTTACTGCTCAGCGCTTTACTGCACAGTGTGCAGTTGGTGGAGCTGGAAAAGGTTCCTGGCACTAACTCGTGGCCATTGTTACACTTTCTCTTTTCTTTTGGACTTTCCTTCTCTTTCTCTTTGGTCTTACCCTAAAAAAGCAAAGAAACACAAGAAAAAACATTCACTTCAACGAGTCAAAGCAACAGGAGGAAGCCATTCAGTCCCGTCATGAGCCTGTCCTGCCACTGAATTAGATGCAGCCGGCCTGCACTTTAAGTCCGTGCACTTGCATTGACTACTTAATTGCCCTGTTGAACAATTGTAAGTCTTTTAGTTTTAGAGATACAGAGCGAAAACAGGCCCTTCGGCCCACTGAGTCTGTGCCAACCAGTGATCCCCGCACACATACAATAGGGGACAATTTATATTTATACCACGCCAATAAGGCTACAAACCTGTATGTCTTCGGAGTGTGGGAGGAAACCAAAGGATGTCGGAGAAAACCCACTCAGGTCACAGGGAGAACGTACAAACTCCGCACAGACAAGCACCCGTGGTCAGGATCGAACCCGGGTCTCTGGCGCTGCGAGGCAGCAACTCTACCCACTGCGCCACCGTGTTGCCCTTATCTCAGTGTCAATATTTTCAATGGATTCTTTCCCCTTCGCCTTCGCAATAGATTTCTGAGTGTGTGGGTCATACTTCATACTTCTTGACCTCAGGGGCGGCACGGTGACGCAGCGGTAGAGTTGCTGCATTACTGCGCCAGCGATACCGGGTTGGACCCCGACTACGGTTGCTGTCTGTGAACGCGGAGTTTGGTGACCGCGTGGGGTTCCTCCGAGATCTTCGGTTTCCTCCCAAACTCCAAATTGCTTTGGTAAAAATGTAAATTGTCCCTAGTGTGCGTCGGATAGTGCGGGGATCGCTGGTCGGTGCGGACTCAGTGGGCCGAAAGGCCTGTTTCCACGCTGTATCTCTAAAACCAAAACTAAACCAGCCAACAATGTCCAAACTGAACATGATGCCGAGAAAAACCAATCTCACCTGCCTGCACGTAATCTATACCCTTCCATTCCTTGCATGTCCATGTGTCTATCTAAAAGTCTCTTAAACACCATCATTCTTGCTATTGAGGGAGTGCAGCGTAGGTTCACGAGGTTAATTCCTGGGATGGCGGGACTGTCACATGATGAGAGAATGGAGCGGCTGGGCTTGTACACTCTGGAGTTTAGAAGGTTGAGAGGGGATCTTATTGAAACAAAAAGATTACTAAGGAATTGGACATGACTGAGGCAGGAAACATGTTCCCGATGTTGGGGGAGTCCAGAACCAGGGGCCGCAGTTTAAGAATAGAACGGAGATGAGGAAAAACATTTTTACCCAGACAGTTGTGAATCTGTGGAATTCTCTGCCTCAGAAGGCAGTGGAGGCCAATTCATTAGATGTTTTCAAGAGAGAGTTAGATATAGCTCTTAAAGATAGCGGAGTGATGGTGAGAAGGCAGGAACGGGGTACAGAATGTGATTGATCAGCCATGATCACAGTGAATGGCGGTGCTGGCTCGAAGGGCCAAATAGCCTACTCCTGCACCTATTGTCTATTGTCTATCATCTTATCTGCCACCACCACCACCCCTGGCAACGCAATACTGGCACCCACCACCATCTGCCATGCAGATCTCCATTTAACACTCCCCCCCTTCTCTCCTTAAACCTATGCCCTCTAGTGTTGGACATTTTCATCACACAATCTCCTTTAGAATTTTCCCCTCTAATCTTTGACTTCTCCTCCAAGGGAAAAAGGTTTTTGCTGTCTACCCGATGTGTGCCTCTCCTAATTTTATACACTTCTATCAGGTCTCCCCTCAACCTCCAGCGTTGCTGAGAAAATGATCCCAATCTATCCAACCTCTTCTTGTAGCCAATCCTGGGAATTGGATAACTCCAAATCCCAGGCAGCAGTCTGGATAAACCTCCTCTGCACCTTCTGCAAAGCCTCCGCATCCTTCCTGTGATGGTGGGGCCCAATACTCCAAATGTGGCCAAACCAAACTCTCATAGACCTGCATCTTGACTTCCTGACTCTTCTACGCAATAGCATAAGGTTGACAGGCCATACAGTTTTTTTAAGAAGGAACTGCGGATGCTGGAAAATCAAAGGTCGACAAAAGTGCTGGAGAAACTCAGCGGGTGCAGCAGCATCTATGGTGCGAAGGAAATAGCCCGAAACGTTGCCTATTTCCTTCGCTCCATAGATGCTGCTGCACCCGCTGAGTTTCTCCAGCGCTTTTGTCTACATACAGTTTTTTTACTTGTGTTGCCACTTTTTGGGGGCTGTAGACCTCAACCTGATATCACTTGAATGGTCAAAACTACAAATAATGGCCTGGGAGGATCTGGTGAAACAGGCCGGATCCCATTGTCAGTTCCTTATTCAACTGGGTCCTATCAGTAAGTATGAATCTCAGTTGATTTCTTCTGCACGAAAGCCCATCCCAGTTTTCCTGAGCCACGTGTCTATCTGGGATGGACTCTACGGGTGAAGTCTAGTCCTTTTATTCACCAGTTCCTTGCCGGCATTATTTATTCATTGTATCGCTGCCAAGGCTGGAATTCATGTTCATAAATTCTGGGAGCAGAATTAGGCCATTCGGCCCATCGGGTCAACCCGCCATTCAATCATGGCTGATCTATCTCTCCCTCTCAGCCCCATTCTCCTGCCTTCGCCCCGTAACCCCTGACACCGGTACTCTGTCAATCTCCGCCTTAAAAATATCCACGGGCTTGGCCTCCTCGGCAGTCTGTGGCAATGAATTCCACAGATTCACCACCATTTATCATTCATCCTTAACATATCATTAATCATAAGCTCAGCTGGGCAGCTAAAGGCCGACCATTTTGGTGGAACTGGACAAAATACAGACAGCAGGTTTTCCCCATTGAAGGATGTTAGTCAACTATCCCTGGCGAGTGTGGCTAGATGATGCTGGGCCAGGGCAACCAACCCTTTGCGTGATGGCCCTCGGGGAAGATCTACCTTCATATGATAAAATCACCCAACTCTTTTAAATCTCCCTTCTGCCTGTAAAATCCCGCTCCGTATCCTTCCCCTTGCTCTGCCTTTTGTACTTGTATTTGGGTTGATTGGATTTATTCAAGAATCAGAAGGCGGTGGAGGCCAATTTTCTGGATGTTCTCAAGAGAGAGCTATATTTAGCTCTTAGAGCTAACGGAATCAATGGACACGTGGAAAAAGCTGGAACGGGGTACTGATTTTGGATGATCAGCCATGATTATATTGAATGGTGGTGCTGTCTCGAAGGGCCGAATGGCCTACTCCTGCACCTATTTTCTATGTTTCTATGTCTATATAAGGTATTACTGTATCTGATTTAATTGGATAGTATGCAAAAACCTCAGTACACATGATAATAATGAACCTAATCTTAAAACTAGATTTTTGATTTTTAGAATAAGCTGTTTCACTGGAACTATCACTGAGAATATAGATTCATTTCATTTTCCGCCGTAAAATTTGAATAGACGTCTCTGGATCAAAAGTCTAGGTAACTAATTGCTTGCCCCAGTACATTTATGATTTCATCAGCACATCCTTTATGCAACAAATCTATGAGCTGAATCTATCCATCCCATACTTCTTTCCTGGAGGAAAAGTGAGGCATTGTCTATTCTACGAGGAAGGGCCCGAGTCTGAAGAAGGGCTTCGACCCGAAACGTTGCCTATTTCCTTCGCTCCATAGATGCTGCCTCACCCGCTGAGTTTCTCCAGCATTTTTGTCGACCTGAATCCAGAGAATTTGTTTTTCATTGAGGTTAGCGAGCACACACAGCTTTCTAACATCGAATGCTTTAACTGGCAAGATGGAAACCTCCCCATAATATTTACACATCACACAGGCACATTTGACAGCAAATCCCTGCAACCATTCTCACCTTATCTTTGAAGGAGCCAGTCACCCGGTTCTTGAGGGAACTTAATGTTCTTTTCACCTTTGTTCCTTTCTCGGGTCGATCGGTTTTGTCACCGCCCTCTTTTCTTTAAAGAGAGGGAGAGAAAGTTGCAAGCGGTCACAGACAGATTTAATGGACAATTGCGTTTGGCCTCATTTAGCTTCACGGTGCAGTGTAGAAACAGGCCATTCGGCCCACCGAGTACATGCCGACCAGCGATCACCCTGGTTCTGTCTTGCACACGAGGGAGAATTTTACAGAAGCCAATTGACCTGCAAACCCGCACGTCTTTGGAACGTGGGAGGAACCCTGTGCATTCCCGTTTTTCCCACCACCTTCCTCCATTCCCCTCCTTCGTGCACTCACATCCCATCCCGTTTCTCAGTTTCCCTGTTATCACCCTGCCTCAGAGGGCGGTGGAGGCAGGTTCTCTGGATGCTTTCAAGAGAGAGCTAGATAGGGCTCTTAAAAATAGCGGAGTCAGGGGGTATGGGGAGAAGGCAGGAACGGGGTACTGATTGGGGATGATCAGCCATGATCACATTGAATGGCAGTGCTGGCTCGAAGGGCCGAATAGCCTACTCCTGCACCTATTGTCTATTGTCTAATGTCACCCCTCTTTCCCCCCTGCCCGTCCCCTTTCACTCCATCCATCCCTCTAGCTTTACATTTCACTCCTCCCCTCCTTAAACATCTTGGTCTCCTTGTCATCTGTTGTCACTTATTCCACCCGTCGCCTCACCTGTATCCACCTATCACTTGCCAAGCCGGGGTCAAGGAAAGAGCCTTCACGTCGTGGCCCTGTTTCCACCAATCATTCCACCACCACGCACAAGAAGCTGCGAGACAGACACCATTGTATGCAGATGCCGAGAAGTGTGTTCAGCTCTGGCTGAACAACTTCTAATCTTGTGTGTGGACTCCATAAGAAGACTTGCCAGGCTTTGTCCCACACCCATCCCTCTTTTCCAGCTTTCTCCCCCATTCTCCAATCGGTCTGAAGAAGGGCCCCCACCCGGACTATCGTCTGTCCATTACCTCTTCAGGTGCTGCCTGACACCCCCATCCTCTGAGTTCCTCCAGCACTTTGTGTGTTGCTCACGACTACATCACCTGCAGTTTCTTGTGCCTACATACTTTGAAGGGTTCCCTCTGAAATTTTGGGCAACAACCAAAGATTCTTTAAACTTACTCGGCGAGGAATTCCATCCAAGTGAGATCGTGAGCGGAGGCAGAGGGGCGTATCTGTACAGCTCCCGACGATGATCTTGCACTGTAGAGAAAATAGGACCAGTCAGAACAAGGTAAGCACCTTGGGCCCGAGTAAAGAAGCCTTCACCACTGCTCCATGTTAGGATGCTGAGGTGAGGGGAAGGGTGACACATTGGATGCAAACCCAACAGCTGACTACAGACACACAACGCTGAGTAACTCAGTGGGACAGGCAGCGTCTCTGGAGGGAAGGAATGGCTGACGTTTTGGGTTGGCTCAACCCGATACGCCACCCATTCCCTTTCTCCAGAGAAGCTGCCAGCATTTTGTGTCCAACTTCGGTTTAGCCCAGCACCTGCAGTTCCTCCCAACAACTGACTTCTGACTACTGGCCCACTGCAGCTTCCTGGCGAGGGCACAACCAAACAAGACTCTGCTTATTCAGGAGGTAGACTCCATTGAGGTACACAGTAGTCTGTCCTTACTATCTCAGCCTTCTCGACACACATGTTCAGAAAGAACTAGATCCACATCATCACAAGACCTAGGGAGCCCTTTAATGCATACTGTATCTTTAGATACACTGCTGGTGTATCTTGAGAAAACAGGCCTTTGGCCCACCTTGGCCACATCCACCAGCGATCATTAAATACATACTAGGAAACATTTTTACATTGATACCAAGCCAATTAACCCGCAAACCTGTACGTCTTTGGAGTGTGGGATGAAAGCGAAGTTCTCGGATAAAGCCCACGCAGTCACGGGGAGAACGTAAAACTCCGTACAGTCAAACACACGTATCCAGGATCGAACCCGGGTCTCTGGCAGTGTAAGCGCTGCAAGACAGCAACTCTACGCTGTGCCCATACTCCACAGTAATTGAAATCATTGAGGCTGAATTTGTAATCGTATCACTGGATTTAATTACAAAGAATACCCTCGACAGAATTAATGCTTCTCAACAAATGTGTTTGTTATAGTCTGCTACTTCTCAGCTTGGCAATATTTTTTTTGCAACCTTGTTTCCTTCGAAAACATCCCCCTGAAGTAAGGCGTCAGACTGATGGAGTGAGCTTTTGTTAGTTTAGTTTAGTTCAGTTTAGTTTAGAGACACAGCATGGAAACAGGCCCTTCACCCACGAGTCCACGCCGACCATCGATCACCCGTTCACACTAGTTCTATGCTACCCCACTTTCTCATCCACTCCCTACACAATTTACAGAGGCCAATAAACCAACAAACGCACACGTTTGGATGTGGCAGGGAATCAGAGCACCTGGAGATAACCCACATGGTCACAGGGTAAACCTGCAAACTCCGTACAGACAGCACCCAACACCAGGATTGGCCTGGGTTGCTGGCACTGTGTGGCAGCAGCTCTACCAGCAGCTCCACCGTGCCACACTGCCTCAATAATTCACCCCAAATTTAATGTAGGTTCTACTGTGTGAGAATGTCACTCCAACACTCTGACTTCTTGGGGTGAAACCCTTCATGCCAAGTTAACTGTGATTTTCTGCCTCTATTTGATAGATTCAAGGACATTTGTCTTTAACATTCACTTGAATTCGTCTAAGATTCAAAATAATGGCGCCCTGAATGAATGGAGAATCCTTTCATTGCTTCCAAAAGCCACACATCTGAGGGCACTTTGATGTGGGACAACCTCTTCCCTTACACTTTTTATAACAGACTAAAGGGCCTGTCCCGCCTTCACGACCTAATTCACGACCTTTTTTACTCGTGGACATTTTTCATCAGGCTAGAAAAAAAGGGCCCGACCTACTTGATGCCACGAGTACCTACGATTAGCATCACGGCCTGCCTACGGCCTACCTACAACCTCATGACAACCATGCTGCAAGGAGTATGAGTCAAGGGCAAACTCGGCAGAGGTCGTGAAAGTGGGACAGGCCCTTAAACAATGAAACTTGCAGATAAAGCTTGCTACACATAGCAGTGGGAAAGGCAAGATAGTCAGTTCAAACCTAGCAATCTGAGGCCAGTTCTCTAATAAATTGGAAAACCTTCGGTTGAACTTGGGATAAAACAAATTTTGTTTGGAAAAAGATGTGAAAGATGTGAGAGAAATATAAGTTCTGGAAGCACATTATAATGACGACTGATGTCCTCACAGTCCATTCTTTAGCAGAGGTCTGTGGGTAGCAACCAGGAGCAGGAATTCTCTCTATTCACCTCCCATCCCGGGGAACGTAGGACTCAGCCAGATGCAGGGTCCGTGGGCAGGTGTCAATAGCAAAGCGAACACAGAATTTTATTCTGAGCCAGCCGATGTAAATAGTGTGCTAAAAAATAAATGGCAGCCTGACTTCTGAAACTGAGTAGGAGAGCGCAGTGTGGAGAAGAGAGTGCGTTGCCGGGGACTGGGGTGGCAAAGCAGGACATGAAGCAAGTTGCAGGGACGCACACAGGTAGCTGCTCACCTGCTGACTGCATTGCTGCACTGTCTGAGGCGAGGGAGAAAATGAGACAGAATGAGCGATCGACAGGGACATTGAAACGCAGTCTTTATGCTCCCTCCAGGAGATTTACAGAGATAACCCTCTCCACATATCTTCCCCTTTGTTATATCTATTGTACTTGAGTTTGAACTGACTGTATCTATGTTTGGCATATCTGATGTGTTGGATAGGATGCAAAACAAAGCGTTATACTGTGCCTCTGTAGATGTGGCAATATTAGTTTAGTTTATTATTGAGGTACAGTGAAAAGCTTTCTTGTTGCGTACTATCCAGTCAGCGATAAGACTATACATGATTATAATTAAGCCGTCCACAGAGTACAGATACAGAATAGAGGGTATAATGTTTAGTGCAAGATAAAGTCAAATAAAGTCCGATTAAACATAGAAACATTGATAATAGGTGCACGAGTAGGCCATTCGGCCATTCGAGCCAGCACCGCCATTCAATATCATCATGGCTGATCATCCAAAATCAGTGTCCCATTCCGGCTTTTTCCCCATATCCCTTGATTCCTTTAGCCTCAAGAGCTAAATCTAACTCTCTCTTGAAAAAAATAGCTTGAAGGTCTCCAATGTGGTAGATGGGAGGTCAGGATCACTCTCTAGCTGGTGATGGGATTGATTCAGTTCATAAATGATAGGAGCAGAATTAGGCCATTCAGCCCATCAAGTCTACTCCACCATTCAATCATGGCTGATCTATCTCTCCCTCCTAACCCCATTTTTCTGCTTTCTCCTCATAACCCCTGACACCCGTACTAATCAAGAATCTATCTATCTCTGCCTTAAAAATATCCATTGATATTGCCTGATAACAGCTGGGAAGAAACTGTTCTTGAACCTGGAGGTGTGCGTTCTCAAACGTCTGTACCCCTCACCTAATTGGAGGGGGGGGGGAAGAGGGAGTGACGAGGGTGAGACCGGTCCTTGACTATGCTGGTGGCCTTCAACCCAAGTATCTAAAGGGCCAATTACTTCATTCATCAAAGCCATTTAAAAGGAATTTCAAGATTAACGAAGGCCTGAACTCAAACAGTTTAAGGTGAAGGGGAAAATATTTAATTTAAGTTGAAGGGGAACCGATTTAATAGGAATCTGAAGGATAACATGTTCACACAAAGGGTGGTGGGTGTATGGAACAAGCTGCCAGAGGAGGTAGTTGAGGCTGGGACTATCTCAATGTTTAAGAAACAGTTGGACAGGTACATGGATAGGACAGGTTTGGAGGGATATGGACCAAACACAGGCAGGTGGGACTAGTGTAGCTGGGACATGTTGGCCGGTGTGGGCAAGTTGGGCCGAAGGGCCTGTTTCCACACTGTATCACTCTATATGACTCTATAACAGTTCACCTCCAAATATAATGGAGGTGTGAGCAATCGATCTCCACCAGTGAGTCTGCAGCACACACATACAAGAGGGGGAGACAGTGGAGCCCAGAGGTCAAGGTTAACGCTTCTTCTGCTCTAGTCCAGGCCTCCTGTTGGCTCCAGATGGAATGGTGCCAGTTGTTGAGTTTATTAACAAGTCTCTTTGATGACTTAAAGCTCCTTGAAGCTTCCAAGCCTGGCTCTTGATCCTAGCATGGGTGAGGGTGTTAAGGGAGAGCGGACAAGAATGAGTTTGAGGGGAAAGTGAGAGTCAGGTTCTTGATAGGATGATTCACCTGTCTGAGGAAGATGTATTGGTTGGAAAAGGTCAATTGCTTTGGGGAGAAATGCACCCAACGTCCCTGGTGATCGGTGGAACTTAGTGTCGTTGGAGAAGATGACTGTCCTCCCCTGTTAGCACGTTAGTACCTGCACTGATGTAAAGCACTTTGGTCAACGAAAGGTGTTTTTAAATGTGCTATAGAAATAAAATTGACTTGACGACTTGACTGTTGCCCACTCACACGCAGTGTTCCTCCCTTTGCTCCATTTCTGTTCGAAAGCATTTAAAAGACACGTGGACACATGGATAGGAAAGGGTTAGAAGGATATGGGCCAAACGCAGGCAATTGGTACTGGCTCACATGGGACACCCTAGGTGGCAAGGATAGATGATGACGAAGGGCCTGTTTCCGTGCTGTATGACTTTGGTGACTAAACATCTTGTTGTCAGTTATTGAAATGATAAATGGGGTGTGACTAACCCATGATAGGCCTTCAGTTCTTGAAGCACTTGCAGCACCAACCTGGAAGGCAAGGAGAAAGAAACTCTGTCAACTGACGTATCTATCACCTTCCGGGTGATGTTTGGCTTCACTGACTTTGGTGTCAAGCTCCCTGAATAAGTCACAGCTTCACAGGTTATAGGAGTAGAATTAGGCCATTCGGCCCATCGAGCCTACTCCGCCATTCAATCATAGCTGATCTCTCTCTCTCCCAATCCCATTTTCCTGCCTTCTCCCTGTAAACCTAGACTCTCCCACCAGTGCAAACATCACAATAGCTCCCCCTGGAGGATCAGCTGTCATGCAGAACACAAGGGTCACAGGTGTCTCCTGTCTCCAAGGTCAGGGGTTTCATCCCCAGTAAACGGCCTGTGGATGTGGTTAAACGGCATGCATGCACCACATACTTATCTCTAGGATGATCCTGTGTTTCTTCACCAACCTACTTTGCCCTGTACTTTCTTCCTTTTCTCCATTTAGTTTAGTTTAGCTTAGTTTAGAGATACAGCAATGGAAACAGGCCCTTTGGTTCACCGAGTCCGCGCTGACCATCAAACACCCGTTCATACCAATTCTATGTTATCCCACTTTCTCGTTCACTCTCCACACATTAGGGGCAATTTTGCAGATGCCTATGAACCTACGTCCTTGGGATGTGGGAGGAGACCGAGGCACCTGGAGAAAACCCATGCAGTGTTGGCGTGAACATGCAAACTCCGCACAGACAGCACCCGAGGTCAGGATCAAGCTGGCGTCTCTGGTGCTCTAAGGCAGCAGCTCCACCATTGTGGCGCTCAGGGAGGGGTTGCGGAGATGCGTGAAGTTAGAAAAGGACCAAGTGAAAAATAATCTTGATCACCCTGCTGATAAAAGACTCATTTGCAGTGGGTTATTGACAGATTAGTGCGAGCAACAGTGAGGGACGGCATTTATACGTACAAGTGGTCAGGCTCCAGATTTTCTTTCTCCTCTTGATTCTCTGGGGACGTTTCGGATTCTGGGATGAAGGAATAGAGAAAAGCTAAAGCGACTCAGAGAAACACAGAATGATGCCTTCATTTCAAAACAATGAACTCAGAAAAAATATAATAATAATCCGAGTCAGGATAGCCCGGCCTCAAACTGTGGGACCTGTTGCAGGATAATGTTCCTTATTTGAGAGCGAGAGCCTTGTTCCAAAGTGGGGGTTTAATCCCAAAGGAAGGATCTGAGGGTCTCAGGTGCGGTGTTAGGGCCTATCCCAGATTGAGGGTCCCACTCCCTGACTGAGGGTCCTGGTCTCAGAGTGAGGGCGGCGCACTATGGCATTTATTTTTGCCAAGGTCCAATTGACCTACCAACCCGTCTTTTGGGATGTGTGAAGAAACCGGAGCACCCAGATAAAACTCACGCGGTCACAGGGAGAACGCGCAAACACCACACAGGCAGGACCCGAGGTCAGGTTCGAACCCGCGTCTCCGGCGCTGTGAGGCAGCAGCTCCACCCGCTGCACCACTACAGGGCTCTGGCCGAGCGAGGAAGCAGCGATCGCAGAAATGGTGATTTCTGGGGACCTGGTTGAGCGCTTCACCAACCTGTTTGCCGACACTGGGGTGCAGCTATGTTCCGGGAAGAGCGATGTTGACTCCCCATGAAGGAATAGGAAGGGTTGGCATTCAGTCGTGGCCTCATATCTGTTCTCTGCATCTCCTGGGGGACAACAAGCAAAGGCATCACGACCACAATCACTGGAATCCACCCTCATGAAATTATAAGTATAGATGGAGGACATTTGGCCCATCGTGTTTGTGCTATCCAAGCTAAACAACCCCATCAGTCCCATTCATTTGCCGTTCCCTAAACCTTTAGAAATCATTCTTTCAAGAGGAATCGAGAACCAGAGGGCAAAGGTTTAAGGCGAGGGGGGGGGAAGATTTAATAGGAACCTGAGGGGTAACGTTTTTACAATAAGGGTGGTGGGTCTATGGAATGAGCTGCTGGAGTAGTTAGCTGAGGCAACGTTTAATAAACATTTAAACAGGTGGGACTGGTTTAGAGGGATATGGGCCAAATGCGGGCAGGTGGGACTAGTGTAGATGGGGGCATGTTGGTAGTTGTGGGCAAGTTGGACCGAAGGGCCTGTTTCCACACTGTATACAGGGCCGTCTTAACAGCATTATAGGCCCCGGGCAAAGCAATGCACTTGGGCCCTGACACTTCCAGTTTCTTTGAGCCAAAACGAATATGCAGCCATGTACTTGCGATGTTCTTCTCCGTTTTCATGTTCTACGATAACATTCTACAATAAATAGATTAACACGGGGCCCCGGGCAACTGCCCAACGTGCCCACGCGTTAAGATGGTCCTGACTGTGTGGCTCTATGATTCTAAGTGCCAATCCCATTCCTTGGTTAGTTTATCTTCATTATACTCAGATACAGTGAAAATCTTGACTGATAATACAACATGGAAACAAGCCCTTGCCCCACTGAGTCCATGTGCACATGGCTCACACGCTGGTTCTACATTATCCCACTTTCTCATCTATAACGGGGGCTATTTTAGAGAGGCCAAGTAACCTACAAACCTGCACCTCTTTGGAATGTGGGAAGAAACCGGAGAACCCAGTGGAAACCCAGGCGGTCACGGGGAGAAGGCACAAACTCCGTACAGACACAGTCAGGATCAAACCCGGGTCTCTGGCGCTGTGAGGCAGCAGCTCTACTGCTGCGCCACCGTGCCTCTGTCTCAGTTGCAGCCCTTCGGGTGTAGAAACTGAATTCAACATTTACCAGTCCACTCAACAACTCCACTGTGCGTTCTCCACAGATCGGACTGTATCTCTTTCTTGCAGTTTGTTTCTTTGTTTCTGCCTCCAACTGCCAGATTTAAAACTAATTATTACCTTAGCAACTGTGATCTTCATCCAATCACAGATTTCCCCCCTCTCTCCTCTCCACCCTCTCCCACTCTGCAACTTTAACAATGGACAATAGGTGCAGGAGTAGGCCATTCGGCCCTTTGAGTCAGCACCGCCATTCAATCATCCCCAATCAGTACCCCAAGCTAGTCCTCTTGCTCCTGCGGTTCTTACGAATGACCTTCGATCCAAAAAGCATGCTCTCTCCACAGCCGCTGCTTGCACCTTAATGCTCTTCAAGAGCCCCAACACCTCCTTCTTCCTAATGTCAAACTGCCATTGCATGTTAGCATTCTTCACATTGATTTCTCTGTCCTTCCCGTTTGGTAAAAAAAAACAGATTGAAAGTACTTGTTCGGTACCCCGCCTACATCTCCAGACTCCGAGCACAAATTCCCTCCTTTATCTTTGAGCTGTCCTACCTTCTCCCTGCTTACCCGCTTGTTTTTAATACAAGTACAAAAAACGTTAGGATGTTCTTTAATCCGACTTGCCAAAGCCATTTTGTGGCCCCTTTTGGCCCCTCCAACCTCTTAAACGGTGCACACACTTCCTTTATCCTTTTGACCAAATGTCCAACTCTTTGGTCATCTACGGTTCCCTTTCTTTGCCACCCCGATCCCTCCTCCTTACTGGAACATGGCGGTTCTCAACTTCGATCAACTGGCATTTGAACAAGGCCTGTTGATTAACACGGGTGCCAGGGGCTATGGGGAGAAAGCAGGAGAATGGGCTTGAGAGGGAGAGATAGATCAGCCATGATTGAATGGCGGAGTAGACATGAGGCGAATTCTGCTCCCATCACTACGAACTTTTGAACAACTCCCACATGCCAGATGTGACCCCCACAGATGTGTCAGTTGTAAACCCCGATCACACAAATACACCCTTAAGCCAAGTAAGAATGTTAAATAGGCAACACTGCTCACGAGTTACCAGGGAGATCTCAGATCCACAGGCTGCAGATTAATGCAAGATGTTATATTTTGGAAGGTAAAATGAAGAGAGGCGCAGCTCTAAAATAAGTGCCGAACCAAGTCATCTGGCGCACGTGTGCACAAGGCTTTAGACTTTAGAAATACAGCGCGGAAATAGGCCCTTCTGCCCACCGAGTCCGTGCTGACCAACGATCAGTAACACTAACACTATCCTACACACCAGGGCCAATTCTTTTTACAACTTACCAAAGCCAATTAATCTCTGGCGGGGCATTAGAGTTGCTGCATTACAGCGCCAGAGACCCGGGTTCGACCCTGACTACGGGTGCTTGGCAGTACAGAGTTTGTTCGTTCTCCCCGTGACCACGTGGGTTCTCTCCAGGTGCTCTGTACTCAGTACGCGTGACAATAAACTAAACTAAACTAAAATAAAATTGCTCTGGTCTATGGCAAATGCAAACTTTGTCTATCCAACATTTCCCATAAGATAACCCTCCTATTCAAAGAATTAGTTGAATAAATCTCCTCTGGAAGTGTGGTCTCAGCAATGTCCCATATTACTGCAGTATAATGTGTAGGAAGGAACTGCAGATGCTGGTTTAAACCGATGATAGACACAAAATGCCGGAGTAACTCAGTGGGACTGGCAACATCTCTGGAGAGGAGGAATGGGTGATATTTTGGGTCGAGACCCTTCGAGACATAAGGTTAATTCCCGGGATGGCGGGACTGTCGTATGCTGGGAGAATGGAGAGGCTGGGCTTGTATTCTCTGGAATTTAGAAGGATGAGAGGGTATCTTATTGAAACATACAAGATTATTAAGGGTTTGGACATGCTGGAGGCAGGAAACATGTTCCCGATGTTGGGGGAGTCCAGAACCAGGGGCCACAGTTTAAGGGGTAAGACATTTAAAACGGAGATGAGGAAACACTTTTTCACACAGAGAGTTGTGAGTCTGTGAAATTCTCTGCCTCAGAGGGCAGTGGAGGCCGGTTCTCTGGATACTTTCAAGAGAGAGCTAGATAGGGCTCTTACAGATAGTGGAGTCAGGGATATGGGGAGAAGGCAGGAACGGAGTACTGATTGGGGATGATCAGCCATGATCACATTGAATGGCGGTGCTGGCTCGAAAGCAGCAACTCTACCGCTGCGTCACCGTGCCACCAAAGGTTGTTGGCATGGATCTGAAGCCTTTGGCTCACACAGGAATGTCAGGAGCCATAGCCGGCTGCGAATCTGTGGAATTTTCCGCCACAGAAGGCAGTGGAGGCCAATTCACTGGATGTGTTCAAGAGAGAGTTAGATTTAGCTCTTAGGGCTAAAGGAATCAGTGGATATGGGGAAAAAGCAAGAGCAGAGTACCGATTTTAGATGATCAGCCATATTGAATGGTGGTGCTGGCTCGAAGGGCCGAATGGCCTACTCCTGCACCTATGTTTCTATGTTTCTGTGTTTTTCTATGTCTAGAGGTGATTTCGGTGCTGACCAGGATTTGCCTCTTGTTTCCATTTACAACAATGTGCTCTTTAACGTTGGAACAAATTGCTACCAGCTTCTTGACACTTTGCACCTGAAGGGCCAAAGTCAGCTGAGAACAGGCACTTTCAAGTGCTTCCCACACTCTTTGAACGCACAATTAATAACAGATGTGGGAGGGAGGTCCGATGGTCTGAAATCTGTTTTAGGTATAAAATAGATGCCACGCATTAAATATGTTTCCAGTCACCGCTGATTGATTCCCACAAGATAGTATCAAAAGGAAATATTACAAATGCTGGGAATACTGAATAAAAACAGATAAGGCTAAAACAGGTCAAGCAATATCTGAGGCGTGGGGAGAGAAACATAATTGGCACTTCAGGTCAACAACGTCACATCAGAACTGCCGGAGGAAGCGGTTGAGGCAGGAACAATAACAACATCCGCAGGACATTTGGACAGGTACATGGGACAGGAACGGTTTAGAGGGATATGGGTCAAATACGGGCAGGTGGGACTAGCTTAGGTGGGGAATATAAAATATTCATATAAAATTATAAAAGGACGGGACAAGCTAGATGCAGGAAAAATGTTCCCAATGTTGGGCGAGTCCAGAACCAGGGGCCACACAGTCTTAGAATAAAGGGGAGGTCATTTAAGACTGAGGTAAGAAAAAAACTTTTTCACCCAGAGAGTTGTGAATTTATGGAATTCCCTGCCACAGAGGGCAGTGGAGGCCAAGTTACTGGATGGATTTAAGAGAGAGTTAGATAGAGGTTTTGGGGGAAAGTGGAGTCAAGGGATATGGGGAGAAGGCAGGCACGGGTTATTGATGGGGGACGATCAGCCATGATCACAATGAATGGCGGTGCTGGCTCGAAGGGCCGAATGGCCTCCTCCTGCACCTTGTTTCTCTGTTTCTTTGTTTCTATGAATCTTAGTCAGCATGGACAAGTGGGGGCCACAGGGCCAGTTTCCATGCTGTATGACTCCGTGATATTTTTACACAAGGTAGTGCAGATGCTGGTTTACAATAATTTGAGGAAGGACATTCTTGCCATTGAGGGAGTGCAGCGTAGGTTCACCAGGTCAATTCCCGGGATGGCGGGACTGTCATATGATGAAAGAATGGAGCGACTGGGCTTGTATTCACTGGAATTTAGAAGGATGAGAGGGGATCTTAAAGAAACATATAAAATGATTAAGGGATTGGACACACTATAGATGCAGGAAACATGTTCCCGATGTCGGGGGAGTCCAGAACCAGGGGCCACAGTTTAAGAATAAGGTGAGGGCCATTTAGAACTGAGGTGAGGAAAAACGTTTTCACACAGAGAGTGATTTGCATTTGTGGAATTCTCTGCCTCAGAAGGCAGTGGAGGCTGATTCACTGCATGCATTCAAAAGAGAGTTAGATAGAGCTCTTAGAGCTAGTGGAATCAAGGGATATGGGGAGGATAAGGCAGGAACGAGGTGCTGATTGTAGATGATCAGCCATGATCACGTTGATTGGCGGTGCTGGCTCGAAGGGCCGAATGGCCTACTCCTGCACCTATTGTCTATGTATCTATGTATCCATGTGAAAGACACAATGTGCCAGAGTAACCCAGCGGGTCAGGCAGCATCTCTGGAGAACATGGATGGGTGACGTTTCACCTGCATAAGAGTCCTGACCCGAAATGTCACCTGTCCATGCTCTCCAGAGATGCTGCCTGACCCGCTGAGTTACTTCAGCACTTTGTGTACATTTTGACTATATGACATTAGGGTCTTGAGAATTCAAGACTGTATTCGACAATTTCTCAGATTTTGCTCTTTTGATAGACATAGAGACATAGAATATAGGTGCAGGTGTAGGCCAATTGGCCCTTTGACCTTGCACCGCCATTCAATATGATCATGGTTGATCACCCAACTTAGTAACCTGTACCTGCCTTCTCTCCATACCCCCTTGATGGCGGCAGGTTGGAAATTACGGGGGATGGGAGGATGGTGGGTACAGATTCTGTCGGGTTCTGAAAACTCTACTGACTGTGTACCCTATCTATGCCTCTCATAATTTTATAAACTCCTATCGAGTCTCATCTCAACTTCCGATGTTCCAGAGAAAACAACCCAGGTTTATCCAACACTGCAGCTGACATCTTCTAATCCATGCCACATTCTGGTGAACCCTCTCCAAAGCCTCCACATCCTTCCTGTAAAGGGGTGACCAGACGTGCATGCAATACTACAAATGCGGCCTAAACAAAGTCCGATGGAGCTGCATCTTGAATGATCAACTCATATTACAATAGGGGCGGCTCGGGGACGCAGCGGTAGCGTTGCTGTCTTACAGCGCCAGAGACCCGGGTTCGATCCTGACTACAGGTGCTGTGTGTATGGAGTTTGTACGATCTCCCCGTGACCTTGAGGAGTTTTCTCCGGGTACTCCGGTTTCCCCCCACATTGGAAAGTCATGCAGGTTTGTAGGTTAATTGGCTTCTGTAAATTGTCCCTAGTGTGTGCAGGATAGAGCTAGTGTGACTCGGCGGGCCGAAGGGCCTGTTTCCATGCTGTATCTCTAAACTAAACTAAACTAGTGTGTAGGGAATGGACGTGGAAATGGGATAACACAGAACTAGTGTGAATGGGTGATCGCAGACTCGATGGGCCGAAGGGCCTGTTTCCACGCCGTATCACAAATCTCAACGACACATCAAAAGCTTACAATAACAATTCCAGGCTGCGGCCCTTCGGCCCGATCCAAGCCAGGCAGAGAGTGAGCGACCAGACACAGATGTTCCCCGCACCCTCCGGCCACATGTTGCCGCTGCCGACGGGCAGATGTGAGGCACATCTGGCCCAAGAGATGCTATCGCCACTCCCCAACTAATTCCTGCTCGCTGCCTCTGCTGGCCAGGGGGGGTTCCTAACATTGTCACCCCGGTGCATCACAGGTAGGTATTCTATTGTCTGAGCCAAGATGAACATTGCACAGTGCCTGTGTTTCGGACACTGCTTCTCAATTTAACTGATTTACCCGAGAGATTTTCACACAAAGGGTGGTGGGTGTATGGAACGAGCTGCCCGGGGAGGTGGTTGAGGCAGGGACTATCCTAGCCTCAGTACCAATGCAGGCTGCTGCTGACCCATGCTGCAACTCTTGATGTGGCCTCCAGCCCAATGCAGCTCAACCAAACTTCACGCTCCATGACTGAGAACTTCATGTGAAGGAAAGTGAACTGCAGATGCTGGTTCACTCAAAGATAGAGACAAAATGCTGGAGTAACTCAGCAGGACTGGCAACATCTCTGGGGAGAAGGAATCGGTGATGTTTCTTCAGGCCCGAATCGCCACCTATTCCTTCTCTCCAGAGATGCTGCCTGTCTCTGCTGTGAGTTACTCCAGCATTTTGTGTCTATCATCGACTGAGAATTTCACCTCCCTTTCCTTCAGCGCAGAAGCAGGGACATAAGGGTGGTGAATCTGTGGAATTCTTTGCCACAGAAGGCTATGGAGGCAAAGTCAGTGGATATATTTAAGGCCGAGATAGATAGATTCTTGATTAGTACAGGGATCGGGGTTATGGGGAGAAGGCAGGAGAATGGGGTTAGGAAGGAGAGATAGAATGGCGAAGTAGACTTGATGGGCTGAATAACCTAATTCTGCTCCTATCATTTATGATCTTTGCGACCTCCCGTCCTTGTGTTTGGCGGGGTCCCAGATTCCTTGGGAACATTCTCCTGCCCCCTCCCAAAATGTCAGCACCCACTCATGTAGTACCAACACTCGGCAGTAGCTGGGAGAATACAGCTTGTACTGTGGAGTCTCCCTGTAGGAACTGGCTGCTCAGATTGCATCTGCTGGGCTCAATGTCTGGCAGCTGCGAGGACAAGCAAAACGTCAATGGGGATGACTGTGCCGAAACTGACAGTACCGTCACAAAGGAAACAGGACAATGATGTGTAATGTTTTTCATAATGAAAGCTCTCAACATTTATGCAACCTTCACAAACAGCATTAGGGTAAATCACAATATTCTTTTCGTTTCGTTTTTGTTTCAGAGGCACAGGATGGAAACTGGCCCTTCGGCCCACACTGACGTCAATCACCCGTTCACACTAGTTCTGTGCTATCCCACTTTCTCATCCACTCCCAACACGTTAGGGGCGATTTACAGAGGCCAATTAAACTGCAAGCCCGCACGCCTTTGAGATGTGGGAGAAAACCGGAGCACCCGGAGAAAAACCCCACGCGGTCACGGGGAGAACGTGCAAACTTCCCACACACAGACAGCATCCAAGGTCAGGATTGAACCTGGGTCTCTGGCGCTGTGAGGCAGCGACGCTAGCAGCTGCAGCACTGTGCTGCCCGACGCCATTAAACCCATTTAACACCGTTACATATCGGTAATGCAATTTATAGACGCAGAGATGTGGAGTTATAGCAGAATAATTGACTTTTCGCTGCTAATCAGGTCTGCAACGAGTGACTGGGTCTGTGTTAATCCACTGGAAGTTACCTGCTCAGGCGAGGTTAAGCTGGTCCCCGCTTGAATTCCAGGCGCCTGCCTGGTGTCCTCTCTGCGGTTGGTCCCGGCGATGTGAGATGGCACTAAGTCGTAGGTGGACGCGTCCTGGGAGGTCTCCAGCTGATCTTCCTCCTCTCTGTCACCCTCACCGTCGCTGTCGATCCCCAGCAGATCGAGGCTGAGCCTGCGGGATCAAAGAGCCGGGATGAGGACGGGGACACAAGAAACCGCGGACGCGAGATGAGGATGTTGATGGCGACCTGGTGCGATGGGAGTGGTTGCTTGGAAGCTGGCGGAAGGGACCCAAAGAAACTTTCAAAGGGGAACCGAAATAAGATCTGAAGAAAGGAATCAGTGGGACTATGGGGAAAGAACAGGGGAAGTGTGTATGTCAATACAGATCACCAGATGGGCTGCAATATCGTGGAGTTATTTGACTCATTATGAAACGGTAGTTACCGTAATTGCTAGAATACATTGTCATCTAAGACACACAAAAGGCCTGTATCTTCCACTAATAGAAACATAGAAACATAGAAATTAGGTGCAGGAGTAGGCCATTCGGCCCTTCGAGCCAGCACCGCCATTCAATATGATCATGGCTGATAATCCCAACTCAGTATCCCGTACCTGCCTTCTCTCCATACCCTCTGATCCTCTTAGCCACAAGGGCCACATCTAACTCCCTCTTAAATATAGCCAATGAACTGGCCTCAACTACCCTCTGTGGCAGAGAGTTCCAGAGACCCACCACTCTCTGTGTGAAAAAAGTCTTTCTCATCTCGGTCTTAAAAGATCTCCCCCTTATCCTTAAGCTGTGACCCCTTGTCCTGGACTTCCCTAACATCGGGAACAATCTTCTTGCATCTAGCCTGTCCGACCCCTTAAGAATTTTGTAAGTTTCTATAAGATCCCCTCTCAATCTCCTAAATTCTAGAGAGTATAAACCGAGTCTATCCAGTCTTTCTTCATAAGACAGTCCTGACATCCCAGGAAGGTGAACCTTCTCTGCACTCCCTCTATGGCAATAATGTCCTTCCTCAGATTTGGAGACCAAAACTGTACGCAATACTCTAGGTGTGGTCTCACCAAGACCCTATACAACTGAAGTAGAACCTCCCTGCTCCTATACTCAAATCCTTTTGCTATGAAAGCTAACATACCATTTGCTTTCTTCATTGCCTGCTGCACCTGCATGCCTACTTTCAATGACTGGTGCACCATGACACCCAGGTCTCGCTGCATCTCCCCTTTTCCTAATCAGCCACCATTTAGATAATAGTCTGCTTTCCTGTTTTTGCCACCAAAGTGGATAACCTCACATTTATCCACATTATACTGCATCTGCCAAACATTTGCCCATTCACCCAGCCTATCCAAGTCACCTTGCAGTTTCCTAGCATCCTCCTCACAGCTAACACTGCCCCCCTGCTTAGTGTCATCCGCAAACTTGGAGATATTGCCTTCAATTCCCTCATCCAGATCATTAATATATATTGTAAATAGCTGGGGTCCCAGCACTGAGCCTTGTGGTACCCCACTAGTCACTGCCTGCCATTGTGAAAAGGACCCATTTACTCCTAGTCTTTGCTTCCTGTTTGCCAGCCAGTTCTCTATCCACATCAATACTGAACCCCCAATGCCGTATGCTTTAAGTTTGTATACTAATCTCTTATGTGGGACCTTGTGGAAAGCCTTCTGGAAGTCCAGATACACCGCATCCACTGGTTCTCCCTTATCCACGCTACTAGTTACATCCTCAAAAAATTCCACAAGATTCGTCAGACATGATTTACCTTTCGTAAATCCATGCTGACTTTGTCCAATGATTTCACCACTTTCCAAATGTGCTGCTATCCCATCTTTAATAACTGACTCTAGCAGTTTCCCCACTACCGATGTTAGACTAACTGGTCTGTAATTCCCCGTTTTCTCTCTCCCTCCCTTCTTAAAAAGAGGGGTTACGTTTGCTAACTCATTACGTTTACGTTTACGTAATGAGTTAGGCAGGCAAATAGGAAGTTATGGACTGAAGAAATAAAGAAGAAAATAAAGGCCATTCACTGTTTCTTCCCAGTGTCTCTTACTCCAGCATTTTGTGTCTATCTATGATGTAAACCAGCTTCTGCACTTCCTTCCTACACACCCAGTGTCCCCTTGGTGGTCTATTGAACAGCAAAGAAGGTTGTCCAAGATGACAACAGGATCTAAACGAACTGGGGAAGTGGGCCAAGGAATGGCAGATGGAATTGAACTCGGACAAGTGCGAGGTGTCGCACTTCGGTACGTCAAGCTAGGACAGGGCTTCCACGGTAAATAGCTGAGCCCTGGAGAGTGTGGCAGAACAGAGAGAGACCCAAGGGTACATTGTCCCTGAAAGTGGAGACTCGGGTAAACAGTGCAGTGTAGAATGTGTATGGCACGCATGCATTCATCTGTCAGGGCATTGCGTACAGGAGTTGGGATGTCATGTTGTAACCACACAAGTCGTTGGTGGGACCATACTTGGAGTATAGTCCATAGGTCTGGTCACCTGGCTCAAGGAACGTTGTTATTAAGTTGGAAAAGATGCAGAAAAGGTTCACAAGGATGTTAGCAAGACTGGAGGGCTTGCATAACCAGAGGTTGGATTGTCTTGGACTTTTATTCCCCTGGAGGATATTGAGGGATATCCAAAATAAGGCGAATGGCATAGTCTTTTTCCTACGGTAGGAGAATCTAAAATTAAGGGACACACCTTTAAAGTGAGAGGAGAAAGATTTAAACTGAGGGCTAATTATGTCACACTGAGGATTGTGGGTATATGGAATGAGTTGCCGGGGGAAGCAGTAGAGGCAAGCACACTTCCAGTACAATGTGTAAAATACATTTGTACAAGTACATGGATGGGAAAGATTTAGAGGGATTTGGGACAAACGGGATGCGCTTGGATAGTCAACTTGGTCGGCATGGACAAATTGGGCCAAATGGACTGGGTCTGTGGTGTGTAACTCTACGAATCAATGAATACAAGTGATTGATTTTCTTTTTTCCATAGCAGTTGGATGTTTACATTGTCTCCCATGTAAAAGAGGCCAGGTACCATCAACCTTCCACACAAGTCCATGGACAGAGTGCGGAAAAGATTTGAGTAATAAGTCAACAGGGGTCAAAGACACACATGGGGAAAATCCTTGGGAAGAAGTTGGTCTTTGCTCCAGTAGGAATGAAAGTGCAAGGTAACAGTCACATTCCATCACGTTTCAATGGAAGCAACGTTTGGAAATGGATCACAATACATGGAGCTACCATGTTACACAGAGAGTGGTGGCTCTCTGGAACTCTCTGCCACAGAGGGTAGTTGAGGCCAGTTCATTGGCTATATTTAAGAGGGAGTTAGATGTGGCCCTTGTGGCTAAGGGGATCAGAGGGTATGGAGAGAAGGCAGGTACGGGATACTGAGTTGGATGATCAGCCATGATCATATTGAATGGCGGTGCAGGCTCGAAGGGCCGAATGGCCTACTCCTGCACCTAATTTCTATGTATCTATGTATCTATGTTACACATATTTCACTTCCAATTAAAGGACAAAATATCCAAGTGCCTGTATTCTTAAAAAAATTAAAAATAATATTGGCAATGGAGTACCGCATCACTTCATCCAAGTTGCAACCATTGTGAAAAAGACCAGCATTTGTTCCTGACAGAGTTTAATTGTATCTGCACACCCAAATCCTTTGATCTTACACAACATCTCTCTTGCGATTCGGAAAATATTCCAGCTTTGAGTCATACACCATCGAAACAAGCCAGTCAGCCCAACTTGCCCACCCCGACCAACACGTCCCATCTACACTGGACCCACCTGCCTGTGTTTGGCTCAAATCCCTCTAAACTTGGCCTACCCGTGCAGGACTTTCCTGGATTCAAAGCAGATAGCCTGACCCAATATCAAACTTCATCTACCACAGTGTTAAAGAAGGAACTGCAGATGCTGGAGAATCGAGGGTTACACAAAAAGCTGGAGAAACTCAGCGGGTGCAGCAGCATCTAAGGAGCCAAGGAGATAGGCGACGTTTCGGGTCGAGACCCTTCTTCAGACTGGAGAAGGGTCTCGACCCGAAACGTCGCCTATCTCCTTGGCTCCTTAGATGCTGCTGCACCCGCTGAGTTTCTCCAGCTTTTTGTGTAACCCTTCATCTACCACAGCCTTGTCTGCTCATAGACTATAATGTTCCTTCATAACGCCCCACTCCCCTTCACATAAATCACCCCATCAAGATCAACCTTAGTATCCAGAGTTAAGAGTGCTTAATTGTCGTATGTACTGACAACAGAAATGAAAGTCTTTCTTGCAACTGAGTAACTGGCCTGTAAACACAATACACATAGATAATATATAACAAACAAAAAATCACTAAATTAATAACCCCAATATTATCGTCTACAAATTACTAATTACTAGCGATAGGAATCATTCTTTGTTCTACACACAAAATGTAAATTGTACAAGAGTTCTCATCAAACTTCTTTGAAAATTGTAATAAGGAACTGAAGATGTTTACACCAAGGACAGGCACATATTGCTGGAGTAACTCAGTGGCACAAAGTGACTCATTCCAGCACTTTGTGTCTATCTTTGAAAATTGGTTTGACTGATCTCAATGGAACAGAACTTCGAAAGATTAAGTTAACAAGTGTACATTACAACATCATGAGCTGAGTAAAACAACATCCAAGTCATTGATAAAACAGGAAAGGCTGAGGCCTCATGACAACTTCCTCCGCTGCACCAGACCGTGTTCTGCCAATCTTCGTACATCCCCCCCCCCACCATTAAATGCTCAGATACACCAGTGGACAACGAGAGACTTGTCCGTTTTCCAGTTCCAAGACGGGGAATGGACGATATGGATCATGTGCAAGCAGATAAGAGAGAGTCTTGGCATCATGTTCGGCACAGACATTGTGGGCTGAAGGACCTGTTCCTGTGCTGCACTGTTCCATGTCATGAGGTCATAGAGCCACAGGGTTATACAGCGTGGAAACAGGCCCATCTAAACTTGCCCACACTGACCAACATGCCCCATCTACACTAGTCCCAACTGCCTGCGTATGGCCCTTATCCCTCTAAACCTGTCCCATCCATCTACAGTACTTGTCTAATGGATTCTTAAATGTTACGATAGCACCTTCTTCCACTATCTCCTCCGGCATCTCGTTCCATTCGCCTATCACCCTTTGTGTGAAAACGTTACCCTACAGATTCCTATTAAATCTCCCCCCCCCCCCCCCCCCCCCCCCATCACCTTAAACCTATGTCCTTTGGTTCTTGATTCCCCGACTCTGGGCAAGAGACTCTAGACGAGAGTCTACCCTCTCGTGATTTTGTACACCTCTACATGATTGTAAATTGTCCCTAGTGTGTGCAGGGCAATGTGAGTGCGCAGGTTTTGCTGGTTGGCACGGTGGGCCGAAGGGCCTGTTTCCACGCTCTATCTCCAAACTGAACTAAAATATCACCCCTCATCCTCCTGTGCTCCAAGGAATAGAGTCCCATCCTGCTCAACCTCATTCTATAGCTATATGCACCGAGACATTCCAAACCAATTGCTAGCAAACAGAGCAAGGTTTGAGGTGCTGTTTGTGTGGTAACGGATAGGAAAAGCTTGAGACGATTTGCACGACATCTATCTCCCATGAGTGCCTGCCCACATCCCCCGCCCCCACCCCCCGCCCACATTGGTGGACTGAGTGGCTGCAATTTCCTGCCAACTCTGCCAGTCAGACTGATGTTACAATCCAAAGTTGCCACAGCGAGTGTGGTAACCATTCTGACTAGTTCCGGCCCCACTATGTCACTGTTTCACTTGCGACGCTCGCTCACACCGAGCCTAGAACCTGCCTCCACACAGCCCCGAACTTCTGCTATCTGAATCACGGGGGTAAATCCGAACCTTTGCAGCTGGTGGAATCAGTCCCAGACCTCAATCAGTCTTGACAGAGGCGAGATGGGTGGATGGATAGACCCCTTCTTCTCAATGACAAAACCTATCGCCTAGAATCTTACAGCGAGAGGTCATATGATAATTCCGTTTAGTTTATTGTCACGTGTACTGAGGTACAGTGAAAAGCTTTTGTGGCATGCTATCCAGTCAGTGGGAAGACAATACATGATTACAATCAGGCCATTTACAGTGTATAGATTCATGATGAGGGAATAACGTTTAGTGCAAGGTAAAGCCGGCAAAGTCCGAATGATATTACGAGGGTCACCAAAGAGGGAGATACTGGCTGTAGAGGTAGACGGTATATAGTTGTAAATGTAGAATTATTATGGGATGGAAAGAGGGCCATTAAACCTGTGCTAATTGTAAAAGAGCTCTTCAGTCTAATCCCACCAAGGATCTTTGCTCGGTAGTCCCGTAAATCACTAATCTTCAATTATACAGGATGGTTAATTAAAGGATTAATGCTAAGGATTTCTGTATCCTTTCCGGCAGAATACCAGACCCCTACCACCTCCTTTTAATTTCCTTCAAATGATACCAATTAATTTTAAATATATGACCCTCGTGTCAGACCCCTCTGCTGATGGGATATAAGACCTTCTTATTTATCCTGTCTTGACCTTGTTTAGTTTTAGAAACATAGAAAATAGGTGCAGGAAGAGGCCATTTGGCCCATCGAGCCATTCATTGTGATCATGGCTGATCATCCACAATCAGTTACCCGTGCCTGCCTTCTCCCATATCCCTTGATTCCACTAGCCCCTAGAGCTCTGTCTAACTCTCTTTTGAATTCATCCAGTGAATTGGCCTCCACTGCCTTCTGTGGCAGAGAATTCCACAAATTCACAGCTCTCTGTGTGAAAACGTTTTTTCTCATCTCAGTTTTAAATGGCCTCCTCTTTATTCTTAGACTATGGACCCTGGTTCTGGACTCCCACATCATTGGGAACATTTTTCCTGCATCTAGCATGTCCAGTCCTTTTATAACTGTATACATTTCTATAAGATCCCCTCTCTTCCTTCTAAATTCCAGTGAATACAAGCCCACTCTTTTCGATCTCATATGGCAGTCCCGCCATCCCAGGG
The DNA here is from genome assembly GCA_963514005.1 of Raja brachyura. Next base: position 8,376,533 of record OY740810.1, read on the forward strand.
ATTAACCTCCTGAACCTACGCTGCATTGCCTCAATAGCAAGGATGTCCTTCCCCAAATTAGGCGACCAAAACTGCACACAATACTCCAGATGTGGTCTCACCAGGGCCCTGTGTGACTGCAGAAGGACCTCTTCCTTGGCATGCAGGAGGCTGAGGGATGATCTTATAGAGGTGCATAACGTCATGAGGGTAATAGAGTGAATGCTCAAGGTAGGGAATTCAAGAACATAGGTTTGAGATGAGGGGGAAAAGATTTAATAGGAACCTGAGGGGCAGGTTTTGTACACAGAGAACGGTGAGTATATGGAACGAGCTGCCGGAGGAAGTAGTTGAGGCAGGTACAAGAACAACATTTTAAAGAGAGGTACATGGACAGGATAGGTTCAGAGGTATATGGGCCAAACATGGGCAAATGGCCCTAGTCTAGATGGTGCATGGCTGTGTTGGCGGAAGGGCCTGTTTCTGTGCTGTATGACTCTAGGGCTCCATGAGTTGCTTCTGCTCAGCCTCATCGAAGGCCTACTCAATCTTTCTGCGTAATTCCAATTTATCCAATTCCAATTTCAGAAAACCAATCCTTTGTCTCCTTCCACCAAGCCAATGTTAAATCCAATTAGCTAACTCATTCTGGATCCGGTGTGGGTTCTGGATCTAACCTTCCATGTTGCCAACTTTGCGGCTCCTTGTCAACGCCCTTGCCGAGGTCCATACAGACATCCTCCACTGCCCTGCCCCTGTTAATCGTCTTTGTCACCTGTTCATCTATCAGATTTGTGAGGCACACATTCTCGCGCACAAAGCCACGCTGACTATCCCTAATCAGCTCTTGCCTGTCCAAATGCCGATAGAGTTAGTAAAGTATCCTTTATTGTCATTCAGGCCTTTTGGTCTGAACGAAATTTCGTTGCCTTGCAGTCATACAAATATTACAAATAACAATAATAAATAAATAAAAAGTAAAAAAAAGATTTAGTTTAGTTTAGAGATACAGCGCGGAAACAGGCCCACCGAGTCCGCACCAACCAACAATCCCCATACACCAGCACAATCCTACACACTATGAACAATTTACACTCTTTATACTGAAGCCAATTAACCGACAAAAACCTGCACGACCTTTGGAGTGCAGGACGAAACCAGAGCACCCGGAGAAAACCCACGCTGTCACAGGCAGAAGGCGCCAACTCGACAGTGGAAATGTTGGAGACGTTGCAATTGGAGAGAATTAGGTTTATCCTAATGGATAAACACGAGCTTTTTGAACAAATATGGTCTCCATTCACTGATTATATGACGGGGTAGCTGGGCTCAGCATTGAAACTCAACAAGTGCCCGGTGGTAAGGTCAAACGAAAATGTTTAATCTGAGATTTATATACTTGTCTCCATATATTATAATTAGAAATTGTTCCATTCATTGTTAAGATGTATACTGTTTTTTTTAATCTTTAAGTATAATAATTGTTTATTAGTAATATGTTTTTTTCCTTTTATTTTCTCTTTCTCGTTTTCTCTTCTAATCAAAATTATAATCACACTCTTTAAATTATTCTCTATTCTTTCTTTATTCTTTTTAACACTATTAAAAAAAATTGAGGCCTATATATATGGCTTGGTAATATTGATATAATTTTGGAAAGATGTAATATGTATATCTGAAAAAATTATCATATTATTTGTAATACGTACGGCCTCTAATAAAAATATATATTAAAAAAATAAATACAGAAAAGGCACCAACTCCATACAGACAGCACACGTAGTCAGGATCGAACCTGGGTCTCTGGCGCAGTAAGGCAGCAGCTCTACCGCTGCGCCACCCTCCGAATCCCCTCAGAATACTCACCAGTGATGTCAGCAGTTTGTCGTTCCCCTGCTTGTCCTTGCTGCCCTTCCAAAGTATTTATCTTCTTTCCTTTTTAAAATAATCACGACTACTGTCCGCCTTCACTACTGCAGCAGTTGCTCAGCAAGTAGCTAGATGCACTGAACTGACTGAAGATAGACACAAAGTGCTGAAGTGTTCGAGACCCTTCTTCAGTCTGACCTTACTGTAACTCCTTGTAACTCTGACTACATCACTGCCTTGATATTTTTCTTATTTTATCTTCAGTGTACCGACCACATGAAACTGAAAGAATTTTTTTTAAAAAAGGGAAGCAAAGAGAGGGAAAGAGAAAGGATGTCCTTGTACAACCCGTGAAGGAACTCCTGGTGTTGGTGTGTTGTAATGTAGGGATCCCAGCGAGTTCCCACAACACAATGTGACCATGAGCTGACTTATTGGGATGATTTCGTCTGGGGGGTAAATTCCAGCTGAGACTCAAGTGAGAACACCCCATGTCTTCCGTGAAAAATGACCTTTTGGCAGTCGTGGGATAAGTTTTGCAACATATTTAATCCACAAAATAGCTTCTTAGCTCGCAGGTTCTCACAACGCACGTCTGGCCCAATGGTGAGTCAGCGCCGAACTGCCGCGCGAAAGCAAACCCGGGCGAAAACTTGCAGCCCCTCCCGAGTCACGTGACCGCGGCTTCCGAACGCCGGGTCCGATACCTGCGTGCGTCAACATGCGCCGCTACAACCTTGCATTTTTAAATCAGGACCTGTGTTCGATCCTGACTGCCTGACCGCGAGGGGTTTCTCCGAGATCTTCGGTTTCTTCCCACACTCCAAAGACGTACAGGTTAATTGGCTTGGTGTGTGCATAAATTGTCCCTAGTGTGTGTAGGATAGTGTTAATGTGCGGGGATCGTTGGTCGGCGCGGACTCAGTGGGCCGAAGGGCCTGTTTCCGAGCCCTATCTCTACACTGAACTAAACTAATGGAAGATAGATACAAAAAGCTGGACTAACTTAGGCAGCAACTCTACCGCTGCACCACTGTACTGCTCCATCAGGCTCCAGCAGTGCTTGAATGGGAGCAGTCTCCAACTATATCCTCTGGGGTTCAGTTGGTGGTGGGGTGGGGGGGGGGGGGGGTTGATTGAAGGATTAGGGCAGTGATCACACAAAATGCAAGCATTGCTTCCGTTTATTGTGGGCCACCCCTGGAGAGCTATTGGGCCCCAGTGGAGGAATTCAATGCGGATTCACCAGTGATACACAGACACGCACCTTTCCAATGAGCAGTTTTGTGTTCTCTTGGGTTGAGAAGATTATAAGGTGATCTAATGAAGCTTTGTTTTATCTGATTAAGACGTGATTTGTTTGGATAAATGGAGAGACCACATTTCCGTCGGTTGCTGATGCAGAAGGAGGGGAGGGTGGAGGTGACAGAGAGGTAAGTAATCAAATGAAATAATTTGGAATCAAATAAGCAGTGATTTCGTATTTGTTTAGTTTAGTTTAGTTCAGAGATACAGCGTGGAAACAGGCCCTTCGGCCCACCGAGTCCGTAATGTCCAGCGATCACCCCGTACTCTAGTTCTATCCCACACACTAGGGGCAATTTACAAACACCAATTAACCTACAAACCTGCACGTCTTTGGAATGTGGGAGGAACCTAGAGCCCCCGGAGAAAACCCACACAGTCAAAAGGAGAAAGTACAAACTTCATACAGAGACAGGACCCGTAGCCAGTATTGAACCCTCTGGGTCTCTGGCGCTGTGAGGCAGCAACTCTACCGCTGCACTAGTGTGTTGCCCTTAATTTGATACCATGAGGCTGTTCTAGAACAGGCTACCTGGTTCACTCCTCTAATGCCCCGTATGGCTGGTCAACTCGCACCCACCCTATAAAGCCAGTCAGCCGTATCAGAAGGCCCAATGTCAAAAAGGAAATTGGGCCTAAATCTGGAGGAATGCAATTGTTTAAGAAGGTTGCCCCCATCATCTTCTCAAGATTAATTGGATCCTCTTACAAGAAACTTTGGACTGAAGTCTGAAGAAGGGTCTCGGCCCGAAACATCGCCCATTCCTTCTCTCCAGAGATGCTGCCTCACCCGCTGAGTTACTCCAGCATTTTGTGTTTACCTTCGATTTAAACCAGCATCTGCAGTTCTTTCGTACACACAAGAAACTTTGGACTTGCCAACGATGCCCCTTCTGAGAGTAAATGTCAGAAAACAATGGGGTTGGTTGGAAGATCATCAATGGTCTCATTGAATAGTGGGAGGGACTGTGTGGCCAACTCCTGTTCCAATCTTTCCTTCACAGAGAATCCCCCTTCCCCTAGTGCTCTAGCACTGAGAACTAATAGAGTCAACCTCACTGGTTCTTCCTTACCTCAAGGAACAGTTCAGCTTTTAAGACAATGGACAATACCTAACATCAGAAATATTTGAATTTTCTGAATGTTGATCATATAATTTCATTAACCAGAGGGTGGTGAATCTGTGGAACTCATTGCCACAGACGTCTGTGGAGGCCAAGTCTATGGATAGTTTTAAGGCAGAAATTGAGAGATTCTGGATTAGTACGGGTGTCAGGGGCTATGGGGATGAGGCAGGAGAATGGGGCTAGGAGGGAAAGATCAGCCATGATTGAATAGCAGAGTAGACTTGATGGGCCGAATGGCCTAATTCTGCTTCTAGGACATGAATATTATGGACATAAATAATGGGTTCCAGAGACTAAACTTAGTTTAGCGAGTGTTGGTGCACCAGTTATAATAAGAATGTGCATTGCATTCAAAAGTTAATGGAAGCTTGGACACGTACATTACAGATGGGATTATTTCTCAGTGCAGACACTCAATGGTAATGTCACATTATCACAACAATTATTCCCCCCCCCCCCCCCCCCCATCAATGGACACTATGCTAAGCCTATCTTCAAGTTGGGAAGATCTGACTCAGAGATCGTTGTGCAGAAGTGAAACTTTAAGGTATAACCGTAGGTAGACACAAAATGCTGGAGCAACTCAGCGGGACAGGCAGCATCTCTGGATCAAAGGGATGGGTGACGTTTCGGGTCCACACCCTTCTTCAGACTGAAGTGTCACCCATTCTCCTAATGGTCCCCTAATCTGAGGAAGGACATTCTTGCCATAGAGGGGGTACAGAGAAGGTTCACCAGACTGATTCCTGGGATGTCAGGACTTTTATATGAAGAAAGACTGGATAGACTCGGCTTGTACTCGCTAGAATTTAGAAGATTGAGGGGGGGGATCTCATAGAAACCTACAAAATTCTTAAGGGGTTGGACAGGCTAGATGCAGGAAGATTGTTCCCGATGTTGGGAAAGTCCAGAACAAGGCGTCACGGTTTAAGGATAAGGGGGAAGTCTTTTAGGACCAAGATGAGAAAAGCTTTTGTCACACTGAGCGTGGTGAATCTCTGGAATTCTCTGCCATAGAAGGTAGTTGAGGCCAGTTCGTTGGCTATATTTAAGAGGGAGTTAGATGTGGCCCTTGTGGCTAAGGGGATCAGGGGGTAAGGAGAGAAGGCAGGTATGGGATACTGAGTTGGATGATCAGCCATGATCATATTGAATGGCGGTGCAGGCTCGAAGGGCCGAATGGCCTCTACTCCTGCACCTATTTTCTACGTTTCTATTCCTTCGCACCAGAGATGCTGCCTGTCCCGCTGAGTTACTCCAGCATCCTGCGTCTATCTTTGGTTGAAACCAGCATCTGCAGTTCCTTCCTGTGCATTTAAGGCACAACTCTTTGTTGAGGTATTTGTGTTACTGTGGCCGTCCTGATCCGGATCTCTGGGGAGTCAGCGTCTGTATTCTGATGTAGGACACAAGAACAAATGGTTCGGGAATGGAACAAAACGGCGAAAAGATGCAATTAATCCATTAGAACGCAGTTTAACATCAGTTTATATGGAGATAATCCCTGTGTATAATATAGAGAACAGCCGAACCTGTGTTTATCTTACATGGTAATTGGAGAACCTGTGAATGTTGTAGAGAATTGATGCTTTGTATACGCGAGAAGAAAATAGGAGATGCTATATAATACAATGGAGAGATCAAACGCTGTATATTTCAGGTGACGCAGCGCCAGATACCCGGCATCGACCCTGACCTTGGGTGCTGTCTGTGTGGAGTTTGCACCTGGGAACAATGGGGCTTTCTCCGGGTGCTCCGGCTTCCCCCCACATCCCAAAGCCGCGCGGGATTGTAGGCTGATTGGCTGCCGTAAATTGCTCTCTGGTGCGTAGGATGCGAAACTGAGATAACTTAGAATTAGTTTTGTTCTTTTAGTTTAGAGGTACAGCTTGGAAACAGACCATTCGGCCCACCGAGTCCGTACCGACCAGCGATCCCCGCACATTAACACACGCCTACACACACTGGGGACAATTGACACTTATTCCAAGTATACAAACCCAACCCATTAACCTACAAACCCGTACGTCTTTGGAGTGTGGGAGGAAACCGAAGATGAGTGCGCAGTTGGTCGTTGGTCGGTACGGATTACGTGGGCTGAAGGGCCTGTTTCCATGCTGTGGCTTTTAACTAAACTAAACTGAAAACGGCACACCATATATATGAATGGCAGGCCATATATACTATTATATGTAATTTTGTGGATATTTTAGGGAATATATTATATTGGTATCAGAAATAACAATCCCGGAACGTTACAGCAAACAGCAATCCCTGTGAATGTTACGTGGCAAATTTTACAACGGGTAACGAATGATGGATTTGCCAATGACAGTGAACATCAAAACACAATAGGGTTGGGTGTGGGATCAGCAGCGGTATCTTTGAACAGTGAGAGGAACTGTATGGCCAACTCTCGTTCCAATCTTTTATTTTACTTTAGTTCATGATTGTCTCGTGTACCAGGGCACAGTGAAAAGCTTTTTGTTGTGTGATATTTTGTCGACGGCGTGATTATAATCATGTACAGTCTTTTCGTCAGCGAAAAGACTGTACATGATTATAATCCCGCCGTCGACAAACTGCAGACACAGGATCAAGGAAATAACGCGCAAGGTAACATCCGATTAAAGGTAATTAGAAGATCTCCAATGAGGTGGATGGGAGGTCAGGACCGCTCTCTAGTTGGTGATAGGATGCTCCAGTTGCCCGATTACAGCTGGGAAGAAACTGGCCGTGAATTTAGAGGTGTGCATTCTCAGCCCTCTCTCTGTACCTCTCGCCTGAAGGGTGAGAGGAGACGAGGTAGCAACCGGGATGAGACTGGTCTTTGACGATGCTGGTGGCCTTGCCGAGCCAGCGTGAAGTGTAGATGGAGTCAATAGAAGGGAGACTCAAAATGCTGGAGAAACTCAGCGGGTGAGGCCGTATCTGAGAAGGAGAGAAGGAATTGGCGACGTTTCGGGTCGAGACCCTTCTTCAGTAGAAGGGAGGTTGGTTTGCGCGATGGTCTGGGCTACGTCCATAACTCTCCGCAATTTCTTGCGGTCTTGGATGGAGCTGTTCCCAAACCGATTAATTTGTTTAGCAGCCTCGTGGATGCATGGCATGAAGGGCGGAATCCTAGTTCTGACAGCTCTGTTCTGTGTCACAAACATTGCCAGAAAGAACACATCCAATTTCTTAAACCAGGCAACTGAATGGAATTTTTTTTTTTCCTTCAACCTCTCCAACCCTAGTTATTTACTCCCTTCCCCCTTGTAGGTCGGGTCTACAATGAGATATCGTCTCACCACAATGCCTGCACTGCTATTCTGTTGCACGGTGCCCCACTGTGCATCTCAGTCATCTCTCAGCCATGATCATAGTAAATGGCGGTGCTGCCTCAAAGGGCCGAATGGCCTCCTCCTGCACCTATTGTCTATTGTCAGCACAACGCCCTGACATTCCCATCTTCCGGCAATGGTTTCACGGAGGCGGCTTGCTGTCCATCTATACTTCTCTCCCTCTCCCTCCCTCCCCCCCCCTCTTCAGACTTTACTTTTGACTTCCTGGACACAGCATGGAAACAGGCCCTTTGGCCCACCGAGGCCTTGCCAACCAGCAATCACCCTGTACACTGGCACTATCCCACACAATTTCTACAGCTTACTAAAGTATATTAACCTATAAAGCTGTAGTACGTCTTTGGAGTGTGGGAGGAGCACCTGGAGAAAACCCACGTGGTCCCAGGGAGAACGTACAAACCCTGTACAGACAGCACCCATAGTCAGCATTGAAACTGGGTCTCTGGCGCCGCAAGATAGCAACTCTACTGTTGTGCCACCCTCTCTCCCATCTCCCCCCCCCCCCCCCCCAACATCTAAGGTACAGTCTAATGTACTCAGGGCAGACCTGGACAGGTTTCTGAAGAAGGGTCTCGACCCAAAACGTCACCCATTCGGCCCTTCAAGCCAGCACCGCCATTCATTGTGATCATGGCTGATTGTCCCCTATCAATAACCCGTGCCTGCCTTCTCCCCATATCCCTTGACTCCACTAGCCCCTAGAGCTCTATCTAACTCTCTCTTAAATCCATCCAGTGACATGGCCTCCTCTGCCCTCTGTGGCAAGGAATTCCACAAATTCACAACTGGGAAAAAGTTTTTTCTCACCTCAGTCTTAAATGACCTCCCCTTTATTCTAAGACTGTGGCCCCTGGTTCTGGACTCGCCCAACATTGGGAACATTTTTCCTGCATCTAGCTTGTCCAGTCCTTTTATAATTTTATATGTTTCTATAAGATCCCCCCTCATCCTTCTAAACTCTAGTGGAGTGAATACAAGCCTAGTCTTTTCAATCTATCCTCATATGACAGTCCCGCCATCCCAGGGATCAATCTCGTGAACCTACGCTGCGCTGCCTCAATCACAAGGATGTCCTTCCTTAAATTAAGAGACCAAAACTGTACACAATACTCCAGATGTGGTCTCACCAGAGCCCGATACAACCCTGACAGTTACAAATGACTCAGAAAACACTAAACATTAATAATAATAAAACATTAACGATAAAACATGTGATCAAGCATGTGAACCAACAAAATACCAGATCAAAGGGAGGCTACAGATTTGTGGCTGTTGAGTAGAGCAACTACTCGTGGATAAAAACTGTTTTTGTGTCTGGCTGTGGCAGCTTTGACAGTCCGGAGTCGCCTTCCAGAGGGAACCAACATCTGCCGTTCCTTCCTGAACATAAAGACTGAGTTTTATTTTGGACACGACATCAATAGAAGGAGTAGGCTTTACACCTTTGAGAACATTATTGGCCTGCTATTTCATTTGCTGCACTCAGTGTGCAGTCTGTCAATGCCAAAGACAAAACCCCTCAGAATTAATTCCCCCACCCCCCCCTCCATAAACAACTCTCTCTCTGTCGGCTTCATCCGCTCTGATTAATTTACATCCCAATATATATTTGGTTGTGCTGTTTATAAGTTGGCAATGTCTAATGCACTTCTACCGGTTGTTTATAGTTTCCCCATTAGACTGGCTAATGTTGCAAGGGAGGCTTTTTTTTTAGTTGTTTCTCCTGCACTTGTGGAAAAGAGAAGGAAGTGGCCCCAGGTGGCAGATTTAAAATGCACGGCTTGGTCAGTGAGAAAGATCGACACAAAGTTGTGAATTTGTGGAATTCCCTGCCACAGAGGGCAGTGGAGGCCAAATCACTGGATGGATTTAAGACAGAGTTGGATAGAGCTCTAGGGGATAGTGGAGTCAAGGGATATGGGGAGAAGGCAGGCACGGGTTATTGATAGGGGACAATCAGCCATGATCACAATGAATGACGGTGGTGGCTCGACGGATCCGAAGTACCTATTCAACTCTTCTGCCATTTCCTTGTTGCCCATAATTATTTCACCCGTGTCTGCCTTCAAGGGACCCACATTTGACTTTGCTACTCTTTTTCCCTTAACATATCTAAAGAAGCTTTTACTGTCCTTCTTTACATTCCTGGCCAGCTTCCCCTCGTACTTCATCTTTTCAGCCCGCATTGCCCGTTTTGTTTCCTTCTGTTGTGTTATGAAAGTTTCCCAATCCTCTGGCTTCCGGCTACTCTTTGCTGTGTTATACATAAAATGCTGGCTGCCCACACCAGTATACTGAAAGGAAAAAGATCACCTCTGATCTGAGATAAATTAAATAGGCAGATTGCAATGCGTATAGCAAACTGAGCAACACACAACGTGCTGAAGGAACTCAGCAGGCTGGGCAGCATCTGTGGAGAGAATGAACGGGTGACATTTTGGGTCGGGACTGTTCTTCGGTCTGATCGTAAAAGGGGGGGAGAAAGATGGAAAAGGGAAGTGGGGCGGGACAAGCGTGGCAAGTGATAGGTGGATACAGGTAAGGGGATATAGGTAGGTGGAAGGGGACTTGCGTGAGAAGTGAAAGGTGGGGGATAAAGGGGAATGAGGGTCTCAATAGACAATAGACAATCGGTGCAGGAGTAGGCCATTCGGCCCTTCGAGCCAGCACCGCCATTCAATGTGATCACGGCTGATCATCCCCTATCAGTACCCCGTTCCTGCCTTCTCCCCATATCCCCTGACTCCGCTATTTTTAAGACCCCTATCTAGCTCTCTCTTGAAAGCATCCAGAGAGCCGGCTGCCACCGCCCTCTGAGGCAGAGAATTCCACAGACTCGCAACTCTCTGTGAGAAAAGAGTGTTTCCTCGTCTCCGTTCTAAATGGCTTACCCCTTATTCTTAAACTGTGGCCCCTGGTTCTGGACTCCCCCAACATCGGGAACATGTTTCCTGCCTCTAGCGTGTCCAAACCCTTAACAATCTTATATGTTTCAATAAGATCCGCTCTCATCCTTCTAAACTCCAGAGCGTACAACGTCAGCCGCTCCTTTGTCTCAGCATATGACAGTCCCGCCATCCCGGGAATTAACCTGGTGGATGTGGATGGGAGGTGTGTGCACGATAAAGGGAAAAGGAGCAGGGTGACTGGGGTGGGGGTGGTGAGAGAGGGTGGAGGGAACGGGTGTGCATGGGGGTGTAAAAACAGAAAGGCAAAGGAAAGAGAGGTGCAGATATGACAGATTTATAATGACTAACTTATAATTTTAGAATTGCCATGCATTCCCAAGAATGTTACTTCACAGTGTGAAGGAAGGAACTGCAGATGCTGGTTTACACCAAAGATGGACCCAAAATGCTGGAGTAACTTCAGTCTGACGAAGGGTCTCGACCCGAAATATCTCCAGAGATGCGGCCTGTCCCGCAATGTTACTTTGCACCCAGTTCTGTGACATATAAGATCAGAAGATCATGCCCTTGGTCAAGAAAGTCAATATTTATGAATATGCTACAGGAGCATTGGGAGATAAAAAGGCGGTAAGGCTTGGACAGGAAATGCTAGAGCTTAACCTTGGCTGCAGGAACTCAGGACCACCCATAGCAGTGCCATTGCATTTAGTTTAGGGTACAGATGCAGTGTTGAAATGGGCCCTTCGGCTCAGCGAGTCTGCATCCACCAGCGATCATCCCTACACTAGTTCTACCCAACATACTGGCGACAACTTACAGAAGACAATTTACCCTGCACGCCTTTGGACTGTGGGGGGGAAACACAATCCATCTCCAGTCAGAGAGTGGTGAATCTGTGGGATTCATTGCCGCAGACGGCTGTGGAGGCCAAGCCAATGGATATTTTTAAGGCGGAGATTGACAGACTCTTGATGAGGACGGGCGTCAGGGGTTATGGGGAGAGGGCAGGAGAATGGGGTTGAGAGGGAAAGATAGATCAGCCGTGATTGAATGGGGGAGTAGACTTGCTGGGCAGAATGGCCTTAACCTGCTCTAAGAACTAATGAAAACCAGAGCAAACACGGACAAAACCCACGGGAGAATGTACAAACTCCGCACAGACCGCACCCACAGTCAGGATCGAACCCGGGTCGCTGACCCTGTAAGGCAGCAACGCTACCGATGCGTCTCCGTGATACCCTTAACCAGAAGGGTGCGAGTTCGAATCCCGCTCCAAGGCAGCAATTCTACCGCTGCGCCAATGTGCAACGGGATGACCATTTATGAAAGTGCAAGGGTTTAAAATTGGAGTCGTGCAGAGATTCTTACAGAGCTGGAGGAGATCACAGAGATAGGGATAACATTTTACGGATAAGGATTCCAGTTGTTTTTGGACTGGTGCCAATGTTGGTCAGTGAGCGGTGGGTGAGCGCAGAACCCGGCGTTGGACAAGACACTGGGAGCAGTGTTGTCCAATATCTCCAGTTGCTGGAGGGTGGATGAAACATCAGCATCCCAAACCCGACCGCAGTACAGGGCAACTGCTGTAAATAGTGCTCAATAATAAACACTCACAGATTAAATAAACAGGAACCTGAGGGGTAACTTTTTCACGCAAAGGGTGGTAGGCACATGGAACGACTTGCCGGAGGAGGTAGTTGAGGCTGGGACTAAGGGGGGATCTTATAGAGACTTACATTCTTAAGGGGTTGGACAGGCTAGATGCAGGAAGATTGTTCTCGATGTTGGGGAAGTCCAGAACAAGGGGTCACAGTTTAAGGATAAGGGGGAAGTCTTTTTGGACCGAGATGAGAAAATCATTTTTCACACAGAGTGGTGAATCTGTGGAATTCTCTGCCACAGAAGGTAGTTGAGGCCAGTTCGTTGGCTATATTTAAGAGGGAGTTAGATGTGGCCCTTGTGGCTAAAGGGATCAGGGGGTATGGAGAGAAGGCAGGTACAGGATACTGATGATCAGCCATGTACATGGATGATCAGCCATGATCATATTGAATAGCGGTGCAGGCTCGAAGGGCCGAATGGCCTACTCCTGCACCTATTTTCTATGTTTCTATGTTTCTATGACTACCGCCACTTTTAAGAAACATTTAGACAGGTACGTGGATAGGACGGGTTTAGAGAGATATGGGCCAGATGCAGCAGGTGGGACTAGTGTAGATGGAACATGTTGGCCGGTATGGGCAAATTAGGCCTGTTTCCACATGTAGGACTTTATCAGTCTAAAAGTGAGCAGATGAACGATGCTGTGGGGATCCAGACTGCAGTCCTGGCTGAGGCTGAAGAGATTTGGCAAATGGGCGTGCGGGTAGAACGAGATCCAGTTTATTAGTCACTAAGTGCTGGATGAGTGCGCCAGAGGTCCACGCAGTTCCGGGCTCTTTATCCGCTCCCGGTTAAACGGCCACGAAGCTGTGAGGACCAGGGTAGAGCAGCAGCAACAATCTTAGTTTTACTTCAGTTTAGTTTAAAGATACAGTGCAGACACAGGCCCTTCGGCCCACCGCACCGTCACTAACACAAACCTACACGCACATGGGATCATTTATACCAAGCCAACTAACCTACAAACCTGGGCGTCTTTGGAGTGTGGGAGGGAACCAAAGGTCTCGGAGAAAACCCACATGGCCAAGAGGAGAACGTACAGACAGCACACATATAACCATATAACAATTACAGCACGGAAACAGGCCTTCTCGGCCCTTCCAGTTCGTGCCGACCATTTATTTTCCCCTAGTCCCATCTACCTGCACTCAGACCATACCCCTCCATTCCCTTCCCGTCCATATACCTATCCACTTTACTTTTAAATGTTAAAATCGATCCTGCCTACACCACATAGTCGGGATCGAACCTGGGTCTCTGCTGCTGTAAGCGCTGTAAGGCAACAAATCTACCGCCGTGCCACCCCTGAATCTTCTCCCATGTTAACAGTGCAAGCTATGAACGGCTCCCTGTCCCTCTTCAGCTGGGCCTGGCCTGGTTTATAGTGGGCTGGGCAGTTTGTGGACTGCACATGGAGGGCCTCGCGCACAGTATGACCTCACGGACGTTAGCGTTTGCCCGACTGAAATGTCTGATGTCAGCAAGTTTCCGACGTTGGCGGAAAAGTTCACAAGCCACGGAGCAGCTTGCCAAACCACCATAGTCAAAGAGGCAAACAAAAATACCACTGGGAATAAATACAGAGTTGGCAAAAATGGTGAGGTATACATTCAGCACCCTCACGCTCCCGCTCACACCCACACGGACAAAAGCAAAAACACAGTGTCAGGCCTGGATAGAGTGGACATGGGGAGGAGGTCTCCTCTAGTGGGAGAGTCTAGGACCAGAGGCCATAGGGTGAACTCTAGTGTTCTTTAATCAAGTAATGGGAAGACGTATAAAAATATATAAAATTATGAGATGTATAGATAAGGTAGACATTCAGAGCCTTTATCCCAGGATGGGAACATCAAATACTAAAGGGCGTGGCTATAAGAAGGTGAGAGGTGGAAAAGGTGAGGAGCAAGTTTGTTTTGTACGCACAGTGTGGTTGGTGCCTGGAATACTCTGCCAGGCGTGGTGGTAAAGGGAGATATAATAGAGTCTTTTGGATAGGCATATTGGGATTGACAAATTCTTGATTGGTCAGGGTGATAAAGATTATGGGGGAAACGGCAGGTGAACAGGGTTGAGAGGGAAAGATAGATCAGCCGTGATTGAATGAATGGCGGAGGAGACATTCGATGGGCCGAATGGCTTAATTCTGCTCCTATGGCTCATGGACATGGATACGCAGGGAATAGACAGATATGGACTAAGTGCAGGCAAGTTAAGGGTTTTCTTGTGGGCCAGAAGACCTATCTCAGTGCAGCACAGTTCTATGTTCTGTGATAATGCAGACTTGCCATCCCAGCCCTCGCAGCTAACACCAGCCGCTGAAGAACGCGAATAAGCAGAAGCCAAGGCCCCTTATCATCACAATTGCTGCATCATTGGGTGGATTTACCTTCTCCTTGCATCTCCGGGCAGTGCCGGGGATAAAGGTCCCTCCCAGCTGTGCCTCCTGGAGGTGGACATGGACCTGATTAGCAAAGGGAATGAATCGAGATCTTCGCTGTCCATCGCATCCTCGGGGTCGGACGCGTCGTTCTGTTCGTCCTCCCCGTGTCCGTCGGTGGGAGTGCGTCCGCCGCGCTCCTGGCCCAGCGAGCGATCGTTCGTAGCCGCCGCTTGTCGCGAAGGCCCGGCGGCGGCTGCCAGTCGGGGGAAGGTCTTACTCTTCCTGCCGGCTTGCGAGAGGCCGGCCGAGCTCCTCTCCGCTCCGGCGATGTCCTCCGAACTGCTGGCCGCCGGACAAGGGGAAAGGCGGAGCTCTCCAAAGGAGGCCGATGACTCCAGGCAGGGAATGTCCTCGGTGCTGCTGGTGGCATCTGTTGCTGAGTCGTCGTAATCCAGGTAAGCGTCATCCTGCAGCAACAGTATCAAAACAAACAGACTGGAATTTAAGACCGTCTCTATACTTTAGTTTAGTTTAGAGATACAGCGCGTATACAGGCCCGACGGGCCACCCAGTCCACAACGACCAGCAATCCCCGCACATTAACACTTATCCTACACACACTCGGGACAATTTTACGTTTGTACCAAGCCGATTAACCTACAAAAGGGTTTCGGCCTGAAACATTGCCTATTTCCTTCGCTCCATAGATGCTGCTGCACCCGCTGAGTTTCTCCAGCACTTTTGTCTACCTTCGATTTTCCAGCATCAGCAGTTCCTTCTTAAACTCTTAACCTAAAAACCTGTACGTCTCTGGAGTGTGGGAGGAAACCGAAGATCTCGGAGGAAACCCACGCAGGTCGTGGCGAGAACTGGCAAACTCTGCACACACAGCACCTGTAGTTGGGATCGAACCCGGCTCTCTGGCGCTGTAAGGGGTCGGACAGGCTAGATGCAGGAAGATTGTTCCCGATGTTGGGGAGGTCCAGGACAAGGGGTCACAGCTTAAGGGTAAGAGGGAAATCCTTTAGGACCGAGATGAGAAGGACTTTTTTCACACAGAGAGTAGTGGGTCTCTGGAACTCTCTGCCACAGAGGGTAGTTGAGGCCAGTTCATTGGCTATATTTAAGAGGGAGTTAGATGTGGCCCTTGTGGCTAAGGGGATCAGAGGGTATGGAGAGGAGGCAGGTACGGGATACTGAGTTGGATGATCAGCCATGATCATATTGAATGGCGGTGCAGGCTTGAAGGGCCGATTGGCCTACTCCTGCACCTAATTTCTATGTTTCTATGTTTCTATGTAAGGCAGTAGCTCTACCTGCTGCACCACCTTTAACCAGAAGGTTGCGAGTTCAAATCCCACTTCATGGCCTGTGAGGCTGATGGGAACAGAACCAACCTGTGCCTTCAAACCAAGTACCAGACGCTGCAAACATCAGACCTGTCTACAAGCTGATACGCAACTCGGGTGTTCTCTCCATAGATGCAGCCTGACCTGCTGAGTGTTTGTCGTGTTCATAATAAAATCATAAGGAATAGGAGTAGAATTAGAATTAGGATCCGATCCTGACCATGGGTGCTGTCTGTACGGAGTTTGTACGTTCTCCCTGTGACCGTATGGGTTTTTAAGGTCATAAGTGTTTGGAGCAGAATGAGGCCATTCGGCCCATCAAGTCCACTCCGCTTGAATCATGGCTGATCTATCTCTCCCTCCTATCCCCATTCTCCTGCCTTCTCCGCGTGACCTCTGACTCCCGTACTAATCAAGAATTCAATGGAGCAATGGCACTTTACTATCACATGCATCAAAGTACTATTAGATTCCCCTTTTTTTTCATACGGTCCAGTAAAAATCTTACTCTAATCGGCACAACCATAATTAAGTACAAGAGTGTAGGAATAGTAGGGAGTTGCGAGTCACTGGAATTCTCTGCCTCAGAGGGCGGTGGAGGCCGATTCTCTGGATACTTTATAAAGAGAGCTAGATAGAGCTCTTAAAGATAGCAGAGTCAGGGGATATAGGGATAAGGCAGGAACGGGGTACTGATTGGGGATGATCAGCCATGATCACATTGAATGGCGGTGCTGGCTCGAAGGGCCGAACGGCCTGCTCCTATTGTCTATTACTCTCAGACAGTCCACAATAGTCGCCATGTTTCCAGCCATTTTGTCTGATTCAAGCCCAAAGTTGTTAAAGATGTGGCCTCTTTGCCATAAAGGCCAGTTGTCTTGATCTATCTGTGTTCTATCTTGGATTTGCAGAATCTAAAGTTTTTTGATTCTAACCTTTGCTTTTCTAAAGAAAATAGACAGGCATTGAAGAGAGAGATGGATAGAAGGCGGTATATAGAAGGGTATACAGAAGGTGGAGAGAGAGACAGACAGATACATAGATAGAGAGAGAGAAAAGAGAGAGAGAGACACAGACAGACAGACGGACAGACGGACAGACGGACAGATGGACAGACAATAGACAGACAATAAACAGACAATAGACAGAGAGATGGATGGATAAACAGTTGAGTTCTCCAATGGTTGAGTTCTCCAACAGTGTGATCTCAACGACTTGAATTGGAAAGCTTAACATTTTCATCACCACATTGCGATTTAAACTAATGGACAAACTGTGTTCCCTTCCCCCAAAACGCCCTCAATCTCTGAATGTTCCACAATTTAATCCTTGTGTAACATGTGCAGCCCATGTGTCGGGGCAAAGAACATCTGCCCTTAATTTGTTGTCAGTCTTGAACCTCAGCAGTGAGCGAGGATGGAAACTATCCCCGGTGAGGGGAAGACGTTGCTCTCATTTCTTTATATTTACATTAAGCGGGATATGTAAATAAATCTCACTCCTCTGTTGCAAAAGACCTTTTTATGCAGAATTTGAAAAAAATAAAATCTGGAAGCATAACAAAATAACCGCTGCAGATCTGTTCCTGTTCTGGCACGGGTCCCACCCGGGGTCGTGGCTGTGTTTCTCAACACACCGTCTGTTTTGGCAGCTCCTGCAGTATTTTCCTTTCCATAACATCTCTCCCCAGCAAACATATGGATAGTTCCTTGGACAGTGGCCCAGGGAGTGCAACGTCAGGCTGAGCTCTCGTCCAAAGACACATTTGCTGGGGATCCGAACTCCGACAAGTCGGAAAATTTGTATCATGAGGGCAGGAGAAGGTCATCGACTGCCTGCAGCATCATCCGCCATATCAGTCAGATCATGTCTGATCTGCAGATAGACGCAAAAAGCTGGAGTAACTCAGCGGCTCAGACAGCATCTCTGGAGAGAAGGAATGGGTGACGTTTCGGGTCGAGATCCTCCTTCAGATCCATTCCTACTTTCAGTTCCACCATTGTGTTTGAACCCGGCCTCACAATGAGTGCGTTTGATTGAGTTGATTGAAGGGTACAGCACACAAACAGGCCCCTTCGGCCCACCGAGTCCGCGCCGACCATTGTTCTACACTAGTTCTATGCTATCCCACTTTCAAATCCACCCCCTATCGAATCCAATCCCCGCACACTAACACTGTCTTGCACCCATTAGGGACAATTTACAATTTCTCCAAGTAAATTAACCTTCAAACCCGCGCATCATTGGAGTGTGGGAGGAAACCGGAGATCCCGGAGAAAATCCACATGGTCACAGGGAGAACATGCAAACTCCACACAGACAGCATCCATCCTTTTTCTCCAGAGATGCTGCCTGACCCACTGGGTTACTCCAGCACTTGGTGTCTATCTGATCTGTATCTTGATTCAACTTACCTCACCACAAATCATTTTGTTCAGTTTTTATGTTTACTCCCCCTTGCTTTAGACTCTTAGTCAGAGCACAGAGTTCCTCTGCCCTATCAACTGTTTAATAATATGTGCGGCACCATGGCGCAGCTGGTAGAGTCGCGGCCACACGGCGCCAGAGATCTTGGGTTCAATCCCAACCTCCAGTGCTATCTGTGTGGAGTTTGCACGTTCTCCCTGGGACTGCGCGGGGTTCCTCCGGGTGCTCCGGTTTCCTCCCACATCCCAAAGACGGGCGGGTGTGTTGGTTAATTCTCCTCCGTAAATTGTCCGCAGTATGCTGGGAGTAGATTTGAAAGTGGGGTAACATAGAACTAGAGCGGAACTGTTGATCAATGGGTCAGCATGGGCTTGGCGGGACGAAGGGCCTCTTTCCATGCTGCATTTTTAAAAACTTTTTTAAAATTAGAAGTACATAATAAAAAAACATTTTGTTTGTGGTGGTCACAAATTATTAATATTGTCAATATTATCAATTATCTATATATATAGATGTACAATTATTAAATAATTGATAATATTGACAATATTAATAATACATATATATATTTTATATAGATAGAAAATAAATAGAGAAAGAGAGAGAGAAAAGAAACAAAACAAAAAAAAACAGAAGGTATAATAAAAGAGAATGAAATAATTAACTAATTATACATCATTGGAGACATGTCCGTGAATTATAAAATGTAATTCTTCATCTAATCCTTAATTCGGGTTTCAGTCAGGTTCTTGTGCCGAACCGGTTTGCCCCTTCAAATAGTCAATGAATGGTGACCATGTTTTGATAAATAGTTCTTGTTTGTCCATTAAGATAAATCTTAATCTTTCCAAGTGTAGGGTCTCCGACATTTCCATAGTCCACGTTTTAATTGTGGGGGTTATAGGGCCTTTCCAAAATTTTAATAATTTAATTTTTTTCCCGATTATTATACTGTAGTCGATAAAGTTTCTTTGGTTTGTTGTAAATATTTGATTTTGTTCTAATATTCCTAATATTATTCGTTTTTGAGCCGGGGTCCAGTTGGATGTTGACAACTTCCGGAATTATCTTTAAAATTTCCGTCCAAAATTTATTAATCCATACTGAATCTTTTAATCAACTCAATCAAAAAATATCTCTATATGATTGTGTGGGAAGAAACTGCAGATGCTGGTTTACACCAAAGATAGATACTAAATACTGGAGTAATTCAACGAGTCAGGCAGCATTTCTGGAGAAAATAAATAGGTGAAGCTTCGGGTCGTGACTGAAGAAGGGTCTCAACCCGAAATGTCACCTATTCCTTCTCCCCAGAGGTGCTGCCTGACCCGCTGAGTTACTCCAGCGTCTGCAGTTCCTCGTGTCTGCACTATAGCGACTCAGGTCACACTTGCCTTGCCCTCTGCCATCCTGTGGAAGTACATCTCCTCCACCTCATTCAGCGAGTTGGACCGCGATTCGGATTTTGTCCGAGCCGGGGGTGAGCTCTCCGGAACCTGGGGGAACGAGTGGGGGAACTGCTTGCATTCTGTGGAACGAGAGAAAATTAAACATCAATGAAGTGAACATAAAACATGTGGGTTTGCAGGTGACAAGGAGAAATTATTCAGACCGAATACAGCAGCAATTTGGAAACAGAAAGATGGTAGCAGATTTTACTGCCAATTTCAGAAGGGCAGCACGGTGGCGCAGCGGTAGAGTTGCTGCCTCACAGCGCCAGAGACCCAAGTTCGATCCTGACTACGGGTGCTGTCTGCACGGAATGTGTACCTTCTCCCCGTGGGTTTCCTCCGGGTGCTCCGGTTTCCTCCCACTTCCCAAATGTGTACGTTCTCCCCGTGACCGGGTTGATCTGTCTGGGAGAGTCCTGTCCCAGATCACTGTCCTTCCTTGAAATGGTGCAGTAGGAATGTTCATATCTGTCTAAATGTGTAGTCAAGGCCCTAGATATAATGTCTCATTAAATGGTGCTCTCCTGTATTTAGGGATGAGCATTCATATTGACTTTGTCAGCACGTCCACGATCTGGGGGTGTCAGGGGTTATGGGGAGCAGGCAGGAGAATGGGGTTAGGTGGGAGAGATAGATCAGTCATGGCGGACTGGACATGATGGGCCGAAAGGCCTAATTCTGCTCCTATCACTAATGGCACAAGTGATCAAACGGCTCACAAAGGCTATAAATAAGAGGACAGGTTTGCAATCACTTTGAGTTTAAGAGCTTTGAGTTTAGGGAAGCACGGTGGCGCAGCAGTAAAGATGCTGCCAGGGACCCGGGTTCGATCCCAACTACAAGTGCGGTCTGTACAGACTTTGCACATTTTCCCTGTGACTGCGTGGGGTTTCCCCGGGTGCTCCGGTTTCCTCGTGCACTCCAATGACGTACAGATTTGTAGGGTAATTGGTTTTGGTCAAAATTGTACATTATCCCTGGAGTGTAGGATAGTGCTAGTATACGGGGTGATCGCTGGTGGGCCGAAGGGCCTGTTACCACGCTGTATGTCTAAAGTCTAATGCCAAAAAGCTAGATGTGGCACCCTTTAGTACTGTGAGAATCATTGTGCACAGAGCCCTTTAAAGATTCTCCTTCCACATTTAGACGTTCTGCAAATAGCAAATTCAATGCACGTGAAAAACATTGACAAACTCGTGGGATGGACAGCTGCCGATGTGGTTTGTGGCATGTGTGCGATTCTATGAGGGGACGGTGTGTAGAGTCCGTGACTGTGCATGTGTGCGACCGTGCGTGACTGTGTGTGTGTGTGTGTGTGTGTGTGTCCGTGTGTGTGTGTGTGTCCGTGTGTGTGTCCGTGTGTGTGTGTGTGTGTGTCCGTGTGTGTAAACATTTGCATGACTCTGTGTATATACATGTGATTCTGTGTGTGTGTGACCGTGCGTGACTCTGTGTGTGTGTGTGTGTGTGTGTGTGTATGTGTGTGTGACCGTGCGTGACTGTGTGTGTGCGTGTGTGTTTGTATGTACGTGTGACTGTGTGTGTGTGTGTGTGTGTGTATGTGTGTGTGACCGTGCGTGATGTGTGTGTGTGTGTGTGTGTGTGTGTGCGCGTGTTTGTATGTCCGTGTGACTGTGTGTGTGTGCGTGTGTGTTTGTATGTACGTGTGACTGTGTGTGTGTGTGCCTCTAGTTAACAGGTTTGTCACCCCCCCCGTCACTACAATCATTCTGAAGGAAAGTTCCATCCCAAAACGTCACCCATCCACGTTCTCCAGAGGTGCTGCCTGACCCGCTGAGTTATGCCCCTGTCCCACTTAGGAAACCTGAACGGAAACCTCTGGAGGCTTTGCGCCCCACCCAAGGTTTCCGTGTGGTTCCTGAAGGTTTTTGTCCTCTGGCAACCACCTTCAACGCAACCGGCTTCAACTAAAAAATTACCGATTTTTAAAACGGAAACCACTTTCGACCATTAGGGAGACTGACAAAAACCTCCGGGAACCGCACGCAAACCTTGGGTGGGGCGCAAAGCCTCCAGAGGTTTCCGTTCAGGTTTCCTAAGTGGGACAGGGGCATAACTCCAGCATTTTGTGTCTTTCATTATTCGGCTTCCAGCTCCAATGATACTACTCGACATATTTCAGAAGACCATCATCTGCAATGTTTTTGTTGTGCGGATGTTAGTTTAGTTTAGATCAGTTTAGATACAGCATGGATGCAGGCTCGTTGGTCCACCGGGTGGACTGAATCTGTGGATGTCTACTGCTGACCAAACAGCTAGCACAGTACAAAGGGTGTCCTCAATCACTTTGAAGCTCACTTCAGTTTTTTCATGTGCACACAGAATGATCAAAATTACCAGAGGACAGTCTGTGTATTAAATATTTTTGGAGCCAAGACTTTAGCTTTGAAGCTGATGGACTGAGCTGTGCAATAAAATGTTCTTTGCAAGATACTGCCTCAAGCTACCTGAGAGGAAGAGACTTCAAACTGGAGCCAGCTCCAAATGTGGTTCCCACTGGTGTGTGGATTGCAGGATTACGTTCGGACAAGACAGTTCACCCTCCAAGCATCGAGTTCAGAAATTCTGCACCAGGCAGCCCCTCATTTTAAATTGAAAATTATCCGTAAAAGCCTTTTCCCTGCTTTGAATTCTCTCTGAATCACTTATATTTCCCCACAAGCTTCTCACAATCCCAAGACCTCTCAAAGAAGCATGTTTCAAAAGAGCCATGGCACGATTCTACTCGAGATTCGAGAGCGATGCGGACACAAGAAACGGGAGGTACCGGAATCTCTGGCATAACTCAGCAGGACAGGCAGCATCTCTGGAGGACATGGACAGGCGATGCTTCGGGTTCAGACAACTTCTTCAGGCCAATTGTAGAAGGGGGGGGGGGGTTGAAAGCTAGAGCAGAGGTGGGGGCCGGGCAAAGCCTGGCAAGTGATAGATGCATGTAAGGGGTGGCACAGTGGCGCAGCGGTAGAGTCCCTGCCTTACAACGCCAGAGATCCGGGTTTGATCCTGACTACGGTGCTGTCTGTACGGTGTTTGTACGTTCTCCTTGCGACCACGTGGGTTTTCTCCAGGTGCTCCTGTTCCCCCCCACATTCCAAAGACGTAAGAGGTTTGCAGGTTAATTGGCTTCGGTAAAATTGTAATAAGTTTAGTTTAAAAGATACAGCATGGAAACGGGATCATCGGCCCTCTGCCTCCATGCCGATCATCGATCACCCATTCACACTAGTTCTAGTGTTAATGAAGGAACTGCAGATGCTGGAAAATCGAGGGTACACAAAATGCTGGAGAAACTCAGCGGGTGCGGCAGCATCTATGGAGCGAAGGAGATAGGCAACGCTGAGTTTCTCCAGCATTTTGTGTACACTAGTTCTATGTTATCTCACTTTACCTACATACTGGGGGCAATTTACAGAGGCCAGTTAACCTACAATACAATTAATAGTAAAGCTCTTTCTAGTTACTGAACCCTTTAACTTAATCTAAGATGGCATCGACACACAGCATACACGGACACGTGATTAGCACAGGTATCAGAGGTTATGTGGCGAAGGCAGGAGAACGGGGTTGGGAGGGAGAGATAGATCAGCCATGATTGAATGGCAGAGTAGACTTGATGGGCCGAATGGCCTAATTCTACTCTGATTCCTTATGACCTTACTGTGGGAATTGACCTATTAACCTACAAACCTGCAAGTCTTGATTTCAGAATTAAGGGACAGAAGTCTAGGGGTAACATAAGGGGGAACTTCTTTACTCAAAGAGTGGCGGCTGTGTGGAATGAGCTTCCAGTGGAAGTGGTGGAGGCAGGTTCGATTTTATCATTTAAAAGTAAAGTGGATAGGTATATGGACGGGAAAGGATTGGAGGATTATGGTCTGAGTGCAGGTAGATGGGACAAGGGTAGAATAAGTGTTCGGCACGGATTAGAAGGGTCGAGATGGCCTGTTTCCGTGCTGTAATTGTTATATGATTAAATGTTACACGGTTATACGGTCTTTGGGATGCGGGAGCAAAAAAACCGGAGTACCCGGAGGAAACCCACGCAGTCACGAGGAGAACGTGCAAACTCCACACAGACAGCACCCGAGGCCAGGATCGAAAATGGGAAAATAGATGGACACAAAATGCTGGAGTAACTCAACAGGTCAGGCAGCAGCTCTGGCGAAAAGGATTAGGTGAGGTCTCGGATAGGGAGCCTTCATCAGGACCCGGGTCTCTGGCGCTGTGAGGCAGTGGCTCTTCCAGCTGCGCAACTGTGCCGCTCACCCTTGAACGTCTTCACTCCACCTCGGTACACGTGACAACAAACTGGAGTGAACTTCCTGACCCAGAGCTGGGGGCAAGTTAACCTGACTGGCTGAATGTGCCGTAAGACAAATCGGAGATAAGGCCAGCAGACTTGCTCTTTCCCACCACAGATGTGACTGAGCTTCAAACTCAAATTATATTTCCCTGTTCAAGCCGAGGAGAAATTTTGCTGGATCCCCGAGCCAAGGGGAAAGACTCCAGCCAGAAATCTCCTGGAAAACTGACTCCAAGCCGGATTTTTTTTTGTTGAGGTGATGATTTGCAGAGTCGGATTTTTTTTCGGTGACAGTTTTGTGCTCAGCTAAAAAAAAAAACAGATGGTCTGTAAATCTCCTCGCAAGATAAAATGTAGTATTTAAATACCTTGTGACAGGATGCGACATGGACGGAGATGACAACCGATAACTATCTTTCCTGCGCTGGGACAAAAGTTCTGGCTTTGTTAATCTTGGCTTTGCAAAGAAACCCCATCTATATTAAAATAAGCACTATTGGCAACCACCTCCTCCATGACTCACTGTGATGGCCTATGTTTGGTTTTGTTCACACTGAATCACATCATTGGCTCCAAAAGCTCACCCCTTGGTCATTCCTGTTGTGTCTCCTAAGGAAAGGATTCTCTCCAGAGGTGTTGCCTGAACCGCTGAGTTACTCCAGCTTTTTTGTGTCTACCTTCGGTGTAAACCAGCATCTGCAGTTCCTGCCTACACTTTTCGCCTGCTCCATGGCAAAATCTCCTCGAGGTTTGCCTACTTTGGAGAAGTCCTTGACCCGAAACGTCACCTATTCCGTTTCTCCGCAGATGATGCCTGACCCGCTGTGTTACCCCAGCTTTTTGTGTCTATCTTCAGTGTCTCCTAGCGATGTGGGCTCAACTTTGAGCAGAAAGCCAAGGACTCAGGGAACATAGAACAGGTCCGCACAGGAACAGGCCCTTCAGCCCACAATGTCTGTGCTCAACATGTTGTCAAATTAAACCAATCTCCTCTGCCTGCACTTGCTCCATATCCCCCTGTTCAATGCATACCCATGTTCTTACGTTACAGGGGCAGAATTAAGCATTTAGTCCATTATAAGGGTAGTTCAGGCTTAGAGGGATGTGGGCCAAACCCAGGCAGGTGGGACTAGAATAGATGGGACATGTTGGTTGGTGTGGTCAAGTTGGGCCGAAGGGCCTGTTACCACACTGTATAACTTTAGAAACATAGAAACGTAGAAAATAGATGCAGGAGTAGGCCATTCGGCCTTTCGAGCCTGCACCGCCATTCAATATGATCATGGCTGATCATCCAACTCAGTATCCCGTACCTGCCTTCTCTCCATACCCCCTGATTCCCTTAGCCACAAGGGCCACATCTAACTCCCTCTGAAATATAGCCAATCAACTGGCCTCAACTACCTTCTGTGGCAGAGAATTCCACAGATTCACCACTCTCTGTGAAAGATCTACATGACTAGGATTACACCGCCATTTAATCATGGCTGATCTATCTTTCCCTCTCAACCCCATTCGCCAGCCTTCTCCCCTTAACCCCTGACATGCTTACTAATCAAGAATCTGTCAATCTCCACCTTAAAATTATCCATTGGCTTGTCCTCCGCAGCCGTCTGTGGCAATGAATTCCACAGATCCACTAAAGAAATTCCTTCTCATCTGCTTTCTAAAGGTACGTCCTTTTATTCTGAGGCTATGGCCTCTGGCCCTCGACTCTCGCACGAGTGGAAACATCCTCTCCACATCCACTTTATCCAATCCTTTCACCATTCGGTAAGTTTCAATGAGTTGTGGGTATCACCAGCAGTGTCCGCATTTATCAAACATCACCAATCCGCTCTGAACTGAGGAAACGGTCAAAGCGCCAACTGCATTAGTATCTCCGCCGTCACATGTACAGAATTGACAGATTGTTACCCACTGGTTTAGTTTAGAGATAAAGTGCAGAAACAGGCCCTTCAGCCCACGCCGACCAGTGATGCCCGCATACTAACACTACCCTACACACACTCGGGACAATTTTACATTTATACCAAGCCAATTAACCTACTACCTGCACCTCTTTGGAGTGTGGGAGGAAATTGAAGATCTCGGAGAAAACACACGCAGGTCACAGGGAGTACGTACAAACTCTATACACACAGCACCCGTAGTCAGGCTCGAACCTGGGTCTCTGGCCCTGTAAGGCAGCAATACTTCTTGGTTTTTATTTTAATGCAAATCCTGTAGTTTTCATTACTGAGACCAGCTTCCTTTGAAATTCAAGATTAAATTTAATGACTTTAGTCTAATTTCCACAACTGCCATAGTGGGAATTGAACTCACGGAGCAATGGTCCAGATCCTTGGCTGCTGGTTCAGTATCCACCGCTGTACAACCATACCCAAAATGGTCTGCATTTGCAGTGAGATGTAAAATGAAAGCTTCAATAGCTTCCAAGGTATACATGGAATAAATCTTCATTCAAAGGCCAATTTATTAGTGTGTTTCTGGCCAAGATGCATCCATCAGCAAACGTTACTAAACCGAGAGTCTGGCCATGAGGTCCCTGCTATTTACTGAAGATTGCTGTTTTATTCCGGGTTTTTTCCCGAAAAAAATCTAACGGGAACTCCATGTTGAAAGGATTTCACAGGCTGCGAAGTGTCTCTGGGAGTCCCTTGGTTGTGAAGTGCAATAAGGACCTGCAGACGAGATGCGCAGGAAGGAACTGCAGCTGGTGGTTTAAACCGAAGATGGGCACAAAACATCTGGAGTAACTCAGCGGGTCAGGCAGCAACACTGGAGAACAGGAATAGGTGACGTTTTGGGTTGAGACTTTTCCTCAGATGCTGGTTTATACCAAAGATGGACGCAAAATGCTCGAGTAACTCAGCGTGTCAGGCAGCATCTCTGTAGAAAATGGATAGGTGACGAATTGGTGGGGACCCAAGAATTTTCCCTCTTTTATGGACTATGTGGTTGCAATTAGGATTTGTATCTCTTAAAAGAGTGGGGATAGCTTTTACTGGGCCTGTCCCACTTTCACGAGGTCATTCACGAATTCTCCCGAGTTTTCCCCTTGATCCCAAATCGCAGAAGGTTCGTAACGAGTCCGTAGGAGGTCGTAGATGTATCGTAGCGGCTCGTTATGCCAGCCGTAGGTATTCGTGGCATCAGGTAAGCCGGGACGTTTTTTTCCAGCCCGATAAAAAATGTCCACGAGTAAATAAATGGTCGGGATGAAAGAAATTCCAACTTTTCACTCGTAAGGAGGGCATCGAAATAGTCGTGGGAATTCGTAGACGTACTCGTAGGAGCTCGTGGGAGCCCGTGAACATAGTCGTGGAAGGTCGTCGGAGTTCGTAGATGACCACGATCTTGATCTTTTTTTTTTAGGTCCTTTAAACTCGGCAGAGGTTTTGAATTAAGTCGTAAAAGTAGGACAGGCCCTTAAGTTTAGTTTTGCTTAGCTTAGAGATGCAGCGCAGAAACAGGCCCTTCGGCCCACCGAGTCTGCGCCAACCAACGATCCCCGTACATCAGCACAGTCCTACATACTCGGGATGAAATAGAATTTTTACCAAAGCCAATTAACCTACAAACTTGCACGTCTTTGGAGTGTGGGAGGAAACGGGAGCAGCCGGAGACACTAACTCGTGAGAAAACCCACGCAGGTCACGGGCAGAACGTGCAGACCCCGTACAGACAGCATGCGGTAGTCAGGATGGAACCCGGGTCTCTGTAAGGCAGCAACTCCACCGCTGCTCCACCGTGCTGCCCTGGCGCGATGAAGCAAGCGGGTGAGCGGTGGAATCAGCCAATCAGGGCCGGGTTTGGGGGTGTTACCGGGGAGAAGTGTGCGTGGGTGGAGATGGCCGACAACAGTTGGTGTAGAATCAGAGAACGGGGGGGACACGGCAGAGAAAAAGGCCCTTCGGCCCATCCAGTCCATGCCAGCCATCAACTAATTTACACTAGTCCTACATTAATCTCAGCAACCCTGTTCCCCATTCAGCCCTCACTCCGATCCTACCACTCACATACACAGTTGCCAGTTTCAGATGACCTTGTGGAAGCTTTCTCCGCTCTCTCAAAAGATGCCAATCCTAATTGCGGCCCATCGACCATATGTGTGCACACTGCCCCCTGGTCTGACAACACCAGGGGGTGTTGGAGCAGGGAGGTTCTACTTCAGTTGTATAGGGTCTTGGTGAGACCACACCTGGAGTATTGCATACAGTTCTGGTCTCCAAATCTGAGGAAGGACATTATTGCCATAGAGGGAGTGCAGAGAAGGTTCACCAGACTGATTCCTGGGATGTCAGGACTGTCTTATGAACAAAGACTGCATAGACTCGGTTTATACTCTCTAGAATTTAGGAGATTGAGAGGGGATCTTATAGAAATTTACAAAATTCCTAAGGGGTTGGACAGGCTAGATGCAGGAAGATTGTTCCCGATGTTGGGGAGGTCCAGGACAAGGGGTCACAGCTCAAGGATAAGGGGGAAATCCTTTAGGACTGAGATGAGAAGGACTTTTTTCACACAGAGAGTGGTGGGTCTCTGGAACTCTCTGCCACAGAGGGTAGTTGAGGCCAGTTCATTGGCTATATTTAAGAGGGAGTTAGATGTGGCCCTTGTGGCTAAGGGGATCAGAGGGTATGGAGAGAAGGCAGGTACAGGATACTGAGTTGGATGATCAACTATGATCATATTGAATGGCGGTGCAGACTCGAAGGGCCGAATGGCCTACTCCTGCACCTAATTTCTATGTTTCTATGTAACACTTGTTTAAAAAAAAAATCTAATTCTGACTATATTTTAAAACCGTCAAATCTTGTTGTTTCCTATCTCCATAGCCTCCTCCAGGCAAGCAACATCCTGACATCTCAGTAGCTTCCTGCTCCCCTCAGCTTAACGCACATCATCGTCCCACTATTCGCAGCCACATCTTCAGATGTCAGGCCCTCCTTGCTCAGATGATGTTCTCTTGAATCACCTCATTAAGACATTCCCCTAAAATCCACCTCTCCGACCAACAGTCTGATCTCCTGCTCTCTCATCTTTATATCCGTGTCCAATTTTGTGACTGGCCTTGGGCATTTTATCACTTTAAAGACACTCTATAAATGAAATTGGTTTAATTTAAACCTAGAAACCTGCACGTCTTTGGAATGTGGGAGGAAACTAGAGCGCCCGGAGGAAACCCACGCGGTCGCAGGCAGAACGTGCAAACTCCGTCCAGGCAGCACCCGTAGTCAGGATTGAACCCGGGCCTCTGGCGCTGCGAGGCAGCAACTCTACCGCTGTGCCGCTGAGGGAGAATGATATCCCACGAGATCAAGTGGGGTTTTTTCTTGGTGGGTGTGGAAAGGACACTTCCTCTTGTGAGGTTACAGCTCAGAAATAAGTGATTTGAGACGGAGATGAGGCAGAAGTGATGTTCTTGGACGATTGCAAGAATGAGAAACTCTATTCTTCATAGGTTGGTGGAAGAAGAGATCATAGGTTCAAAACAAGGTTGGGAGTTGACCCGAAACATCTGCCATTCCTTCTCTCCAGAGATGCTGCCTGTCCCGCTGAGTTACTCCAGCATTGTGTGTCTACCTTCATAAGATCAGAATTAGGCTGTTCATGGCTGACCTCTCTTTCCTTCTCAACACCATTCTCTTGCCTTCTCCCCACAACCCCTGACACACTTGCTGATCAAGAATCAAGAAGGCAGATAGAATCTTGATAAGGGAAGATGGTGAAGGATTACCGAGATAAACTGCAATGCAAAGTTGTGGTTGCAACCAGATCTTATTAAGTTGCAGCGAAGGCTGAACGGGCCTTCCCCTGCTCATTCCAACGGTCGGATGTACTGGTATGATGTGCCTATTATTTATTTATTTTTCTGTTTCTCTTCCATTTTTTTTTGCCCAACTTTGGATCACACCACAACCTTGCACTGTTCTGCAGACTTGCACCCATCACTGTATTTACAGTATTGGTGTATTTATCACTACTGTAGGTACACTGTTTACCCTGTGGGCTTCATGTGAACAAGGAATCTCACTGCACCCTGGGGTTTATTGTCACCTGTGCCGAGTTAGAGTGAAAAGCCTTTAGTTGCGCGCTCTCCAGTCAGTGGAAAGACTATACATGATTCCAATTGAGCTGTCCACAGTGTGTAGATACAGGATAAAGGGGAATAATGTTTAGTGCAAGATAAAGTCTGGGAAAGTCCAGTGTATATAACAATAAACTCATCCAACGCCCGGTCTCTAGGTAAGTTTAGAGATACAACACGGAAGCAGGAGCCTTGGCCCCGTGTGAGTCCACGCAGACCAGCGATCATGCACACACACACACCAGTTCCATGTTATCCCACTCTCTCACCCATCCTGTTGATGATTCTAGGGGCCATTTACAGTGGGCCAATTAGCCGACAAACCTGCGTGTCTTCGGGATGTGGGAGGAAGCCAGAGAACCCGGAGGAAGCCCACGCGGTCACAGGGCTAACGTGCAAAGTGTTACACAGCCAGCACTCGGGGTCAGGATTGAACCCGGGTCTCTGGCGCTGTGATGTTGCTGCTTGATGGAGGAGCAAGTGAACGAGGCCCTTGTGTATGAAGTGAGCGTGGACTCTGCCAGTCTGATCGTGCCTTTCCACCTTTAGATGACAATTGAGATTGTCTGTGACCTTACTTGCCCACCCCCCTTCCCCGCGCCCCCCTGCTCCAGGGGGATAGCCTCACGCCGGTGTCTGTGTTTGTAACATCAAGCTGCCACCGTGAGGCACTGCTGGGCACATTTTGTACTTGCAGACTTTCGCAATGTATTTAAAGCTCAGTGGCTGTGGTAGCAGGCAAATGGGATTAGCTTAGAAAGGGCATTTTGGTTGGCATGGGCAAGTTGGGCAGAAGGGTGCTGTATGAATATATCACCTGGGTGACACAGTGGCACAGCTGCTACCTCACAGTTGCAGTGACCGAGGTTCGATCCCGACCTCCGGTGCTGTTCACGCGGAGTTTGCACGTTCTCGCTGTGACGCTCGAGTTTCCTCTCACATCCCAAAGACCCATGGACTGGTAGATTAACTGGTCATTGTGCATTCCCCTGAGCGTGTGAACGAGTGCTAGGATCAAGAGGAATTGACGGGAATGAGGGGAGACCATAAAATGTAAGATTAGTGTCAAAGGTTGACACAGGAGCCGGTGGCTTCGCCTGTTCAACTCTTTTAACTCTACCACTGTTCCCTAAAGTAGCACAAGACTAGGGGCAGAGTGGTCTCAGGGTCAGCTAAAGGTCAACGTTCCCAGGTTGGTGCAAGGTCACCTGTGGGATCATTAACACATTAAATCAGGGATGAGCGTAGCCCAGACCACCTCCGTTTGACTCATCTACACTTCATGCTGTCTCGGCAAGACCACCAGCATCATCAAGGACCAGTCTCACCTCCTCCCATCTCCCCTCTCCCACCAGGCAAGAAGTGCCAGAAGTGTGAAAACACACAAACCTCCAGACTCAGGGATAGTTTCTTCCCGGCAATTGTCAGGCAACCGAACCATCCTATCACCGGGGAGAGTGCGGTCCTGACCTCCCATCTACCCCGTTGAACTATCTTTAATCGGACCTTATCTTGCTCTAAACGCTGTACTCGTTATCCTTCATCTGTGCACTGCGGGCGGCTTGATTGCATCGCGTAAGAAGGAACTGTAGATGCTGGTTGACATCGAAACGTTGGAGTAACTCAACGAGTCAGGTGGCATCTGTGGAGAAAAGCAATAGGTGACATCTGAAGAAGGGTTCTGACCCGAAACGTCACCCTTGCCTTTTCTCCAGGGATGCTGCCTGACCTGTCGAGTTACTCTGGCATTTTGTGTAATCATGGGGTATAGATTTTCCTTCGACTGGATAGCACGAGGCAAAAACCTTTTCATGTGCCTTGGAATGAGTGACAATGATAAACTGAACTCAACTAAAACTAGGAACATTTCCATCCCTGATCTGTCACGCAGTCTGCATTAGAGCAACAACTTAAACAGGCGCTGATCGAATATCACAGGGGCACATGCTTGTGCATTTTACCCTTTAACCGTTATCTTCTCAGCTGTCATCAGGCAACTGAATGATCCACTCACCAAGTGAAGTCTGGTCATGACCTCCCATCTACCTCATTGGAGGCCTTCAGACTCACTTTAACCGGACTTTATCTTGCATTAAATGTTGTCCCCTCTATCCTTTACCTAGTGATGTTTCGTCTCGAGACCCTTGTTCAGGCTGAATCAGTCTGAAGAAAGGTCTCGACCCGACGATCAGTCTGAAGAAGGATCTCGACCTTCTCTCCAGAGATGCTGCCTGTCCCGCTGAGTTACTCCAGCATTTTGTGTCTATCTTTGGTTTAAACCAGCATCTGCAGTTCCTTCATAGACAACCTTTCTTGAGCACTTTGCACAGAAATGTGAGGGGGGCCTTCCTTTTAAAGAGGAAAATGAAATCACTTCTATTTGTAATTACTGGGGTAACTGAGCAGTTATGGCGGGACAGAGTTTATGCGCTCCAGCCAAAGGAACCAGGGACTCAACCGGGAATAGGCACCAAATGCTGGAGTAACTCAGCGGGACAGGCAGCATCTCTGGAGAGAAGGTATATGTGACGTTTCGGGTCGAGACCCTTCTCCAGACTGATGTCAGGGGAGAGGGAGATACATAGATAAGGAAGTGCAAAGTGTGAAAACAGGACAAAGGGAATGGAGATCAAGGAAAATGCTCATTGTTAGCTGGGAGAAGGTAACGACAACAATGTGACACAGGTAAAAGCACACGGTATTGGGAGTTCAGTATTGATGTGGATAGAGAACTGGCTGGCAGACAGGAAGCAAAGAGTAGGAGTAAACGGGTCCTTTTCAGAATGGCAGGCAGTGACTAGTGGGGTACCGCAAGGCTCAGTGCTGGGACCCCAGCTATTTACAATATATATTAATGATCTGGATGAGGGAATTGAATGCAACATCTCCACGTTTGCAGATGACACGAAGCTGGGGGGCAGTGTTAGCTGTGAGGAGGATGCTAGGAAGTTGCAAGGTGACTTGGATAGGTTGGGTGAGTGGGTAAATGCGTGGCAGATGCAGTATAATGTGGATAAATGTGAGGTTATACACTTTGGTGGCAAAAACAGGAAAGTAGACTATTATCCGAATGGTGGCCGATTAGGAAAAGGGACCAGAGTGTCATGGTACACCAGTCATTGAAAGTAGGCAGGGGGTTACACAAAAAGCTGGAGAAACTCAGCGGGTGCAGCAGCATCTAAGGAGTGAAGGAGATAGGCGACGTTTCGGGTCGAGACTAGGCATGCAGGTGCAGCAGGCAGTGAAGAAAGCGAATGGTATGTTAGCATTCATAGCGAAAGGATTTGAGTATAAGAGCAGGGAGGCTCTACTGCAGTTGTACAGGGTCTTGGTGAGACCACACCTGGAGTATTGCGTACAGTTTTGGTCTCCTAATCTGAGGAAAGACATTGTTGCCATAGAGGGAGTACAGAGAAGGTTCACCAGACTGATTCCTGGGATGGCAGGACTTTCATA
Organism: Raja brachyura; assembly: GCA_963514005.1. The sequence continues at coordinate 8,410,212 of OY740810.1, forward strand.
TGAAGAAAGACTGGATAGACTCGGCTTGTACTCGCTAGAATTTAGAAGATTGAGGGGGGATCTTATAGAAAATTACAAAATTCTTAAGGGGTTGGACAGGCTTGATACAGGAAGATTGTTCCCGATGTTGGGAAAGTCCAGAACAAGGGGTCACAGTTTAAGGATAAGGGGGAAATCTTTTAGGACCGAGATGAGAAAATCATTTTGGTGAATCTGTGTAATTCTCTGCCACAGAAGGTAGTTGAGGCCAGATCATTGGCTATATTTAAGAGGGAGTTAGATGTGGCCCTTGTGGCTAAAGGGATCAGGGGGTATGGAGAGAAGGCAGGTACAGGATACTGAGTTGGATGATCAGCCATGATCATATTGAATGGCGGTGCAGGCTCGAAGGGCCGAATGGCCTACTCCAGCATCTTTTTTCTATGTTTCTATGTTTATATGAAATGTAGTTGGAGACAGTAAGTCTGGTCGGAGAACTGGGAAGGGGGAGGGATGGAGAGAGAGGGAAAGCAAGGGTTACTTGAAGTTAAAGATGTCAATGTTCACTGTCAATGATTCAACGGGGACCATCGTGGCCGTGGGCCAACGTGCTGCGTTTAGTGCGGTGCAGGAGACAGATTCCTACACGTGACATGTTTATAGTGCCCCCCTCAAGCACCAGACGATGCAGGCACGCGGTCCTGGACACAAAATGATCCCTCAAATGGAAACATCTCGAGCCCAATTCATTCCTGCTTTATTATTGCGCCGTGACACGGAGATAGGAACAGCGCTCGCAGCGAAGAACGCACTCGGAAACGGCTTTACAGAATCCAGAGCTATCGAAAAGACTCAGACAAACACAGCTCTATAATCCAAGAACGCAGTGTGCTGGGCATACATAGCTTGAGCACTGGTACATATAAGGAGAGAGAGGCTTGCTGTACAGGGGTGGCACGGTGGCGCAGCGGTAGAGTTGCTGCCTTACAGCGCCAGATCCGGACTACGGGAGCTGTCTGTATGGAGTTTGTACGGTCTCCTCGTGACCCCGCAGTAGATTGTTAAGGGCTTGGACACGCTAGAGGCAGGAAACATGTTCCCAATGTTGGGGGAGCCCAGAACCAGGGGCCACAGTTTAAGAAGGAGTAAGCCATTTAGAATGGAGAGTTGCAAGTCTGTGGAATTATCTGCCTCAGAAGGCAGTGGAGGCAGGTTCTCTGGATACTTTCAAGAGAGAGCTAGATAGGGCTCTTAAAAATAGCGGAGTCAGGGGATATGGGGAGAAGGCAGGAACGGGGTACTGATTGGGGATGATCAGCCATGATCACATTGAATGGTGGTGCTGGCTCAAAGGGCCGAATGGCCTACTCCTGCACCTATTGTCTATTATCTATTGTCTATTGACCTGCGTGGGTTTTCTCCGGATGCTCTGGCTTCCTCTCACATTCCAAAGATGTGCGGGTTTGTAGGTGAATTGGCTGTGATAAAAATGGTCAATTGTTGGTAGTGTGTGGGATAGTGCTAGTGTATGGGGATGGCTGGCTGGCACGGACCTGGTTGCCAAACGGTTTGTTTCTACGCTGTACCATTAAGCTAAACTAAACTAAACTAAACCTAGAGTACAATACCATTGCAATACTGGACACTGATCTTCTGCCGCTGCTGTAAAAGGGCTCTTCGTTTAATGACTACAATCCAAAGTAACTGGTTGGAAAATCTAATCATGGTGAGGAGTGCGGTCTTTAGGCTACAGAATGACGTTGATCAGACAAGGTTGGGTAAAGGGCTTGTCCCACCAGCATGCAACTCTATGCGATGAGCGCGACCTAACGTGGTCGCTTGAGCCGTCCGGCGTCGCGGGGCCAGTCCCACTTCGATCGCCGGAGCCGTGCGGAATTGTGTGGAGTTCGTCCCGACACCGCGCGGAGCTCCGTAAAACTGACTATGTCCAAATATTCCGCGCGGCAACGGCTTGTCGGCTCGCAGTCGCCTCGACGCATTACACACTGCCTCGACATCGTGCCTCCGTGAACCTATCTGTAGGTGCCTCCGTGACCCTCTATGTGTGAGGCTCCATGGCCCTCTGTGTGTGTGTGTGCCTCTGTGCCCCTCTCTGTCCTGGCGAACTTACCTTAGACTTCGCTCCAAGTTCGCCTCACTTTGCGCCGCGTTGCGCCACTCACCCGACCTCCGCGCGGCCCCTACTGCCGGTTTGGTTGCGCTTGCCGCATGCAGGCGCATGCTGGTGGGAACGGCCCTGTACAGGGGATCACCCGACCTCCGCGCGGCCCCCGCTTCTAGTTTGATCGCGTTCATCGCATAGAGTTGCATGCTTGTTGGACAGGCCCTTAAGGCAATGGAAGATGTACTTTAATCTTTGTTAAGTCAAAGATGATTCATTTTGGGCTGGTCCTGTCAGGGTGGGTCACAAACATGACCGATAGAGCGTTTTGAGGAACCGAAACCTTTGTGCAGTGGCGGGCTGGTCAGGGTGTCAGCTTGCCCGATGGCAAGTGGGCCCCTGATGAAGTGGGTCCCCTATATCAAGTGGGCCCCCTTTGTCTCCTGGCAACCAATATTTTTAGACCCAGTCCGCCACTGCCTTTGTGTGCTCCCAGGCAAGAGGCACTGACGTTTGAAAACACATGCCTCCAGATTCAGGGACACCTTCTTCACCGCTGTTATCAGACAACTGAACCGTCCTCTGACCATCTAGAGCGTGGTCCTGACCTCCCGCCTACCACACTGGAGACCTTGGAACTAGCTTTAATCAGATTTTATCTTGCACTAAATGTTTTATCCTTTATCTGTATACTGTGGATGGCTTGATTGTTATCATGTCGAGCCTTCTCCTAGTCTGGTTAGCGTTTCACTGTACCTTGGTAGAGGTAACCAAGCTACACTAGACTAAACTAAACCCAGATAGGCACGAAAAGCTGGAGTAACTCAGCGGGACAGGCAGCATCTCTGGAGAGAAGGAATGGGTGACGTTTTGGGTCCAGACCCTTCTCCAGACTAAGTCAGGGCAGAGGGAGATACAGAGATAAGGAAGTGTAAGGTGTGAAACCGAGACAAAGGGGATGGAGATCAAGGAAAATGTAAAATAGATCATTGTTTGCTAGGAGAGGATAACAACAAACAAACAGGGATAAAACGTAAACGAGGGCAGTCGGATTAGTCCGAGAACTGGGAAGTGGGAGAAATGGAGAGAGAGGGAAGGCAAGGACTACTTGAAGTTAGAGAAGTCAATATTCATACCGCTGGGGTGTAAGCTGCCCAAGCGAAACATGAGGTGCTGTTCCTCCAATTTGCGCTGGGCCTCACTCTGACAATGGAGGCGGCCCAGGACAGAAAGGTCAGTGCGGGAATGGGAGGGGGAGTTACAGTATTTAGCCACCGGGAGATCGGGTAGGTTTAGGCGGACTGAGCGGAGGTGTTCAGCGGAACGATCGCCCAGCCTGCGCTTGGTCTCGCCGATATATAGGAGTCTACACCTGGAACAGCGGATACAGTGGACGAGGTTGGAGGAGGTACAAGCGGACTTCAGCCTCAGCTGAAAAAAACCCCAAACCAAACCCAGAGGTGTTTGAAGGAGGCAGCACAGAGAGGGAAGGTAGTGTGGAGCGCGCATGGGATACTAGTTAGCTGGGGCACAGAGTACAAGAACATGGAGGTCTTTGTGCAACAGTAAAAGTTTTGGTTGGGCCATGGCTGGAGTATGGTGTAGATTTCTGGTCACACGCTACGGGAAGGAAATGAAGGCATTGTAGAAAGTACAAAGGAGCTTGGCTGGGATGGAATGCTTCAGTTATGAGGAGGGACTGGCCAGGCTGCGTTAGATTTCCTTCGATCAGACTGAGGGGGCACGTGACTGTGTCATATTATGTAAGACATAGACAATAGGTGCAGGAGTAGGCCATTCGGCCTTTCGAGCCAGCACCGCCATTCAATGTGATCATGGTTGATCATCCCCAATCAGTACCCCGTTCCTGCCTTCTCCCCATATCCCCTGACTCCGCTATTTTTAAGAGCCCTATCTAGCTCTCTCTTGAATGCATCCAGAGAACCTGCCTCCACGGCCCTCCACCGAGGCAGAGAATTCCACACTCACCACTCTCTGTGAGAAAAATGATGGGGCAGACACTAATAGTCAGAGAATGCAACTTGCACTGCTAATAAAACTTAACTAAACATTCTTAACGGGGTGAAGAAATTGGCGACCCGAAACGTCGCCAATTCCTTCTCTCCATAGATGCTGCCTCACCCGCTGAGTTACTCCAGCATTTTGCATCTACCTCCGATTTTACCGGCAGCTGCAGTTCTTTCTTAAATATTCTCAACAATGGCTCCAGCCTTCTTCAAAACAATCATTTTGAAACAAAATATGTAACTCTTCCTATAGATTTTGCCCAATGAAATATGCTTTAAATTTAATTTAAGTCAAATGAGTCTATTGAGCAATGTTCCAGAAAAGGATATTAGTGCAGAAAAGCAGATGTAATTGCTATCGGAGCGATGGCCATGTTACTGGGTTCCGCTAGTATTTCCTGTCACATGGTGATTGGTAGCAACATGTTGTGCCATTTCACAGCAACCCCCACATCCTGTCAGACAGTAGATGGGTGTTCCACAGCCTCGTGCAATCAGAGGTTCCATCACAGGAGGTGGCACACAGCTCAGAAGCAGCTTGCCGCATCATCCGGCCAACCCACTCCCCTGTCCAGCATGTCCATGCACCGTCAGGCAACAAAACCAGGTCATCAGCTGTTGCTAGGACCCCTCTCTCGCTCCCTCCAGGACAGTCGCGGTCCCCCTGTCTTCAGGTAGAGACACGGCCGTCGGTAGGTTTGCCGTAAACCACCGGCACTTGGGCATGCAACCAACCCATCTTCCACTACATTTCAACTGGGGGTCCTGCCCTTGAGATGTCAAGTTCACACAAGGGTTCATCTGCCCTCTCAAGTCGATGTGAACGATCGCAGGTCACTGCCTCGAAAATAAAGGGTGCCATCTCTATTGACATAGAATCATTAAAAAAAAAAGTGCAGGAGTAGGCCATTCGGCCCTTCGAGCCAGCACTGCCATTCAATGTGATCATGGCTGGTCATCTAAAATCAGTACTCCGTTCCTGCCTTCTCCCCATATCCCTTGATTCCCTTAGCCCCAAGAGCTAAATCTAACTCTCTCTTGAAAAAGATAGCCTGAAGGTCTCCAATTGATCATGGCTGATCATCCAAAATCATTACCCCGTCCCGGTCTTTTCCCCATATCCCTTGATTCTGTTAGCCCCCAACAGCTAAATCTATCCCTCTCTTGAAAACATCCAGTGAATTGGCCTCCACTGCCTTCTGTGGCAGACAATTCCACAGATTGACAATTCTCTGGATAAAAATGTTTTTCCTCATCTCAGTCATCTCAGTAAATGGCCTACTCCTTATTCTTAAACTGTGACACCTGGTTCTGGACTCCCCCAGCATCGGGAACATTTTTCCTGCATCTAGCCTGTCCAATATTTTGAGAATGTTATATGTTTCTATAAGATCCCCCCTCATCCTTCTGAATTCCAGTGAATACAAGCCCAGTCGACCCATTCTTTCATCATGTGTCATTCCCGCCATCCCGGGAATGAACCTGGTGAACCGACACTACACTCCCTCAACCATGCTCGACATTTGGCTGCAGCCAATAGTTGGAACACATTCCCTGGTCAGGTGAGGCACCTCTCATTTCACACATGCCTGACTTACGCATTTTTAAGAATAAAGAACCTGGCTAATTACTACTGAAGATAGACACAAAGTGCTGGAGTAACTCAGCGGGTCAGGCAGCATCTCTGGAGAGAAGGAATGGGTGAGGCTTCGGATCGAGACCCTTCTTTAGACTGAGAGTCGGGCGAGAGAGGATCGAGAGACAGGAGAGGGTACAAAGTGAATTTAAGGTGTGAAAAGCACACAATGATCAAGGAAGTGTAGAATGTAGACAAAAATGCTGGAGAAACTCAGCAGGTGAGGCAGCATCTATGGAGCGAAGGAATAGGTGATGTTTCGGGTCGAGACCCTTCCTCAGACTGATGTGGGGGTGGGGGCGGGAAGAAGAAAGGAAGAGGTGGAGACAGTGGCCGATGGGAGAGCTGGGAAGGGGAGGGGGAAGAGGGAGAAAGCAAGGACTACTTGAAATTGGAGAAGTCAATGTTCACACCGCTGGGGTGTAAACTGCCCAAGCAAAATATGAGGTGCTGCTCCTCCAATTTGCGGTGGGACTCACTCTGGCCATGGAGGAGGCCCAGGACAGAAAGGTCGGATTCGGATTGGGAGAGGGAGTTGAAGTGCTGAGCCACCGGGAGATCCGGTTGGTTAATGCAAACAGAGCGGAGGTGATCGGCATGAAGCGATCGCCAAGCCTACGCTTGGTCTCACCGATGTAGAGCAGCTGACACCTAGAGCAGCGGATGCAATAGATGAGGTTGGAGGAGGTGCAGGTGAACCACTGCCGCACCTGGAAAGACTGCTTGGGGTTCTTGAATGGAGTCGAGGGGGGAGGTAAAGCGACAAGTGTAGCATTTCCTGCGGTTGCAAGGGAGAGTGCCAGGGGAGGAGGTGGTTCGGGTGGGAAGGGACAAATTGACCAGGGAGTTACGGAGGGTGCGGTCTCTGCGGAAAATTGTTGGCCGAGGGGAAGGTGACAATGAGGCGTACAAATGAATCAGGAGGACAGCAAAACTAGTCGGAGAACTCGGGTGACGGAGGGACCCCGAGGGATACTTGAAGTTAGAGAAATCAATGCTCATACCGCTGGGGTGTAAGCTGCTCAAGCGAAATTTGAGGTGCTGTTTTTCCAATTTGTGCTGGGCCTCACTGTGACAGCGGAGGAGACCCAGGACAGATCGGTCAGCGTGGCAATGGGAGGAGGAGTTAAAGTCTTTCGCCAACGGGAGATGGTGAACTACCGAAGTTTCATTTACTCTATCTTACTTTTCGAGTAACACACACTAATTTATATGTGGCACCGTATGGCAGTGTAGTTGTGGACGGTGCCTGGCAAATGTTTGATTCACAGAAACAAAGAACTGCAGATGCTGGTTTGTACCAAAGATAGACACAAACTGCTGGAGTAATTCAGCGGGTCAGGCGGCATCTCTGGAGAAAAAGGGTTGGTGACGTTTCGGGTCGGGTCGGGAATTCTTCAGTCTATATGTTTGATTTACACAGTAAATGTTTTGATTTCTGCGCTTCTTTTCAGGCGCGTAGCCCCAGCAAAAAACGCTGAATGTGAAAAAGATACATCTTCTAGATGCGCTGGGACGCATCCTCAGTGATGTGACCTGGGGTCATCGGGTGTTTCGGGTCTCACAACATCAGACACCCTCGCCCAGGCGACCCAGCCGGGGTTGATCAGGCCCCGACTTGCATCCCAGCAGCAAGCGCCCACGGATCAGCCATCTTAATAACTACTCTGCAGGGGTTGGGAGACTCTAGTGCGTGGAGGGACTGGGCTCTGTGGGGTGACTCTCGGCCGGGCTCCTCCTGCGTCTCACCAGGTTCAAGGCCTGTGCGCTCGCTGCACCTTTCTCCTTCTCCGAACATTTCATTCTCGCCTGATGGATGTTTAGGCCACGGTGGTTCATTAGGTCTTTCTCACGAAAGACACAGACTGGGGTGCTAACCCACGAACATGATGTCAAGTTAAACTAATCTTCTCTGCCTGCACCTGGTACATATACCCGTCCATCCCCTGCATGTCCACGAGCCTGTCTAAAAGCATCTTACAGTAAATGCCACTGTGCTGCCAGCCACAAATGACTTTACTACAAATAACTGCTTGATTGCCAGTATGGACTCAATGGACCGAAGGGCCTGTTTCCATGCTGTACAGCCCCCTGACTCCATGGAACGTCCCCCTGGATAATGTGGTGCCAATGTAACCTGCCACTTGTCAGGCCATGTCTGAATGTTACATGGGTCTGGTACGTACTTAATGAGCCGTTGCAAATAGATTGATAGAGTCAATAGACTATAGGTGCAGGAGTAGGCCAATCGGCCCTTCGAGCCAACACCGCCATTCAATGTGATCATGGCTGATCATCCCCAATCAGTACCCCGTTCCTGCCTTCTCCCCACATCCCCTGACTCCGCTATTTTTAAGAGCCCTATCTAGCTCTCTCTTGAAAGAGTCATCGAGTGATCCAGCGTGGAAATAGGCCCCTCGGCCCAACTTGCCCGCAAGGTCGTTGAGGCAGGGACTATCCTGTTGGACAGGTACATGGATAGGACAGGTTTGGAGGGATATGGACCAATCGCGGGCAGGTGGGACTAGTGTAGCTGGGACATGTTGGTCGGTGTGGGCAAGTTGGGCCGAAGGGCCTGTTACCACGCTGGATCACTCGATGACTCCCTAACCTTGTCCAGAGCTCCTTTGCTGTACATTAGGCGGACTTGAGCTCTTTTTAAGATTCCAGTGATCTGGTCAAAAGCAATGGTTTGTTTTCCCTTCTCCATGCTCACAGAACCCCTCCCTCGTCTCTTCATTAATTAAATGAGCTTCACAAAATAATAAGGAAGATGGGCTTGCCAAGTAGTGACTTCAGTTTAAAAACATTTTTCCAAGCCTCGGTCGCCAACTTGCCAGAATTCAGTGCAGTTACTGCTCAGCGGTTGATTCAGAATTGGCCTTGAGGGAATATTACCAGTTAAAGTACGGGGGCCCGAAGACAATCGTGTTACCAACATGGATGTGGATGCCACAGGGCTGAAGCTGAGCTTTGTAACCTGCTCGATGTAACATATGACGAGCGTTTGACGGCACTGGGCCTGTACTCGCTGGAGTTTAGAAGAATGAGGGGGAGGCCTCAATGAAACTAGTGAAGGGCTTAGATAGAGTGGATGTGGAGAGGATGTTTCCACTAGTGGGAGAGTCTAGGACCAGAGGTCATAGTCTCAGAATTCAGGGAAATTCCTTTAGGAAAGATATGAGGAGGAAATTCTTTAGTCAGACGGCGGTGAATCTGTGGAACTCTTTACCACAGAAGGCTGTGGAGGCAAAGTCAACAGATAGTTCTAAGGTGGGGGTAGATAGATTCTTGATTAGTACTGGTGTCAGGGGTTAAGGGGAGAAGGCAGGAGAATGGGGTTCGATGAGAGAGAGAGATAGATCTGCCATGATTGAACGGTGGAGAAGACTTGATGGGCCGAATGGCCTAATCCTGCTCCTATAACTTATGACCTGATGACGTACAGTACGTATGGATCCAGGGAAAAGGAGGAGAGAGGTCGATACTTCTCCAAGAATCTCGGTCAACATTCAGCCCTCACCTTTAACGCTGGGAGGAGATGGGGCAAGGAGCTTGGCCTATTATCCCCGATCACTGAAGTCAATGGAACCGAATGTCAGAAGAGATGAGTAACACTGGCACCCGTTCACCACTAATAAGAATGACCCCGTCATATAATGAAAAGGCAAAAAAACTCTCCAAATAGATAAGCATTCGCTGTTTGAGAACAGTGCCAGTGCCAAGTTCCACACAATAGATTGGCTTCAAGACACAAAGTGCTGGAGGTGCTCAGTGGGTCAGGCAGCATCTGGGGGGGTGGGAAGGGAGTGAACAGGTGACATTTTGGGTCAAACTGAAGAAGAGTCCCAACCCAAAAGAAGGGTCCCGACCCGAAACTCCGTCCCCAGAGCCGCTGCCTGAGCCGCCAAATTCCTCCAGGAACTCGTATATTGATCAAGATTTCAGCATCTGCAGTTCCTTGCGTCTCCGAATAGATTGGCAATTTGTCTGGATCTGGCTCTGGATGTAGGACTCTGAAAAGCCCCAGGTAGAGCATCACTCAGCACTATGATGGCGGTGGTCGTGCCAGTCGAGATGGAGTCGGTGCATCTTTGTGTGTGTGTTGATGTTTTGGAGATCTCTGATGCTGACTGGTAGGGTATTCCAATCACCTTGCTGACTTGAAGAAAAACGAGTTAGAAAGTGCTGACGAAGTGGCGTGCGGAATGAAATAATTTCCAATATCCAATAATTGTCAACTCCCTGGTGACAGGTGAGCATTTTATATGATGCAGGAAGGCAAGGATCTGCGAGCTGCCCTGAGGCTGCGCACTGCGGACTGCGCACTTTATCAATTTATTTATTCACGTGTGTATTTACGTATATAATGGTGTATGGACACACTGATCTGTTCTGCAGTCAATGCCTACTATATTCTGTTGTGCTGAAGCAAAGCAAGAATTTCATTGTCCCATCAGGGACACATGACAATAAACTCTCTTGAATCCTGGCTGCTGCCTGGCGCTTAATTTCATTTGGGTCATTACAGAAAAAATGTAGTCCTAGAATCACTCAGCCTGGGACTAAAATATAGTTACGTTTCCAGGCGCCACATTGACACAGGGGCAGAGTTGCTGCCTTACAGCGCCAGAGACCCAGATTCGACCGTGACAACAGATGCTGTCCGTACAGAGTTTGCACGTTCTCCCTGCAACCTCGTGGGTTTTCTCCGGGTGCTCCGGTTTCCTCCCGCATGCCAAAGGCGTGCACGTTTGTAGGTTAATTCGCTTCTGTAAATTGCCTCTAGTGTGTGGGATGCAAAACTGGGATAACATTGAACTAGTGGTCTGGGAAGACACAAAAAGCTGGAGTAACTCAGCGGGACAGGCAGCGTCTCTGGAGTGAAGCAATGGGTCGAGACCCTTCCTCACACCGAGTTTAAACCGGCATCTGCAATTCCTTCCTACAACCAGTGTCTGGGTGACCGTTGGTCGGTGTGGACTATGTGGGCCGAAAGGCCAGTTTCCGTGCTGTATCTCGTAAACCAAGCGACATTTTTGGAATTATCCTACAGAATCAGGGACAGTTCGTCACTCAGAATCTGTGGCACTCTGCAAGGCGTAAAACGGTAGCCACGCTTGGTTCCAAAACACTGTCGAAAACAGTAACTATTAAGTAAATAGCAGCTCGGGACATCAAGGGGCATCCTGTGGCACATCCAAAAGAAGCCACACAAATGCAGGTTTCACTATTCCTAAACAGAGAACAGCTGGAGACTTGGTACAATGCACATGCTTCCAAGCACTTTGCTCCAATTGGCACTGCTGTGCCTTGTGATAAATCACTGGCCTAGCTTGCCTTTTATGGTTCTTCTGTGTTCCCGACTCAATGAAGGATCCCGCGTCTGTTCCGAAGCTCAACATTCGTCAGCCCAGCCGGACTCGTCTGAAACGTTGCCCGTCCCGAACAGCTGACTACACCTTCGTCCCAATGTCGCCAGCTGCGGTACATCCCGCGCGCTTTAATCTCCGTGTGTCCGCGGGCAGACTGCAGCTCGTGGCAGTTTCACGCCGTGAAGAGGGGCGGCTGTGAATAAAGTCCCTGTCACAGTTTGCCCAACGCAACCATCTCCCCTCAGCCAGCAGTGAACCGTGGCACGCTTCCTTCATCACCGTCTGCCTTGACCTGTCATAAGGTCATAAGGAATAGGAGTAGAATTAGGCCATTCGGCCCATCAAGTCTGCTCCGCCATTCAGGGCTTGGACACGCTAGAGGCAGGAAACATGTTCCCGATGTTGGGGGAGTCCAGAACTAGGGGCCACAGTTTAAGAATAAGGGGTAAGCCATTTAGAACGGAGACGAGGAAAAACTTTTTCACACAGAGAGTGGTGAGTCTGTGGAATTCTCTGCCTCAGAGGGCGTGGAGGCAGGTTCCCTGGATGCTTTCAAGATAGAGCTAGATACGGCTCTTAAAAATAGCGGAGTCAGCGGATATGGGGAGAAGGCAGGGACGGGGTACTGATTGGGGATGATCAGCCATGATCACATTGAATGGCAGTGCTGGCTCGAAGGGCCAAATGGCCTCCTCCTGCACCTATTGTCTATTGTCAATCATGGCTGATCTACTTCTCCCTCTTAACCCAATTCTCCGGCCTTCTCCCCAAAACCTTTGACACCCGTACTAATCAAGAATCCATCTACCTCTGCCTTCAAAATATCCACTGACTTGACCTCCCCAGCCGTCTGTGGCAAAGAATTCCACAGATTCACCACGCTCTGACTAAAGACATTTCTCCTCATCTCCTTCCTAAAAGAACGTCTTTTAATTCAGAGTACCCGTCCTTATCTCTAGTTTCCCTCTCCCCTGACTCTCTGTCTGAAGAAGGGTCTCGACCCGAAACGTCACCCGTTCCTTCTCTACAGAGATGCTGAGCTACTCCAGCATTTTGTGCCAATCTTCGGTGTAAACCAGCATCTGCAGTTCGTTCCCACACATCTCACCCCCATCACCGTTGTCAACTCCCGAGGAGTGGCCCATAAATTAGGGACCAATGTCCCCGACTCTGCAGCCCAAGCAACTTCACAAGCTGTGTATATCTCCACCTTTGGCCTTTTAACGTGTGAATGTGTGAATGTGTGTGTAGGATGTGGGTTGAGAGGGGCGGTGGCAGGGAAACTCACCACCGTTTGCCCAGAAATAGTCGTCAGCCACCTCCCTGCACCTTACTGAAGACAACTGAAAGGTTTGCGAAGCTATTTCAGAGGGCGTTTTGAGTCGGCAGTGTTGTGGAGTATGAAGCCGAGTTCCACTGCATGAGGCTGGCAGATTTTCCCCTCTGTCCGCAACGTTAATAAACATAATAGTGAAAGGCCTGGGTAGAATGGATGCGCAGAGGATGCTTCCACTAGTGGGAGAGTCCAGGACCAGAGGGCACAGCCTCAGAATAAAAGGACGTACCTTTGGAAAAGAGATGAGGAGGGATTTATTTTAATCAGAGTGTGGTGAATCTGTGGAATTCATTGGCACAAACGGCTGTTGCGGCCAAGTCACTGGATATTTCATGGCGGAGATTGACAGAGTCTTGATTCGTAAAAGCCCTGTCCCATGGTACGAGTTCATTCCAAGAGCTCTCCCGAGTTAAAAAAAAATCAAACTCGTGGTAAGCACTGAGAATGAACGTAGCGGATACGTCGGAGCTCGGGGACGTCTCTTAGCGGCTCGTTACGCTAACGGCAGGTACTCGGGAAGACTCGCTAACGGCAGGTAAGCACGGGAAGACTCGTGAAGATTTTTCAACACGTTGCAACGAGTACCGACAAGCGGCCATTACCGTAAATCTCCGAGTTCAAATCAGGGCAAACTCGGGAGAGCTCTTGGAATGAACTCGTACCGTGGGACAGGGCTTTAAGGGTGTCAGGGGTTACGGGGAGAAGGCAGGGGAATGGGGTTGAGAGGGAAAGATAGATCAGCCATGATTGAATGGCGGATGACTTGATGGGCCGAATGACCTAATTCTGCTCCCTTGGCTCATGAACCTATGACGCAGATGGACTTTAATGACAATGTGCTAATGATTCCGAAAGATGTTACCATATGATGTATTTTTTCTTGCCATATTATTATTTAATTGCCTGCATTTATCTAATCATTTGAATTTATTTCCCACTGGTGCCCTAGAGATAGTTGAACTCGTGTCAATGAACTCCACGCATTGGTCCAGACTTCAGGAAGTTTATCCAGTAACTTTGGGCCTTCCCCTTGACCATTACCTCTACAGAGACGGGCTGAGCGGGGAGTACATTCCTTCGGTTTCGTTTACTCCAGAGATACAGCACGGAAACGGGCCCGTCCGTCCGCACCGACCCGAGCTCCCCGGGCACAGACATTACGCCGCTCCAGGCCCCGATGGAAGGCCGCGAGGACGGGTCGAAGTTGCTGCTCGGAGGAAAGCCGCCCCCCCCCCGACCAGGTATGGACTGAGAAATGCAGTTTCCCCCTCCCCCCCCCAACATAAAAAAGACTTAAACCTCCAACACAAAACACTTTAACTCACTACAAATTATAAAAAGAGGTGGAAAAACGGACAGCTGCAGGCTGGGCAGCCATTCCCATACAGGATGGCGCCCCCTTCAATTAACCTACAAACCCACATGTCTTTGGAGTGTGGGAGGAAACCCACGAGGTCACGGGCAGAACGTGCAAACGCCGTACAGACAGCACCCGCCGTCAGGATCGAACCAGGGTCTCTGGCGCTGTACGGCTGCGAATCCACTGTGGCGCCACCATGCCACCCCTGACACCTATAGACCAGTCCACTTTCTGGATATAGCTGCTGGAGTTATTGAAGTCCCATTGCATGATAGAACACTAATTCCTGAAGCACTGATTCCATGGCTCACTTCCCCGCACTCAGCGCTGATGTGATGCGGTGACCCCAGTTGTATGCATCTCCCAAGCTACAGGAAATTTACCCCAAATATTCTGGCCTTCACCCCTACTGAGCTTTATCTAATGAAAGATAAATCCCTTCCTTCCCAAGACATGTTTCACAATCTCTGAACCCCGACCGAGTCGAAAGAACGGGAAATCCCTCATGTTTCCCCATCTCAGAACCAAATAGACAACAGACAATAGGTGCAGGAGTAGGCCATTTGGCCCTTCGAGCCAGCACCGCCATTCAATGTGATCATGGCTGATCATCCCCAATCAGTACCCCGTTCCTGCCTTCTCCCCATATCCCCTGACTCCGCTATTTTGAAGAGATACATAAGACACATTAGAATTGAAGGTAGACAGAAACGCTGGAGAAACTCAGCGGGTGAGGCGGCATCTATGGAGCGAAGGAATAGGTGACGTTTCGGGAGACCCGAAACGTCACCTATTCCTTCGCTCCATAGATGCCGCCTCACCCGCTGAGTTTCTCCAGCGTTTTTGTCCACCTTCGATTTTTCCAGCATCTGCAGTTCCTTCTTATACATTGGAATTGAAGTCATCAGATTATTATACCATGAAAAGTCTGGAGAGCGCACAGGCAGTCTGGAACCCTGTGCAGGGCTGAACAGCAGATGCTGGTTTAAACCGAAGATAGACACAAAATGCTGGAGTCACTCAGCGGGACAGGCAGCGTTCGAAGAAGAGTCTCGGCCCGAAACATCACCCATTTTTTTTTTTTCTCCAGAGATGCTGTCTGACCCGCTGAGTTGCTCCAGCTTTTTTTTGTGCCTATCTTTGGTCTGCAACCCGAACTGATAACGCCGCTATCTCCAGGAGATAATCTCGTTCACGTTCTCGCGAACATTGTTAGTGGAGCTGTTGTCAATACTTTCCACATCCTCGAGAGGCTCAGTGACGTGTCGCTGAATTTCTTTTCCTAAGTAAACACGTCTAACTCCCCTCGTGCTTCAGATTCCTCGTGCATGGAGTCACCTGCGCTGCTCCAGATCAGAAATAACTTAATCCGTTCATACCTCATAGGAGAAGTAGTAGGCCGTTCGGCCCATCGAGTCAACTCCGCCATTCTATCACGGCTGATCTCTCTTTCCCTCTCAACTCCATTCTCCTGCCTCGCCCCTCCCCCCCATAACCCTTGACACCCCTCCCAATCAAGTATCTGTCAATCTCCACCTTAAAAGTTTACAATGAGTTTGAGTTTAATTTATTGGCACGCAGTGAAAAGCTTTCGTTGCGTGCTAACCAGTCGGCGGAAAGACAATGCAGGATTACAATCGAGCCATCCATGGTGTATACATACATGATAACGTTGGCCTCCTCAGCCATCTGTGGAGGCCACAACCCTCTGACTGAAGAAATTCCTCCTCATCTCCTTTCTAAAGAAGGTACGTCCTTTTATTCTGAGGCTGTGGCCTCTGGTCCTAGACTTTCCCACCAGTGGAGACATCCTCTCCACATCCACTCTATCCAGAATCCCTGTAGTTTAGTGTAGTGGAAACATAGAAACATGCCCTTCGGCCCACCGAGTCCGTGCCGACCACCGATCACCTAGCAACAGGCTAACATTGGCCTGCTTCCTTTACCATCATGACCTCCTTGCATATCATTCATTCATTTGTTGTATATCTCTCTACCTCACGGTCTATATCTCCCGTTTCCCCTTTCCCCCGACTCTCAGTCTGAAGAAGGGCCTCGACCCGAAACGTCACCCATTCCTTCTCTCCAGAGATGCTGCCTGTCCCGCGTTGATCGCTCTTACCCACAAGTTCTATATTATCCCACTTCCTCATTCTTTATCTGTCCTTTCCTACACCTCATTGACCACCGTATCCTCCCGGTTCCTGCACTGTATTAACCAGGGTCGCGCTTCAGTTTGTACATAATGCACGATGGCCCTGCTCAGGCAGTGCTGGATGCAATGGTGTTGAGGGACTTCACTCATAGGCCTGTTGTGCAAGGCCCCATCGGACGGACGCAACATCCTCTGCACCACGTCGCCCAGGACTCGCAGCAACTGGGACCTCAACGCCTGTCACCTCGTCGCCCCTTCTCCCGTCACGCAGCGACCCTCTGTGGCTCCGGTTTCAACACACTAGGAGCACGGAGAACCAGCCGGGAACTGACTTTGCGACCTCCGCAATTCACCGTTGCACCGAACACCACAGCCCCAGCCGGCTCGGACCTGCCCTGCTAAGAGTGGGTCGCCCTGAACTGGCTCCATGCAGGGGTCGGCCGGTTCAACGCCAACATGCATCGCTGGGGGCTGCGTTACCAGCAGCCTGCGTGTGTGGAGCGGACCAGCAAACAGCGCGGCAGCACGGCATTTTCGACTGCGCTGTCCTCCGCCCCCCTGGTGTGCGGTGGATCTCACAGCCCTCGACAACAGCACATTGAACTGGGAGCAACGCAACACATAACCTCTGCTGCCTCAAATGCAAGAAGAAGCAGTATTGTGGGAGAACTAAACATCCAAACAATGCCTAACCCTGCCTGGGACCCTTTGACTGCTTTCTTGATCGTAGGTTCACGAGATTGATCCCTGGGATGGCGGGACTCTTCATATGAGGAAAGATTGAAAAGACTAGGCTTGTATTCACTGGAGTTTAGAAGGATGAGGGGGGGGGATCTTATAGAAACATATAAAATTATAAAAGGACTGGACAAGCTAGATGCAGGAAAAATGTTCCCAATGTTAGGCGAGTCCAGAACCAGAGGCCACAGTCTTAGAATTAAGGGGAGGTCAATTAAGACCGAGGTGAGAAAAAACTTTTTCACCCAGAGAGTTGTGAATTTATGGAATTCCCTGCCACAGATGGCAGCGGAGGCCAAATCACTGGATGGATTTAAGTGAGAGTTAGATAGAGCTCTAGGGGCTAGTGGAGTCAAGAGATATGGGGAGAAGGCAGGCACGGGTTATTGATAGGGGACGATCAGCCATGATCACAATGAATGGCGGTGCTGGCTCGAAGGGCCGAATGGCCTCCTCCTGCACCTATTTTCTATGTTTCTTTGTAAGATACAGCACGGACACAGGGACTCCGGCTCACCGCGTCCACCCTGACCACCCGTTATCCCACTCTTACGTCCACGCACGATACACTCGGAGCGATTTACAGAGTCCAATGACCCTGAAGAGGAGTCCCAGCCCAAAACTGGAGTCACCCATCCGTTGTCTCCAGAGACGCTGCCTGACCCGCTGAGTCTCTCCAGCACTTTGTGTGCATCTTTAGTATAAGCCAGCATCTACATAACCTACAAACCGGAGCACCCGGAGTCACCGGTAGAACGTGCAAACTCCACACAGACGACACCGGAGGTCAGGATCGAACCCGGCTCCCTGGTGTTGCGAGGCTGCGCCACTTTGCCGTCCATAATAATGGAGTCATTTGATCGGATATTGGCCTTTACAAAATTACTTTGCCTGCTAGTTTAACACTGGTACTGGCCCAGATATTTCAGAGAGCTAATCTCATTTTCTAACCCACAGAAATACTGTATCTTGTTATTGAAAGGGCAGTATTAATAGTTATAGAGTCTGTGACAAAAACTATTAATAGTTTTTAGGGAGGACCCAGAAAGGGGGGGGGGGGGGCGTTGAGAATGAAGGGAGACCTGGAGTACGGGGAGTGCTGCCTGGAAAGACGGGGGTCCGGGCTATGGTGGGGTGGGGGGCTGCTGCCTCATGCGGCCCACCCTGGCTGTGCTGCTTCCCCAGGCCGTCTCAATCCCCCTGCCCATCGTCATTATCTTCATGGACACACTGATCTGTTCTGTAGTCATGCCTACACTAGGTTCTGTTGTGCTGAAGCAAAGCAAGAATTTCATTGTCCTATCAGGGACGCGTTACAATAAACTCTCTTGAATCTTGAATCCAATTCCTCATCAAATCGCCTCGGAGGAGAATAACCCCAGGGTCTCCCCAGCCACGATCTGCTGTCCTTCACCCCCCTGATAAATCATGACCGTAAGACTTAGGAGCAGAATCAGGCCATTCAGCCCATCTTGTCTCCTCCTTCATGCCTGGTCTATCTTTCCCACTCAACCCCATTCTCCTGCCTTCTCCACGTGACCTTTGACTCCCGTGCTGATCACGAACCTATCAACCTCCGCTTTAATAATACCCAATGACTTGTCCTCCACCACCATCTGTGGCAATGAATTCCACAGATTCAACACCCTCTGGCTGAAGAAATTCCTCCACATCTTCTATCTAAAGGTACTTCTGATCAGGTCAATCTCGTCGCAGTGTGTAATGCTAACATTCCTCACTGGAATGAGCACAAAACTCATGGGTAAGAGAATCCGGGCTGGGACTGTCAACACAGGTGCAATGGGCTGAATGGCAGCTCCCGCTGTTTAGTTTAGTTCAGAGATATCGAGCGGAAACAGGCCCTTCGGCCCACTGAGTCAATGCTGGCCGGCGATCCCCATACACCAGCGCTATTCTACATACCAGGGATAAGTTTCCGAAGCAAATTAACCTATAAATCTGTACGTCTTTGGAGTGTGGGAGGAGACCTGGGCACCCAGAGAAAACCCACGCGGTCACAGGGAGAACGTACAAACTCCGTCTGGACAAGAATCGAACCTGGGTCTGTGGCGCTGTGAGGCAGCAACTCCACCGCCGAGCCAGCTGTTGTTTCATGCTGTAGTTCTCCGAATGCTTTGGCCCTCGCTGCGATTAGGATTATATAAAGCTCTCTTGGCTCGTTCCGCCTTTGCTACAGACTGTGTACTTTTAATGATTTATTTGTCAGCTGCAACTTGATGAAGAAAGAACGGTCAGCCTCTTTCAAAGCAGCAGCGAGGAGCAAGTTGAGTAAATCTTTCCAAGACATTAAACATGGATCGGGAGAAGCACAGAAACACTTTGTGAGATACAATTAGAGGTTTGGCTCAGCACTGTACACTGCCCGAATAAATAATTACATTAGAATATCTGTAAGGATTAACAGTGTACAAGGGAGAACGGTCATTATTTAGTCCGCTGGGTCAGGGCATGCTGAAAGAGCAAGTTCATCAATGCGTGTACAAGGAGGAACTGCAGATGCTGGTTTAAGGCAGAGTTAAACACAAAGAGCTGGAGTAACTCAGCGGCTCTCTGGAGAAAAGGAGTAGGTCTTGTAGAAAGGGTCTGGACCCGAAATGTCACCTCTTCCTTTTCTCCAAAGGTGTCGGCTGACTCGCAGAGTTAAGGGCCCGTCCCACTTGGAGCGTAATTTGCGTGTAATTTACGCGACATTATTTACACGTCACGTGATGCGCGCATGGGTGCGTGGCGACGTAGGCAGGGTCGCGCGCGGCGCCCCAGGATTTTGGGATGTACAAAATCTTTGCACGCAACAAAAGCTTTTCACTGTACCTCGGTACACGGGACAGTGGACTAAACTCAACTACACAAAGTGCTGGGGAAACACAGCAGGTCAGGCAGCATCTGTGGAGGATCTGTATTGGCAGTGGGACCCTTCTTTAGACTGATATGCATCAACTCCCCCCACCCCCACCCCCACCTCACCTGTATCCGCCTCTTCCGCCCCCACCTCTCTTTCTCCTATCTCCACCCACCCCCACACCACAATCAGTCTGAAGAGGGGTCCCAACCTAAACATTATCTATCCACGTTCTCCAGGTGCTGCCTGACCCACTGAGTTACTCCAGCACTTTGTGTCTTCCCCCCCCCCCCCCCCCCCCCGTTTCCTACCACGTTACAATAAAGGCCAAAATACCGTGCACCTCATTGACCATTTGCTCCACCTGTCTGCTGCCTTTCTGTGATTTATGCACAAGGACGCCAATATCCCTTTCAACTCCACTCATTAGCAGTGTTTCTGCTTTTTGATCCCTCTTACCGAAGCGCATGGCCTCACACTGCATAAGCTCAAAGGTCAGAGGAGCAGAATTAGGCCATTCGGCCCATCGAGTCTACTCCACCATTCAACCATGGCAGAGTGGCGAGTCTGTAGACTTCTCTGCCTCAGAGGGCGGTGGAGGCAGGTTCTCTGGATGCTTTCAAGAGAGAGCTAGATAGGGCTCTTAAAAATAGAGGAGTCAGGGGATATGGGGAGAAGGCAGGAATGGGGTACTGATTGTGGATGATCAGCCATGATCACATTGAATGGCGGTGCTGGCTCAAAGGGCCGAATGGCCTGCTCCTGCACCTATTGTGTAATGTCTATTGTATCTATCTTTCCCCCTCACCCCCATTCTCCTGCCTTCTCCCCATAACCCCTGACACCTGCACTAGTCGAGAATCTGTCAATGTTCCACTTGCCCACTATCTATATCCTGTTCCAGTCACAATATATCATCACATCTAACATTATTTTAAGGTTATTTTAAGAAGCTTTCTAAAGGAGGAGGAGAGGGAGGTGGCGAGGTTTAGGGGGGGAGTTTCAGAGAGTGCGGTTTGAAGGCACAGTCACCAATAAGCCTGAACACAGTCCTGAACGTAAGTTAGACACAAAATGCTGGAGTAACTCAGCGGGACAGGCAGCATCTCTGGAGAGAAGGAATGGGTGACGTTCCGGGTGCAGACCCTTCTTCAAACGTGACCTGAAATGTCACCCATTCCTTCTCTCCAGAGATGCTGCCTGCCCCACTGAGTTACTCCAGCATTTTGTGTCTATCTTCGGTTTAAACCATGTCTGCAATTCCTTCCTACGCCTAATGGTTATTTAAGCGCCTGTCCTACAAGCATGCAACTCTATGCGATGAGCGCGATCAAACTAGAAGCTGGGGAGGTCGGGTGATCCCCTGTATAGGGCCGTTCCCACCAGCATGCGCCTGCATGCGGCAAGCACGACCAAACCGGCAGCAGGGGCCGCGCGGAGGTCGGGTGAGTGGCGCAACGCGGCGCAAAGTGAGGCGAACTTGGAGCGAAGTCTAAGGTAAGTTCGCCAGGACAGAGAGGGGCACACAGAGAGTGGCACAGAGGCACACACACACACAGAGGGCCACGGACCCACACATATAGAGGGTCATGGAGGCACCTACAGATAGGTTCACGGAGGCACGATGTCGAGGCGGTGTGTAATGCGTTGAGGCGACTGCGAGCCGACAAGCCGTTGCCGCGCGGAATTTTTGAACATAGTCGGTTTTTCGGAGCCCCGCGCGATGTCGGGACGAACTCCGCACAATTCCGCACGGCTCCGGCGATCGAAGTGGGACCGGCGCCGCGACACCGGATCGCTCAAGCGACCACGTTAGGTCGCGCTAATCGCATAGAGTTGCATGCTGGTGGGACAGGCCCTTTACTGGTCGCTGTCTAGAAGTGTGGGCTTTGGACGAACACTCGATCAGAGGTCTGGCCCGAGGGGGACCCTTGTGATTAATGACCAGCTGACGTTCAATTATGGCACCTTCCAGATGAGGCGTGGCTGTTGGAACCAAGCATCAGAAGCTGGCAGAAGGCTCAGGGAACCAAGTCTTGAGAAGATGCCAAACACGGGGAGTGGAGCGCTGGCTTCCCAGCTGTGAGATCAGGGCTTGGGCTGGGCCCAGCTTACTCAGTGTCCTCTCCCTGCACCCCAAGCACCAGGGGATCCACGTCAAACAACTCCTGAGCCTCCCAACTCCGTCTCACAGGCAACTGACTATTAGCCTCCTAGCCACAGAAGCAGTTTAAGAATAAGGAGCAAACCATTTAGAACGGAGACGAGGAAACACTTTTTCTCACAGAGAGTGGTGAGTCTGTGGAATTCTCTGCCTCAGAGGGCGTGGAGGCAGGTTCTCTGGATGCTTTCAAGAGAGAGCTAGATAGGGCTCTTAAAAATAGCGGAGTCAGGGGATATGGGGAGAAGGCAGGAACGGGGTACTGATTGGGGATGATCAGCCATGATCACATTGAATGGCGGTGCTGGCTCGAAGGGCCGAATGGCCTACTCCTGCACCTATTGTCTATTGTCCACACTCTTCAATCTCTGCTCCTACGACAACATTTCTTACTTTGACCACGATCTTCATAAACCCTCCCACCCTCAGACTATCCGCGATCGGACGTTGCTGGCTTTACCCTGCACTGAACGTTATTCCCTTATCACGAAGCTATAAACTGCTAACGGCTCGATTGCAATCGTGTGTTGTCTTTCCACTGACTGGCCGGCACGCAACACAAAGCTTTCCGCGGTACCTCGGCACACCTGACCATTAACTAAACTGGTTTGGATCTCGGTCACGAGCCCCATAAGTGGGACATAAAGGGCCTGTCCCACTTTCACCACCTAATTCACAACCATTTTTTACTCGTGGACATTTTTCATCAGGCTAGAAAAAACGTCCCGGCCTACTTGATGCCACGAGTACCTACGACTAGCACACGGCCCGCCTACG